>CM056201.1:8064852-8069716 GCA_029692085.1 Gymnothorax javanicus
TTTTAGCTGCAGTGCTACCTGCTCTAATGTTTAGACTGCTGTGTTTCACACAGGACACACAAAAGGAGCCCCAGTTATACACTTGCTAGAATTTTTCCTCTGCAGCAAAATGCACAATAGAACAATGTGGTGGTTTCTCGTTAATTCTATCCAAAGCTCGTCTTTTCAGAAGCCAAGTATCCCGAGTAAAAGCTAAATTGAGCGTTTTGTTCCTGCTTAAGTTCAGGTTCTGGGATTAAAGCAGTATAGACTTGCTGTCTGCTGAAAGATCTTTCTGGCCTTTTTTCAGCGAGTTCATATAGAAAATCGTTCTAACGGTGGAGGTTAGTTACCTGGTTTGTTTCCTCTGCTTTTTTTCCCCTCATCCCTTGTGCTAAAAATCAAAGTAGTAAACTGGTATAGAACAGCATCTTTCATTTTTAATGCTGCTGTTGAGAAAAGCCTATTTAAGTCCAGATGTTCACAATCAAATCATTGTGTTGTATTCTCACGACTCATTGTTCACTTCAAGCCTAAATGCAAATATTTTTTACTATTTTTCCCATTCACATGTTCAGGCCATTCAGTTACAAAACCAAATTCAAGCATACAGGTGCCTGGCCACTCCAGGCTTAAACAAGCACACAAAGATTGTGACTGTTAGTTTTTCATTTGGTAAACAAAGTCAGTAACACCACTTCTAGAACATTGGACATTTACGCCTAAAACACACCCAGGGCCCTTCAAAACACAGGAGAATAAAGTTCAATGATCAAATTATTGCTGAACTTTATTACAAAAACCCACTGGAAGGGATTCGTGTTACAAGGGACAACTTCCAGCAATTATTCATAACTACTTAATTGACGTGGATTTTCATGGGCTAATGCAAAGTCTCTTTGGCCATTACCAACATCAGTGTGGGGAAATATTGGTACGAGAAAAAAGCAAATGAGTTCATTAACCATCTCTTCATCCGATTTAACTGGCTGCAAATGTTTTCTCTGGCTGCATTTGTGAATGTAGTGAGCATTCTGGCACAAAATGGCTGCCGTGCATCGCCCAAGAGGAAGAACACTCCAGAATCATATGTGAACCAAAAGCCATGCAGACTAACGTTACACAGAACAGTAGGTGGGTTTAGCTGTGGAAACTAGAGGGAGATGCAGGAAAATACCTATGGAAAATACTGGGCAGGACGTACGTCCTGAGAGACAGATTACAGACCCATCTGGCCTGAGGATTGGGTGGGGAGGCAATGGTAAATCCTTTAAATTCCGTTATTCATCAGTTAATAATTGAAAAAATTAATCATATTTTTAGCAGTAAATGCATTCAGAGAACCAGGAGAATTTCCCATCCAATTAAAACATGAAAATGTTTGTGAAGCATTTCACCAAATGGACTTGGCTGGAGCTCCAGTCTCTTCTAAAGGGGGAGGGGCAGGAAGGAGCAGCCGGGTTGAGTGACAGGTCTCACCTGGGTGGGGTTTTGATGATGTTGTCAACACGCAGGATCACGGCAGCGCTCAGCAGCACTTTTCTTGGTAACGCCCAGTGCTGCCATGTCACCAATCACACCCTGGCTCATGTCTGCAGGGAGAGTGCAAACAAAACCCACAGCCACTTACACTGGGACCTATGCTAACTCTGGCTAATAAACCCTCATTCACTTACACTGGGAGCTATGCTAACTCTGGCTAATAAAACCCTCATTCACTTACACTGGGGTCAATGCTAACTCTGGTTAATAAAACCCTCATTCACTTACACTGGGAGCTATGCTAACTCTGGCTAATAAAACCCTCATTCACTTACACTGGGAGCTATGCTAACTCTGGCTAATAAAACCCTCATTCACTTACACTGGGAGCTATGCTAACTCTGGTTAATAAAACTCTCATTCACTTACACTGGGAGCAATGCTAACTCTGGTTAATAAAACCCACAGCCACTTACACTGGGAGCTATGCTAACTCTGGCTAATAAAACCCTCATTCACTTACACTGGGGGCTATGATAACTCTGGCTAATGAAACCCTCATTCACTTACACTGGGACCTATGCTAACTCTGGTTAATAAACCCTCATTCACTTACACTGGGAGCTATGCTAACTCTGGCTAATAAAACCCTCATTCACTTACACTGGGAGCTATGCTAACTCTGGCTAATAAAACCCTCATTCACTTACACTGGGAGCTATGCCAACTCTGGCTAATAAAACCCTCATTCACTTACACTGGGAGCAATGCTAACTCTGGTTAATAAAACCCACAGCCACTTACACTGGGAGCTATGCTAACTCTGGCTAATAAAACCCTCATTCACTTACACTGGGAGTTATGCTAACTCTGGCTAATAAAACCCTCATTCACTTACACTAGGAGCTATGCCAACTCTGGTTAATAAAACCCTCATTCACTTACACTGGGAACTATGCTAACTCCGGGTAATAAAACCCTCATTAATTTCCAATAGGAGCTATACTAATTCTGGCCAATAAAACCCTCATTCACTTACAATGGTAGTTGTGGTAACTTGAGCTAAAAAAATCCTCATTCATTTCCAATGGGAGCTATGCTAGCTCTGGCTAATAAAATCCTCATTCATGTACATTGGGAGCTATGCTAACTCCAACTAGTAAAAACCTCATTCACTTACATGGGGAGCTATGCTAACTCCAGCTAATAAAACCTTTATTCTTCTACACCAGTAGCTGGGCCACAAGGTTGGCAGCCGAAAAAAAGGAGAGTGTTCGTGATGCAGTGTTCACTAATAATCAGTGTGGGAGTTTCTGAAATCAGAGTTAAAAATGGTACCTTGCATTTCAGACTTGTCTCATCTGAGAAGGGCCGATATGGGTGCAGACTTCTAATTTAATCCAGCCCAAACACTGGATCCTACCCACCTAGGTCTCAAGAGAGTTGTCTGCGAAGATGGTTGGCAGCTGAAAAAGGAGGGTGTCGGTGATGTTGTGTTCACTAATACACACTGTGGGAGTTTCTGAGATCAAAGTTGGAAATGGTGGTGCAAATCTTTTAGATTTTCACTTGGGCACAAACAAAGCACACCTCATTCAACAGTTTTAATTTATCACAGACCAAGAACAGCAAGCCTATTCAGCAGGTCGGTTCTTGTTCTGAAGCGCAAAGGGTGTGTTCTGACCAAGGTCCAGTGTAAGTAGTAAATGGAGACATCAGACTGACATCGAGTCTGTGAAATGGCAGCTTAAGCTTTATTTCCTGAGGACGAGATCTGCTGTTCTGTGTGTTGTGATATTTTTAAAGAGCCTGTAGTCCTGAAATGCAGCCACAGCTTCTGCAGAGTGTGTCTGAAGCAGTACTGGGGAGAGAAGGGCTCTCGAGAGTGTCCCATCTGCAGGAGAAAGGCCTCTGTGGATGAACCTCCTGTTAGCCTTGTTTTAAAAAACATTGTGGAGTCTTACTTACAGCAGAAGACCGAGAGAGAAACTGCAGAAAAGAGTGAGGCTCTCTGTAATCTTCATGGGGAGAAACTTCTGTTATTCTGTGAACAGGATAAAGAGCCTCTCTGTCTCGTCTGTCAGACTTCAAAAAAACACAGAAACCACCCGGTGTGTCCAGTGGAAGAGGCCGCGCAGGATCTGAAGGTATTCTGTTAAAGTCTATTTCATATTCTCCTGCCAGCGACATATCTGTTTCAAAGGTCTTTGTGTCGCAAATATAGGTCTGACACAGTCTACTTTCGTATGAGGTGTTTTAAATACATTTCGGGAATAAAGCAGTGTAACATGTAGTAATGATGTCAATGAACCAGGAAGTACATAAATGCGCAATGAGTGAATAACCAGCCAATGGAGAGAAGAACTATACTGTTTATACTCTTTACATATGCATGTGTTTGTATAAAACACAATGTTTGTTTTTCTACTTAATTGTTACTTACATTTTATTCAGTGTTACTCCCTAGTTACTTTTGTATAACAAATATGTAATATGTTTCAATCGATTATGTATAAGGCAGACACTTTTGAAAGTAAAAATTTAAATTTAAAAAAATATAAATAAATGTTATAATGGCCATGGAAATCTGAAGTTAGTTATGTATCCCAAGCAAGTAAAATAGGTGTTTAGCAATCATATGCCCTGAAAATCTTGACTGTTTTCATTATAAGGTAATTCATAATGACATGCAGTGTTATGATGTGGTATGAGTGTCCTACAGTCTGTATGTGGGCAGCAATGCTATAAAAATGTCTGTAATTCTTACATGGTTCACAGAATGTTGAGATAAATCTCCACAATTTGCAGCTGACAACCTCTACTTTATACTACTTTTCACGGTTTTCCAATCGTACAGTAGCGTGCAGTGAAGAATAAACACCAACACTGTTCTCTGGAAGGGGTCCTAATATATTACTTCTCGGTAATTTTTGGTGAAAATGTATAGAAAAATACTATTGTAGAATAAACAATAGAAAAGTCCACACACTTCCGCTCCCTTTACAATGCATTTATTTCGCACATCAACCAAGCAACGTTTCGAGCCATATGCTCTTCTTCAGGCTTAAGCATTGTAAATAAATTCATTGTAAAGGGAGCGGAAGTGTGCGGACTTTTCTATTGTTTATATTTGAATTTTTTTAGTGCGGCACCTGCCTTAACTATGGATGTGCATGGTTACTTTGCTTTTAATTGACTAAAATACTATTGTAGGCAATGAGAACGAAAAAAAACATTCCCACAGTTGTATTGAGTAAAAAAATATGGTACTAAGCAAAAAAACACTGAAAACATCAATTTTTCATAACAATTGGTAGGTGTCATAAATTTATTTATTTTATTTTTTCGACTCTTGCATAAGCTGAATGCATGTTATAAGGCTCATTCCATGGTGCTAAATAAT
>CM056201.1:8069816-8110370 GCA_029692085.1 Gymnothorax javanicus
GGTCACGGATATTTCCCTACTGCATTTCCATTGTCGTATATTTCTTTCGTTTCTCCTTAAATTATTATGGCTGATAAAAAGTCAAAAAGTTGGAGATTGGATCACGAAATTCTTTTTCTGTCAAAGTTATTGATTCAGCTAGCTCCACCATAAGCCACTGTTCACGCTAACGGAACTTACGGTCTATCAAACCTGTATTGCACAGTAACCTTTGTTTCTGTCATTGTTATGAACGCTTAGTTACTACACGCATGTTAGTTAAGCGTGCCGTACTTTCTAAAATGCTCCCCGTTAACTTATATGCAATAACTCAGATGGGTATGCTTGTGTTATTTTGGTTAGCATCATGGTGGTAGTTTATCATAATGTTACATGACCGTAGCCGCATCAGTTAAAGCCAACTGGTATGCATGTGTCTGCAGAGTTGGTCTGAAAAGGCTGCGGTTAGACCAGACCTAGGTTTTGCAGAGCTTGGGATGCGTGTTTGGTTTTGAATTGCTGCTTGTGTGATCGTTTTACTTATCCATGACCGTCAGCCGGATACTTCACCAATATCTGGGCTAGCTCTCTGATGCTATCGCGGTGAAAGCAATCACGAAACGCACAAGCGATAACATGTCTGGTGTAACAAATGATTTCTCTGCATTGCCATTGCGGAAGTTCATTTCCCTTTAAAAATTGTTATGGATAAGAAAAAGCTGAAAAATATGTAGATTGGATGCGGAATTCTTTCCGGCATAATTTATTTGCTAGCTCCACATAAGCAACACTTACACTGTTTGTGTGTGTTTTGTTACAAGCTCATTCAGTAGCTTGGTGTCGGAAATGTATTTCGTTTTGGTAGAAATGGTCATCAGGAGCTTTTAGCAAAGTTTCTTGCGGATGAGTGGGTACATGACTGCATAACAGTACAGCTACAACCACATGTATGCAAGGCGAGACAGTACGAGCAAAACACAAAAATTTCGACTTACCACTCATTGACATCCTGCCAAACGTTACTGGAACACCTCAATAAACTCCTCCTTCCATTCGGGGTCGGAGGAATCAAACATGTACGGTCTTACAACAACTGATGCCGTGGAAAGCTGTCCTGAAATACCTGCCATCTTGGCTTCCTGGTTTTCCGAGCCTGCACCTTCCCCCGGAATCAAAACGGCCAGGCAGCCAATCAGAGCAGTGCATCATTTGCATAGCCTCCCGCCCATTTCAGAACGGGTCGTGTTTCAGGGTGGCACAGACACAGAGGCCGGCACAGAGGGAGGATGTCTCACTAAGCCTGGATGCGTGTGGTTTTTTACTTGCCGGAATCCGAGGAATCTCGGATTGGCAAGTATATTACTTTCGTTTGTATGTTTGATTGTGTGTGTGTTTGTTTGTTTGTTTGCACTGTGGCGTCCACAGTTTCAGCTCAATTTAGCTCATATTACATGATAAACATAGGACAGGCACTGGGCAGGCACTGCACTATTTTGGTGAATCTACGTCAAAGGTCAAGGTCAAGGTCACACAAAAGGTCAAAAACACATAAGAAGCCATATCTTCGGTTCTAATTGTCGTAGACAATTCTAACCAAGTGCATACTCAACATAGGACAGGCACTGGGCAGGCACTTCACCCTTTTGGTGAATTTAGGTCAAAGGTCAAGGTCACACAAAAGGTCAAAAACACATAAGAAGCCATGTCTTACACATAAGAAGCCATATCTTCGGTTTTAATCATCATAGAGACTTCAAACCAAGTGCGTACTCAACATAGGACAGGCACTGGGCAGGCCTGCACTATTTTTGGTGAATCTAGGTCAAAGGTCAAGGTCACTCAAAAGGTCAAAAACACATAAAGCCATATCTTCGGTTCTAATCCTCTTAGGAGACTGCAAACCACTGCATATTGTTGATAAACGAAAAAGTCTAGAGATTATTTCACCTAGGTACTGCACTATTTTGGTAAATCTGGAGTCAAAGGTCAAGGTCACCCTAAGCAGCT
This sequence comes from Gymnothorax javanicus, assembly GCA_029692085.1. Lineage (NCBI taxonomy): Eukaryota > Metazoa > Chordata > Actinopteri > Anguilliformes > Muraenidae > Gymnothorax > Gymnothorax javanicus. Next base: position 8,071,803 of record CM056201.1, read on the forward strand.
CTCTATTTTTGTTTATTTGTTTGTTTGTCTGTCTGTTTGTTTGCACTACAGGCCTGTGCACTCTACAGGCCACAATTTTTCACATTTTCTTGACCAAACTTAGGTGACAACATTGACTAGTCTTTGTGGCTACAGACCAGGTTCTTTTTCGAGGTCAAAGTTCAAGGTCACCAGAAAAGGTCAAAAACACATTTTGGTTCATAACTTTGCTACTGTTACAGCTAGAGACTTCAAACCAACTCCATTCCTCATTCTGTTTTCTGAGATCTGTGCATGATTCCGGCATGTCGTCATTCTATGAATGACTTTTTTCATTTAATCTGTCTGTCTGTTGTGTACTACAGGCCTGAATTTTCTACATTTTCTTGACCAAACTTGGTGACAACATTCACTAGCCTTGTGGCTACAGACCCAGTCTCTTTTCGAGGTCAAAGGTCAAAAGGTCACCAGAAAGGTCCAAAAACACATTTTTTGTTCCATAACTTTGCTACTATTACAGCTAGAAACTAACCCAACTCCATTCCATTCATTCCTGTTTCTGAGATCTGTGCATGATTCCAGCAAGTCGTCATTCTATGAATGACTTTTTCATTTTTTTTTGTAACTTTATTCTTAACATTATTTTAAAGACCCATTGGACATATTTTAAACGACTAAAAATAGCAGAATAGTGGACCTTTAAATTTTTAATATTGCACATGATGCAATAGGTTCAGAATTTCATGGATGATGTTCATGTGTTGGCTACTATTTACATGATGTGAGATGTAATTTTGTTTTCTTAATGACCAAGTTTAAAATGCTGGAAATATTGCAGAGATATTTTAATTTCTATACTTTTGTAAAAGAAATTGCAATATATGCTTTTGCTTAAGTTTATGTTAAGAGCTAATCACATTTGAGGTCAAAGTACAGGGAGAGAGAGTTCAAGTGTGAGAGAGAGAACGAGGAAGATGCTCATTGCGTGAAAAAAAAAACGTGTTGTCTGTTGTAAAGTAAAACACAAACTTTTTAGCTGACATCTGCCATCGTTTTCGTGAAAGTGTTCGACCAGGACTCTTTTTGAAACTTAAAGTATATATTGCAGGTTCAACACTACTCTCGACTAATGTGTACATAAAGCCTTCAAAATGCATATACAGTATTTCAGTATTTCTAAACCTATCTACAAGGCGTTAAATGACACTTTTTTGTATGTTTTCTGTAGCTGGTTTTTTTTAACGTAACCTGGTAACAACGTCACGTAAGGGAGTCATGGAGAAAAGTAGAAGAAGAAGAAGAAAATTTATTTATAGAGCACATTTCATACCCAAAGGCAACACAATGTAGCTTCACAGGATAAACATATAAGCATACATATTAATATAAAAACAACATTCCACCAGAGAAACATACATGCAAAAAAAAAAAAAAAAAAAAACTCAAACTAGCTAAAATGACACTAAAAAGAAATGTTTTAAGTTTGCTTTTGAAAGAGCTATGTTAAGGGCATCTCTGATATCCTTCAGCGGGCATTCCATGTACTTAGGGCATATTAACTAGAAAGCAGCTTCTCAGCTTTACAGCGTATCGAGGAACTACAAGAAGACCATTGGCTGATGATCTAAGGCTTCTTGTTGGTTCATATGGGACAAGCATTTTTTAAATTTAATTTGGGAGCAAAGCCATTCAGTGCCTTGTAAACAATAAGAAGGATTTTAAATCAATTCTGGCATGTTAAAAATGCAAGGTCCTCAGAACCGAGGATATGTTCATTTTCTTGGTTTTAGGAAATCAGCAGCATTAAATGAGCTGCAGCCGCTAATAAGATTTTTGAGGAGTCTCAAGTCTACTAGTTACAAATATTTAAGTTTGACATTCTAAAAGAAACATTGAAATGATTCACTGTTTTTCATGTTTAAATAAGTAAATAGTTCCTATATTTTTCTAAACTGGTGATTGCATGTGAATGTTTATTTGCACGTTGACAAATGTTACATTTAGCTTAAACTCTTGCTTAAAAGCAAACATTACTATAGTGTTTGGTGTGACACATAAGGGTGCAAGGTAGGTTAAAAGTCATACAGCTAAGAGAATTTAATGCTTGAAAGTCGGGCTGGGTTTTGCTCTTCTATTGCGATTATCTTGGAATTACTCAAAACAGGAAGACAAAGTGCCACACACATATATTACAGGTAGAGATACCAATTTATTTAAAGAACTCAGGATAGCTACCCCTATTGATGCCAGTGCAGCATATGGGCGCTACATATTCAAGCAATTATTTCATGTAATACCTGATCATATCTTGATGAAAACAAGTAAACAGATAGCAATATATAGTGAACACAAAAACAATACTGTCTTATTTAGAGAAAAAGTCAATATCTAGAGTAGCCCTCCTTTTCTTTGATCACAGCATTTAATCTTTCAGGCATAATGTTCACATATTTTTTATTTCCTCACTCGCTAAAGCAGTCCATATGGTTTGAAGTTCATTCCACAGGAGATTCTTTCAATGTTACAACAGATTTGCTCAATCGGATTAAAGTCTGGACTATGAGCAGGCTAAGTATGTCACCAGATGTTTTTTTTTTTGACTAAGATAATTCTTTCATAAATTGGGCTACATTTAGACGAGAATGATCGAAACAGAAAACGCAAAAGTGTCGTTGCGTTCTCACTTTTTAATCCGCGTTTAGACGAGCGTTTTAGGAAAAAAAATCTGCGTGCAGACGAAGACGCAAAAGTGTGTGAAATTTCCGATTTATCGATGTAGTATGCATGCCAGGTGGCTAGGTGTCAGTGTGACGCACTGCCACAGAACACGACAAAGACCACGCACCTGCGTAGAAAAACACTTCCTTCTACTTAGCGCGAAATAAACAAACCCCCGAACCTGAAACAAACGAGGTAATTAATGCGCCTTCTCTGCTCAGTAATACTGTCTGTAAAGATTCGGTACCATCGCTGGAATGACTCTTGGCTTTTTAATAGAACTGCTAGGGCAACTCGCTAGACCGACAGGTGGAAATAATACGACATGTTTGTTGTCTTTCTGGTTCTTCCTAGTACTGGCGCATGCCTGTGACATAAGCGCGCACGCGACGAGAGCCAACGTGAGCCGTGTCAGCACACTTTTTGCGTTTTTAACCGTTTAGACGGAGATGCGAGGGGGGAGCGTTTTTAAGATTTCCACTCTGGAAGGTGGTTTCACTTTTTTGCGTTTTTAACCCCCCAAAACGCCATCACCGTCTAAAAGAAAGGCACATCTGATAAAATATTTTGTTGATTTCACCCGCGAGCGTTGTCGTATAAACGGGGCCATAGAAGTGTGTTTAAGGTTGTTATCTTGTTAAAAATAAAATCCTCAACGTATCAGTCTCTCTCCAGATGGCAATGTATGCCTCACAAGGATGCTGCGATACTTCGTTTGATCCACAATTCCGTCAATTTTTATAAGAACACCGGCTCCTTTTGAGCAGACTGAACCCCAAACCATAATATTTCCACCTCCATGTTTTACTGAAGGGGTTAAACAGTCATTTTTGAAACATTCATAATCATAATTATATTTATTTCATTTATATTTTCATTTATCATTTATATTTATTTAAATTTATTTCATATTAATACAGTGCTGTGAAAAAGTATTTGCCCCCTTCTTGATTTCTTATTTTTTTTGCATATTTGTCACGCTTAAATGTTTCAGATCATCAAACAAACTTTAATATTAGACAAGGGTAACCCGAATGAAGACAAAATGCAGTTTTTAAATGATGATTTCATTTATTGAGGGAAAAAGCTACCCAAACCTACCTGGCCCTATGTGAAAAAGTAATTTCCCCCTAAACCTAATTACTGGTTATGCCACCCTCAGCGACAACAACTGCAATCAGGCATTTGCGATAATGGGCAATGAGTCTTTCACATCACTGTGGACGAATTTTGGTCCACTCTTCTTTGCAGAATTGTTTTAATTCAGCCACATTGGAGGGGTTTTGAGCATGAACGGCCTGTTTAAGGTCATGCCACAGCATCGCAGTAGGATTTAAGCCCCGACTTTGACAAGGCCACTCCAAAACCTTCAATTGTTTTTTTTTAAGACATTCAGAGGTGGACTTGGTGGTGTGTTTCAGATCATTGTCATAACCCAAGTGCGCTTGAGCTTGAGGTCAGGAACTGATGGTCGTACATTCTGCTTCAGGATCTTCTGGTAGAGAGCAGAATTATAGGTTCCGGCAAGTCATCCAGGTCCTGAAGCAGCAAAGCAGCCCCAGACCATCACACTACCACCACCATGTTTGACTGTTAGTATGATGTTCTTTTTATGAAATGCTTTGGGGCGATTCCATGAAAATGTGGACAAGATCAATAAAAATTCAAAATAGACCAAATGAAGTTGTGTTGATAATTTTCATATGCCTATAACCCCTTCTTTTCAGGGACAAAAAGATCTCTGATCAGAAAATGTCGTGTGTTGTTGTTTTTTAACCCTTTATCTGCTAGTACCTAATTTCGAACAACACATGGTTGATCTTGCATAACTTTTTACAAAGGCTGTCTCCCACTGGTTTAGATAGTGCAACTGTCTTCTACCGTGAATGGGTAGTGGGTAGTAGGGTTTCATTGCGGCCACCCATAGATTGAACTCGGCCTTTTCCACATTTCAATAATTTGGCTTGAAATTTTACCAAGCCCCGTTGTCCCGCATTTACACCAAAACTATGAATTTATCTTTGTACCACTTGTTTAGAATGTTTTTACAACAAGCGCTATTATTATTTTTTCTGAGAGGTGGTACTAAGCAACAATATTTGCCATATTTCATTAAATTAAGCCCTCGTGGTTAGGACTAGACACCAGATATTTACTTGTCCTGCATTTACACCAGTACAGTTTATTTATTTATTTATTTATTTAACCCTTATTTAACCAGGGAAGTCCCGTTGAGATTGAGATCTCTTTTTCAAGGAGCCCTGGGGGTTGAGGTGGGAGGAGAGGGCAATTTGCACAGCCAATTAGATCAGGGATGATTAGGTGGCAGGTCAAAAGAGCCAGGTTGGGACTTTAGCTTTGACACCGGGGAACCCCCTACAGTATTTTGTTTTCAGTATTTTGAGAGACACCAAGGTATGTACAAGGCAGAAAATCAGTAAAAATCAATAAATCATTTTGTTTTAGCCATCTCAGCTGGCAAAAGGAGGCATAAAACAAGAGAGGGCAGCACGTGAATGGAATTTTCCACTGGGCATGCTAGAAATTATTGAAATTCACTCAGAACATGAAGATCCACACTCGTGACAAATTTTAAAGTGGCGTACTGTCTCAGATTACAGACAGTAGCAAATTTCAGGTAAAGTGAAGCAGAATGCACATGGTTTGGCAAATTAAACCATTTGCGCAGAAGCCAAGACTGGCTATTTATGTGCTACCTTATTTAAGGCTTTGTAATTCAAGATTGCAGCTTCACAGACAGGAAAGGAATGGCTCAATTGAGTCAGGACACTCGAAGCATTTAGAATTCCATCGTATTTCAGTTTATGTTCATGATTTTGGTAGAAAAAAAGGGCTGCAAACACAAAAAATCTTCATGAAAATTCAGCATTGAAGTTGTAAAAAAAATAATCAAGAGAATTTAAAAATTTTTAGGTCTTAAAACTATATATTTCTGGGATCATAAACTCCATGACCACAAGCGCAAGTCATCTGATCGTTGAATTCTAAATTACCTACTCTCTAGAACCCAAATAAGACAGCTATCCAGGTGGCTCCCCAAAGTCAAAGATCCCTCAAAATGGTGCACTGTCAAATGATAAAATAATCATATATTTAACACAAATCAACTTTTGACGCATGAAATTCAATATGAAGTAATGATTTTCTCATTGAATTTAGCATAAGTTTATCAATATAGGTGCAGTTGGACATCAATGGTTACCAGTAACCTCTCCAAACACAAAACATGCCTGTTCTTCATGATGAAGTTGAGACTTTTGTCAATTTTTCTTCAGAGTCACACTAGCCAGCACACATACTCATTAAATGAACTGCTTATTTAATGGTAAGAACATTCACATTTATCATACAGTGAAAAGCTAGCAGTTCCCACTTCCAAGCTCGAGACCTTATATAAACACTTACCACACCTTATAAGGAACAAGTATAACTCACTAACTCAGTAATATCTGAAATATACCTCATTTTAACAGAATAGACATTCCATTACTAGGAATAATCAGGCAATTTTCCACCCAAATTGAACAGAGTGGTGCAATGAACGTACCAGGGGGTCTACCAAAGTGCGTGAGCTGCTTGCATTTTGAAGAAAAGAAAACCTCATCATTCGATTTCGTTGAACACGGTATAAATTCTAAAGCAAAAAGCCACATTGAGCAAAATGCAAACAGAGTAGAAGTATAACCTTTTTCATTGAATCCCTCCTCCAGAGACAGATGCATCAGGTAGAAGGAGCCCTCCAGTCCTGTTTCATTCGGAATAATTCCCAATATAATTATTCTGGAACAACTGACCATCAGAGGTAATTTTGCAAAATAATGTTGCCTCATACCAGTTTAAACAAATTATTTAGCACCATGGAATGAGCCTTATGACATGCATTCAGCTTATGCAAGAGTCAAAAATAAAATAAATAAATTTGCGACACCTACCAATTGTTATGAAAAATTGATGTTTTCAGTGTTTTTGCTTAGTACCATATTTTTACCTCAATACAACTGTGGGAATGTTTTTTTTTCGTTCTCATTGCCTACAATAGTATTTTAGTCAATTAAAAGCAAAGTAACCGTGCACATCCATAGTTAAGGCAGGTGCTGCACTAAAAAAATTCAAAAATAAACAATAGAAAAAAGACACTTTCGCTTCCTTTTTACAATGAATTTATTTACAATGCTTAAGCCTGAAGAAGAGCATATGGCTCGTTGCTTGGTTGATGTACTAAATAAATGCATTGTAAAGGGAGCGGAAGTGTGCGGACTTTTCTATTGTTTATTCTACAATAGTATTTTTCTATACATTTTCACCAAAAATTACCGAGAAATAATATATTAGGACCCCTTCCAGAGAACAGTGTTGGTGTTTAATCATCACTGCACACTACTGTACGATTGGAAAACCATGAAAATGAGTTTAAAGTCGAGGCTGTCGGCTCTAAATTGTGGTAAGTTATCTCAACATTCTGTGAGCCATGTAAGAATTACAGGTGATTTTATAGCATCACTGTCTGCATACTTACAGACTGTAGGGCACTCATAACACAGCATAACACTGCATGCCATAATGAATTACCTTATAACGAAAACAGTCAAGATTTTCAGGGCATATGATTGCTAAACACCTATTTTACTTGCTTGGGATACATAACTAACTTCAGATTTCCATGGCCATTATAACATTTATATATATTTTTTTTTTATTTAAATTTTTACTTTCAAAAGTGTCTGCCTTATACATAATCGATTGAAACACATTACGTATTTGTTACACAAAAGTAACTAGGGAATAACTCTAAATAAAATATAAGTAACAATTGAGTAGAAAAACGAACATTGTGTTTTATAGGAACACATGCATTTGTAGAGAGTATAAACAGTATAGTTCTTCTCTCTTGAGACTGGTTATTCACTCATTGTGCATTTATGTACTTCCTGGTTCACTGATATCATTACTACCTGCTACACTGACTTATTCCCTGAATGTATTTAAAACACCTCATACCAAAGCAGACTGAGTCAGACCTAAATTTGTGACACAAAGACATTTTAAACAGATTTGACACTAGCAGGAGAATATGAAATAGTTTTTGACAGAATACCTTCAGATCCTGTGCGGCCTCTTCCACCGGACAGAGCGGGTGTTTTCTGTGTTTATTTGAAGTCCGACAGACCAAACAGAGAGGCTCTAGATCCTGTTCACAGAATAACACAAGTTTCTCTCCATGAAGACCACAGAGAGCTTCACTCTTTTCTGCATTTTCACCCCTGTTCTTCTGCTTTAAGTAAGACTCCACGATGTTTATTAAAACAAGGCTAACAGGAGGATCATCCCTAGAGGACTTTCTCCTGCAGATGGGACACTTTCGAGATCTCTTCTCTTCCCAGTACTGCTTCAGACACACTTTACAGAAGCTGTGGCTGCATTTTAGGACTACAGGCTCTTTAAAAATATCAAAACACACGGAACAGCAGAGCTTGTCCTCAGGAAATAAAGCTTTAGTTGCCATTTCACTGACTCGATGTCTCAGTCTGATATCTCCATTTACTTCTTACATTGGACCTTGGTCAGAACACACCCATTGCGCTTCAAAACAAGAACCGACCTGCGGAATAGGCATCTGCTCCAAGCAGATGGGGAAACATGCCACCATTCTTCCATAAATTCACAGTCTCATGTAAGTCTGTCCCTCCAAGTAATTGCAGACAGCCACGATTATGTTGACATCAGGGCTCTGTCAAGACTATGTAATCTGTATGGACTATTTTTAATGAAATACAAACAATTATTTTTGAAACTATTTTTTAAATTAGCATTTGGAATTTCAAATGTACTCCGCTACATCAATGTGGAAAACAAAATAAACATCTAAAGCCAGATTTTTATTTTTAAAAATGCAGGGTGCCTAAGAATTGTGCACAGTACGAGACAACACAATGATTTGATTGTGAACATCTGGACTTAAATAGGCTTTTCTCAGAAGCAGCATTAAAAATGAAAGATGCCAGTCTATACCAGTTTACTACTTTGATTTTTAGCACAAGGGATGAGGGGGAAAAATCTAAGGAAACAAACCAGGTAACTCACCTCCACCGTTAGAACGATTTTTTTGGATGAACTCGCATGAAAAAAGGCCAGAAAGATCCTTCAGCAGACAGCAAGTCTATACTGCTTTAATCCCAGAACCTGAACTTAAGCAGGAACAAGTCGCTCAACTGAGCATTTAATCGGGATACTTGGCTTCTGAAAAGACGAGCTTTGGATTGAATTAATGAGAAACAGCCGCACAGTTCCGCTGATTATTTTGCTGCAGAGGAAAAATTCTAGCAAGTGTATAACTGGGGCTCCTTTTGTGTGTCCTGTGTGATACACAGCAGTCTAAACATTAGAGCAGGTAGCACTGCAGCTAAAATGTTCAATAACAACATGAAATGCAAAAACTGCAGATTTCAAAATGTCTAAAGCTAGAGTTTGGTGGAGATCATGTACTGCTGGGACCTTCACCTCTCAGGGGTCACCCGTCTGCAGGATCTTTCAGAGAAATGCGTTTGGGAAAGGTTCATGTTTGTGACACTGGGGCTACAGCAGGACACAACATTAGCTCATCCATCCATTCATCCATCCATCCATTATCTATCCATTTCTTCCTCATGAGGGTCACGGGGGAGCTGGAGCCGATCACAGCTGACTCTCGGGGGAAAGGCAGGGATCCACCCTGTACACCTCACCAATCCATCACAGGGCGCACACACCATTGACAAACACAAACACAAACACACACACACACACACACACACACACACACACACACACACACACCACACAATTAACTCACTCACTCACTCACTCACACACCACACAATTCACTCACTCACTCACACACACACACACACACACACACCTGAGATCAGTCCAGAGTTCCCACTCAGCCTGACATGCATGTCTCTGGACTGTGGGAGGAAACTGTAGGACCCAGAGGAAACCCACATGAACACAGAACATGCAAACTCACACAGAAAGGCTCCAGACTGGATTCAAACTCACCAGCTGCTTGCTGTGAGGCAGCGTTACCTTCTGTTTGGTGTTATTACGAGGACACAATGAAATATCGACTCTGAATATGATTCCATCTGAACAGTGAAGATTAGGCAGTTTCGCACTCATTAAAAACCACTGAAGAAGCTCAGCTGTTGCTTGGATTTTCTGCATGTTACTGTATGTGCCCTTTGCAATACGCACAGAGATTCAGGAATAATAAATACACCTGATAATAATTCAGAATTTTATCCACTGGAATCCTTGTTTTACTCTTTGGTTTAAATTATCTAAAATAATTTCAGAAAAAGTGAGGCTACCTCTTCATCAAAACAAATTTAATTTGCTTGAATTTTCATTAGCATTTGTCACAATCACAGACACTTTGTCATTACTGGCCAATAACAATTGTCATGGAATAAACATCTGTTATTCAGTAAAAGAGAGTCCCCTGTGCTCCTGTCTGGCTTTGCTCTGCAGACGCATTATTGGGCCGAACCTCTTTGCATTAGTTTTCCTTCACTGACCTGCAATATCTGCAAATTAATATCAGTAAAAAGCTCAGGATACCAATGAAACAATGTTAAGAAGAGCTCAGCATCCTCTCTGAGATCTTGCACACTGCATCGTTAGTACAGATAGCCAGAGGTAACCTGACATGCATTTGGAGACCACAATGGAAAAATGATCTGTCACATTTTCATGTTGCGGAGAAATGATGAATTAAAAATTCAAAACGATCTTAGAAACAAAGCACTTAAAAAATATGCAAAAAACCAAAATATATACAGTATTATAATAATATATAATATTATTATATATTATAAATATTATAATATATACTGACCAGAAAAAGAAACGCAATTACGTAATCCGGTGCCAAATTTTGACAAACCCATTGAGAAAGATGCTTTTGCTCCGAGTTATTTTAGGAGGCGAGTACTTCTACCATACAAATTTTCGCGATCGCAGCACGTATTCTGGAGCCTCCATTTGTCCAGAACCAAACAATCGGCAGTGCTTGGGTTCGAGTACTACTATTGCCCTAACACTCCCATTTGTGTTTTGAGTTCCTCGTAGACACCAGGGCCAATAAAAGTCTGACCGAAAATGAGTAAAAATCAGACGGGTTATAATGCCACGACTAACGGACGTTCAACGAGAACCCGCAATTGGGATGCTACAGGCCGGAAGTCGGGTAGATAGAGTTGCCCGTCAATGCGGCGTGCATTCTGCGACAATTAGTTGCCTCAGAACAAAGTTTAATGCCACTGGACACACGGCCGATCGCCCCAGATTCCGTAGGCCACTCGTTACAACTCCAGCGTCTGATCGTTGTATCACCACCGACCGCCTGCTACACACTGAACCAACCTTCATTTTGTTGAAGGCAACCTCAACGCCTTCCGTTACCGCAATGAAATTCTCCGTCCAGTCGTCCTTCCGTTTGTCCAACGTCACCGACTGACTTTCCAACAGGACAATGCGGCGTCCGCGCGCGTAACACGATTCTGTATGGAGTTCCTTCGGGCCGAAAACGTGCAAATCCTTCCCTGGCCAGCGTTTTCTCCAGATCTTTCACCTGTAGAACACTTGTGAGATATTCTGGATAGACCAATCCAGAGATGTCAACCACCGCCAGCTACAGTACGTCAGCTAAGACAAGCACTGACCGAAGAGTGGAACAGCGTTCCACAAGCAACAATCAGACGTCTGGTGATGTCTATGAGACGTAGGCGTACCACCGTGCTTGCGACGCTAATGGGGGACATACGAGATACTGATAGTGTCATTTGTGTTTCGTAATGTCGAGCTTCATCTTGTTAAATAAAAGCCAAAATGGCGATACTCCAACCTGATTTTCTGTTATGTCTATTGTCTGAGATTTCCTCTTTCATTTGATACCAATGAAGTGTTGATTAATAACACTTATACTCAATAAAATCAAGAAATGGAAAATTATGTTTATTTTTTTGGTCAGTATATAATGTATAAAATATACAAAAATGCAAAATTTGGACAAAATTTTTTCTTTGTGGTCTTCACTTGCTTTTCATTAGCAGTACTGAATATGAAATAAAGTTTTCTCTTATGATTTGGATAAAAACAGCTCAAAAGATACCATCTGTTTGTACATTATCAAAAATGTACTCATTTCCCAAACTCTCAATAAAACAAAGGTGAAATAAAATGAATCAATAATATAATTATCTAAATGTTCATTATTACCACAGTGTGGCTGTATGTTCCCTTTTCTAGCTCTACATCTCCAGCAGCTCCTTCCCAAATCTGCTCTCATTCACACTGAAGCCCAACGGTCTCTGTTACTCTCTGAGAAATACTACCGTTTTCCTTCTTTATGGAAATTTTTCAAATACAATATGAAAGATACAATAATGTAATTTGGGAACCAACGGGTGCATTAGTGAAGAAAAACCACATTTCCAGTGCAATTTTCAAACACACACCTTCACTGGAATGACGTCACTGTTACTGAAACTTTCACTGGGCATATCTGCAGGGGTTCATCATTACTTTTGCCTTTCAGATCAGGAGAGAAGAACGGGAACACTCTCTCAGTAAACGTGTCTTTAAAAGTGTAAATGAGTGACATGTCACTGGAGTTGAAGAAGGACACTTCCCCCCTGTCATAGTCCAGCTGCACCCTGATGCTCTGGGGTTTCCTCTCCAGGTTGAGGCGAGTAACTCCTCCTGCATAGTAATCCTCTCCCTCCCTCAGTTGTAAGACCCAGTATCCTATCTTTGGACTGTATGTTATCTGTCCCTTCCTGTTGCTGGACTCTTTCATCACTCCTACATCCCACGCAGGTTTATTCCCAACCTTCACCTCCCAGCTGTGTTTCCCTGAGGTAAACCCCTCAGATCCCAGCACATTTACACAGGGGTTAAACCTCTCTGGGTTGTCAGGATATTTTTGCTTTATTCCTGTGTGTCCCACAGTGGTCAGATCATCAGAGAGAGAGAGCTGGTCATGTGCAGTATTGGGGTCCAGTGTCACAGGAGCTGAAATATCAAGAGGAGAGATATTTAAAGGGCTGGAGGAAGAGAGATGTTTCAAATACTAAGATTCTGTCCCTAACAGGAAATAATAAATATACATGGTAATATTCTGTGGTTATGGTGATTTGAAATTTAAACCTTTATGTATCGTTGAAATAAATAAATCAGTTAAACCACGGAAATTTTCTTGAATTCTTAACACACTCAAAAACCACATGATGACATTTGGTTATAAATTGAACATTAATTCTGTGTTTGTTTGTGTTCTGATATTAAATTGAGAGCAGTGCAGTGTAGCCCACAAGCTCTTCCTGTTCTAAAAGCAAACTGAGTCTCTGTACTGTTGGTGTTTAACACCATTTCAATAATTACAACTTATTTCTTTAGTTTCATGCTTTCATTAAATGTTAGTAAAGAGGAACATGACTGGAGCATCAGCCCCAGATACTCACTGTACTGCACCATCTCCAGCATCTTCTCCCAGACTCTGAACTTCAGGTTACCCAGGTGTTTGGCCACATCTATCAGAGCCCCTGAGAGCAGCTCTGGGTCGTGCAGTGAGCACTGGGCTCTGTAATGACAAGCAGGAGTCAGTCAGGCTCAGGAACTGAAGAGACTTAAACACACAAGATGAAATGAGCTGAGAGTCTACATACCTTTCCCTGATGCTCTTGTAGCTCTGAAAAACACACACAAATACAGCAGTATTGTGCATATGTACACTGACTCAGTACAGACCATTATGAGAGCAGAGGTGACTGCAGAACTGGAAATGCTTGAGGTAGAAAACATCTCCTTAAACTGACAGTCAGTCATGGCTGCTTCCATTCATTTTCCTGCATTAAACTGCACAAGTGTCTGATCTGAATGACTCACTGACAGGTAAATATAGTTTATTTCTTTGTGCCATATTGGGGAGTTTATACAATTAATTCAAATTTGAAACAAGTTTTATTTGAGTACAATCATGAGCAATGATAAACTGCATTAAATTTCATATCAACACTGCTAAAATTACAAAATGTGTTATTTGAGATATTTGCCTTGGTTAGGGTTTTCCCTGAGTGTGAAAAAGAACACTCCATTTTGAATAACGTCAGTTGAAATGTGAACAGTTTTGTGTGTGAAGTTTTACCTGATTGAATCTTTCCTAATACAGGAGAGCTGACTACATCTGCTGGTCTGGAGTATTTAGTGATTTAATTATATTGTTAATCGAGGAAGATGAAGCAAAATTATCAGTTTATTGGGATGATTTCTGCCTCCTCAGTTTACAGCTCAGCTGCTGCTGATGACAGTAAGAGAGAAACAACAGGAGTGATGCTAATGAAAGTAAAGTAGATAAGAGCTCACAGGAGTGATGCTAATGAAAGTAAAGTGGATAAGAGCTCACAGGAGTGATGCTAATGAAAGTAAAGTAGATAAGAGCTCACAGGAGTGATGCTAATGAAAGTAAAGTAGATAAGAGCTCACAGGAGTGAGGGTGCTGTAATGTACAGCTCACTGCCTGATCACTGTGATGCATCGGTTTATGATGCAGGGCCAAACAGACCAGCAACTCTCAATCAACTGACTGCAAATCCAGATCTACAAAATGAACAAAGGCCAAGTATTTATTTTTGTTTTATTTAAAGTTTATGTAACCAGGAAAGCCTCACTGAGATGAAAAATCTCCTTCAATAGAGTGTCTGACAGAGCACAGTAATGTTTCTGTCATGGTTTGTGAGGTGTGCATATGGTTTGGACTTTCTTTTGCGGCTCCCATCCCGGGACGATATCGAATTCCTTGGCCATCGGATTCTTTTCTCAGCTGGCTGATTGAGCTGGGGCGGTGCCTTCCCGGACTCAGTATAAGCAGGAAGTCCGGCACGCCTCCTTCGCTACAGTGTCTGTTTTTAGCTTCGCACTATAGCCGAAGATATGTAGTCAGGTTTTGTATGACTTCTTTCTTCTGATTATTGGAGTTTCTTCTCCCTTTTTTCTATCTCGCTTTGCTTCCGTGGTTCGGACTATTATACGTCCTTTGGAAGCGCGAGTACTTTCGTTTGGTTTGTATTATTCTCTGTGTTTGTACTGTGTCCGTGCTGCTCACTTTCTCTCTGGTCTTGCGCTCCTAATTCTACCGGCCATTACAGTTTCAGACGTACAACATATAACAGTCAGAGAGGATCTGATTTCAGGTGACAGCAGGAGTGCATGAGAGGATCTACAGCTGATGTTCCTTCCTCCAGCGCCTTCAGCCTGTTTTCTAAAACACTAAGAGTGAGCAGCTCCTTCAGAACCTAATTCTCTCTGCAGCAAACTCCAGTCCTCAGCAGCAGCTCCCCTAAAAGCCCTTTTTCTTTTTCAAGATGGACGCTCAGGGACAGATGGTCAGAGTAAGTCCTGCTACTGGGTCTCAGAGTGGATTTAGTAACTTCCAGTGTTTCTCAAATGGATAAACTTACATTCGTATGAAGAGAGGAAGTTAATAAAGGCGTTAAAAATAAGGACGTGCCAGTGATTCAGTCTGTAAGGAGAC
This sequence comes from Gymnothorax javanicus, assembly GCA_029692085.1. Lineage (NCBI taxonomy): Eukaryota > Metazoa > Chordata > Actinopteri > Anguilliformes > Muraenidae > Gymnothorax > Gymnothorax javanicus. The sequence continues at coordinate 8,087,092 of CM056201.1, forward strand.
AGTGCAGAACAAACAGCCCTCATAGGGAACAATGGCGAGTGAGTGAATCTGTGGTGAACCTCAGTGCTCCATGGAGAACAGAGTGCAGAGCATGAGGGTGTTGAGAAGATGTATGTAGGTATACAACATCACCAGAGTCAATTACAGGCAAAAAAAAAAGTAGCAGCAACAAGCCTGCTGTTTGCATCAAAAGAAAAGTCTGACTCATTTCTGAAATAAAACCCAGACTCAGCTTCTGCTTGTTTATAAGTTGCTGAATGTGATGCTTAAAGGAGAAAGAATCATCACTTCAAAATGAAAAGTACTGGTATGAAGATACAGACTCAATCACTTTGTGCTGAAACGTTAGGATTGACGGAAGGTTCATTAGCTTTGTCTTTGTATTTGAAAAAATCCCAGTATTGTTTTGTCAGCATTCAAAATCAGCTTCAAATTTTAAAGGAGTGTTGTACAGTATTAAAAGCCTATTTTAACAAAGACCTTGATACTGTCAGTCATAAAGATCATGTCACACTGTCCTGATGCTGAAAATCCCCTCTGATCCTCTGCATCACAGTAACAAACTGAGCATCTCAGTATTACTGCAGTAATCAGTATAAACTCACAACACTGTCAGTAAATGAAGCTCCTACCTTTATAAAGGAGGTATCTTCAGTCTCCATGCTCTTCTCTACAGCTGTGATTTTGTCTGTAAGGATGGAGACGTCTCTTGTGATGTGTTCTATCTTCTCCTCCATTATCTGACTCTTCATCCTCTCTTCCTCCTTCAGCACAGCGAGTCTGGCCTCCTCTTCCTCTCGCAGGAACTGATGAAGCTTCTCAAACTCGCCCTTTATCTGCCTCTCTGTGCTCTGGGCTTGGATCTGTGATTTAATAACAGCACTTTAAACCTAACATAACATAACATAACATAACCTAACATAACATAACATAACATTTCACCACAGCAGACGAAAATTCACCCTCGATCCGCTTGGGGCGCCCCTAATCGTGACGTCAGTGCGGCTGTCAGCGCCATGAATTTCCATTGTCCTGCGGTCCTGCATTTAGATTGTTGATTGACCGAGATATTCCCGCTTCCTCTATGGAGCAGACAGACGAGCTTGATTATTACGTTTTTCTATCCGACACAACGTTAATTTAGAGGTGAACTAACATCAGAGGCCATTTGAAATGCTTCCGGAAAGAAAAGTGCGATTTGAAGTCTGCTAATTACCAGCGAGGCTGGACAGCTGCCGTCACCTTGGCATAATTAGCTCACCTTAAATCAATTCCCGTGTACTTTGCCTAACTTGTAATCAAGCCATTTATTCAGCCAACTGACCAATCAAAACCAAAATCAAGCCAATAATGATTTAGAAGAGATAATGAGAAGCAGACAAACCGAACAAGGCTACCGTGCTGGATTGAAATAATGTCAGTAATCTGAATAAATAGCAGACCTCTGAATTCCACCTCTCGTCGGAAAACTTTCACGTATTATTAAAAAAGATTTCTTAAAAATAAAATCATGTTAAGATGGCCCTGGTTTTTAAGCATCTAAAAATATACGCAAAGTAGAAAACATTGTGTGAAGCGCATCAAACTTGAATGTGAGAGAAATTATTTTTTCGATTGCAAGCAATGGACAAATGCAATCAAGACTGGGCAAGCATGTTCAGGCAAATCTGTGCTGCAAATTTTAAACATTTTTATTTAATAATTGAACAAGATTCGCATTACAACGGCCAAATGTAATAATCAAGCAAACACATTCAGGCAAACTGCGTGCTCAACTAAGCAAAGTTAAGGTCTTCAAAATCATCCTCCTCTACTGGGCAATTGCTTTCACCCCTTCCCATTTACTTGGCTCAATTTGCAATCAAACTGTTGATTCGCTCAATGAACAATTTTAAATTGGTTGGTAGTCTAATTTATTTAGATATCCATGTATTCAGACATTTTGACATCACATGCATCACGCACATGATTGCATGTGGCAGTCGCAGTGACGTTATGATCTTGCAAGTTCTCATGCCACTTGTGGCGTTAATGGCGGCCTCCTGGAAACAGCAATTCCGGCTAATTAATGGTCATTTAAAAGAACAGGGGGTATGTATGGACAAAAAATCGACCGTGGATACTTTGTTGGCGTTAATTACTATGAGATTAAGTCAAAACGTGTAGGTCAGTATAGTCCTCCTTTTAGTCAAGCCTGCTCTTGAAAACCCCCAAGGTCTCTGCCTCAACAATATGGTCAGGCAAGCTATTCCACATCGAAACTTGATAAGAGTAACTTATTTGTTTATTTTTATTCATACACGGCAGCCAGTGTGTTTGTTATTCATGTCACTCACATTTTTGTGCTGCTTGAAATAATTCCTAATGGCTTTACTCACCCTGATGTGTTCTGCTGTTTTCTTACACTCCTCTTCAACCTCAGTGAACCTCCTCAGTTTTTCTTTCATCAGATTAAGTTCAGGCTTTAGTTCCTCCTGCAATGATGTGAACCAATCATCACTGATTATCATAAATCACACAGCATCACCCCTTTCTGCAATACCAGCAAAGTTCTGTGTTACTTTGTAAGTGCTGGATCATGGGAAATGTAGTCTGGAAAATACACCAGCTAAAGACAGGTTAAATATAAAGTGCATTCTGTGAGTATTTGGGCAGTGACAGAGGTTTTGGTTCCTGGCTCTGTGTTCCAGTACATACTGTAGTGTGCAGTGATGATTATATTTAAAGGTGACATAGAATGGTTGAACGGGGTATTTATCCTTGTTCTGTGATGTGACATATAGACAACAAAATTTCAGTTGGGTCTGTAATGCCTCAGAAGCTTCCTAAAAACCTCTCTCAAAAAGCTATGTTAGGGTGGGGGATTTTGAACGCGTTGTTTTGCACCGATTTGGTGACCTTTCGGGTTTAACTGGCAACCTCATTATGAAATGCAAGCACTTGACGCTGATTGGCTTGCTTTTGCTGCCAGTCAAAAGAATGTAACTTCGCCCAGAGAGGTAAGGAAAATGGAAAACACTCGCCTGCTTTGGAACACGGACAGACCAACTTTATGCAGCTATGGCATATTCAGAGATTCAGCCTTATATGTTTGAGCCCGAATCGGATGAGGACACTGAATTGGAGGAAGAACCAGTCCAGCAAAGGCTGGATTTAAAACGTTCTGAATGGTAAGTATTTTTGAATGTTTTTTTTTTTTTTTTCAAATGAGCTGCCAAGGCTCACGCATTCGGAGTGAGTCTCTCGCATTGACGTTCCTGTGCCGTAGTCAGCAAGTATTCAATCGAAGCGCACTGAAGAAATTCATTTGCGGAATTTAAGTCCTTGTGCAATATGAAAATCCATTTCACGTGCATTACGGCGGATTTCCCCACTAGTGACACGGAAATCGATTATGACTCTGGAATTCTCACGCTTGTCTTTACTGAGGGATTGGAAGCACTGGAATTGCATAAAGACGTGTATGCAAATTATTTCGAAGTGGAGGAAACGGAATGAGAGTGGGGGGGCAGTGAGATATATGTGACATCATATGTATCCGTTGTTCAGATTGGCCTGTTTTCTGGCGGTCATTTTTAAAAAAGGAATTTCTATGAAACGGAGATGTTCAGAATGTCTAGCACTTTTCGTATGTTCTTGAATGCGGGTAGGCCACCGTTATTCAACATAGACAAGGTAAAATGGTTTTTGATTCTATGTCACCTTTAAGGAAATTAAGATAAATCAGAAACCAAGTACTATTTAAGCATTTATTTCATGTAATACCTGTTCATATGTTGATTAAAACAACAGATAGCAATATGTAGTAAAAACAAAAATAATACTGTCTTTTTGAGAGAAAGTCAATATCTATAGTAGCCCTCCTTTGCTTTGATTACAGCATTTGATCTTTCGGGCAGTGTCCACATACTTTATTTCCTCACTCGCTAAACCAGTCCATATGGTTTGAGTTCATTCCACAGATTCTTTCGATGTTACAATTTGCCCAATCAGATTAAGGTCTGGACTTTGAGCAGTCCGAGTCATCACTTTTATGTCACCAGATGTTTCTTTTCATCTGAGATAATTCTTGCATAACTTAGTGGCCCATTGGAAGTAACATGCAGTAGTGGCCTGTCGGCAGTAACAAAGGCTGTCGGAAACCTCACCTTTAAAAGCTTAACCTAAACCTCTTGCAGTTTACTTTTTCCGATTAGAAACAGTTGCTCAGACCAACTGGTAGAACTGAGGACAGTCTAATTTATTTCTGATACTATTGTTACACATTGCATCACAAAATTATGAGGCGTTTTCTTCCGCACATAAATTACAATGTAAAATATCAATGTCTTTATAATTTCGGCGCTCGAGTAGCTTGAGAAACAGCACAGATTTGCGTAAATTAGTTTGCAAGGCTCTTTAAGCAATAAGCCTCGAGAATCCGTTCTATTTTCTGAATGTAGTCACGGCTAAAGGGCGTTGTTAGGCACATTGCACAGCTGAGTTACAACGGTAAGGATGGCAGAAATTAATGCTGCGAAGTCAGCAAAACTTTACGGATTTTTTGCTTTTATATTGCCATCCTTGCAATGACATATGAATTTTTAAATGTAGGCAATAGGCATTCACTATTTCATGATCATTTCCTAGGGTGAGGTTACTGAAGGCCCTCTGAACATCTGACGGCACGCCGCTGCTTAGAAGTGTGTTTAGGGTTATTATTTTGTTGAAAATAAAATCCTCAAACAATCAGTCTCTCTTCAGATGGTAATGCATGCCTCACAAGGATGCTGCAATACTTTTGATCCTTAATCCTTAATTTTTATGAGAACACCGAACCCCAAACCATAATATTTCCACTCCATGTTGAACTGAAGGGGTTAAACAGTTATTTTTGAAATGTTCTCCAACTCGACAGTGCACATGAATTCTGCATTTGGGTGAGAAAATTTTAAATTTTGATTCATTGGTCCAAAGGACTTGTTCCCAGTCCACTGGTGTCTAATCCTTGAATTTCTTGGCAAACTCAAGTGTTTCATTGATGTTGTCAGGTCTTGGCAGCAACATGACCAATCAGACCATTTTCACACAGGCATCAGGAAATAGCAGATCTTGAAACTTTCATCTCTTCACTTCTGGTGTCATTTATATCATCACGGAGTTGTCGTGCTGTCAATCACCGAATTTTATTTATTTTTTTACTTTTCCTACACGGATAATGAATACCAGAGGCACTTAACTTCCATTTTGCACCTCTACTGCCACTAGTTTTCAGCGAATCGTTCTCGCTGAAACGCTTGATGGTGTTCTTTAAAGTGCCATGGCAGCATTTAACGTCTTCAGCATCATGTAAGGCCACAATACGGCTACGATCAAACTCAGAGAGCTCCTGCTGTCGTGCCATTGTGTTCATGTCACCTTTATTACGGGAATAACTGACCATTAGAGGTAATTTTTCAGAATAATGTTGCCTCATACCAGTTTAAACAAATTTTTAGCATCAATAATCATGGAATGAGCCTTATAACATGCGTTCAGGCTATGCAAGAGTCAAAAAATAAAATGAAATTTTTATCAATTGTGATAAAAAATTGTTTTCAGTGTTTTTGTTTATAACCCATATTTTTACCTCAATACACCCATGGGAATTTTTTTTTTTTTTTGTTCTCATTGCCTACAATTGTATTTTTCAATATATTTTCACCAGAAAATGCAGAGGTAATACAATGTTGTATATTTGAACCCCTTTTAGTGTAAAGTGGAGGTGTTTAATCATCACTGCACACTACTGTATAACTGTAAAACGTTGAAAATGAGTTTCAAGTAGAGGCTGTCAGCTCTAAATTGTGGGAATTTAACTCAACATTCTGTGAACCATGTAGGAATTACAGGTGTTTTTATTGTATCACTGTCTACATACTTACAGACTGTAGGTCACTCATACCACATCATAACACTGCATGCCATAATGAATTACCTTATAATGAAAACAAGATTTTCAGGACATAGGATTGCTAAACACCTATTTTACTCGCTTGTCTTTTATAATTAACAGCAGATTGCCATGGCAATTATATATGTTTTTAAAATTATTTTTCTATTTCAATTTTTACTTTCAACAGCGTCTGCCTTATACATATTCAATCGAAACATATTGCATTATGTATTTGATATACAAAAGTAATGAGCAAGTAACACTAAATAAAATGTAAATAACAAGTAGATTGCCATGGCAATTATAACATTTTTTAAAATTATTTTTCGATTTCAATTAGAGGTGGGATGCGATTAAAAACATAATCTAATTAATTAAAGGGTTTGTAATTAATTAATCTTGATTGATCATATTTTTATCAAATAGCAATATTTGACACAATAAGCAATTTTTTTCAATTCAAATAAATTTTGATTGACAACTGAATCAATGAATAGACATATACGTGAACTTGTATGATAAAAATGTTTATTTTTCATCTATATTTAGCTGTGCATTTTTCATCTGTCTGCTTCATTCAGAGATTAGTGCAAACTCAAAGTGCATTATAGCCATTATATTCAACATTTTCAGACTTTCTGTGTATTACCGCCACCAACCGGGATGAAGTGTGTATCAGTGTTACCGGTGTGCCAGAAATTAGGGAACTGAGAAAGGCGCGATTAAATGCGTTATTATTATTTTTTTTACGCGCTATTTTTTTTTTCTGCAATTAATTAATCGAAATTAAAGCGTTAAAGTCCCAGCCCTAATTTCAAATTTTACTGTCAACAGTGTCTGCCTTATACATAATCGATTGAACCGCATTATATGTTTGTCATACAAAAATAACTAGCAAGTAACACTAAATAAAATGTAAGTAACAATTAAGTAGAAAAACAAGCATTGTGTTTTATAGGAACACATGCATTTGTAAAGAGTATAAACAGTATAGTTCTTCTCTCCATTGACTGGTTATTCACTCATTGTGCATTTATGTACTTCCTGGTTCACTGATATCATTACTACATGCTACACTGACTTATTCCCTGGATGTATTTAAAACACCTCATACCAAAACAGACCGTATCCGACCCAAATTTGCAACACAAAGACCTTTGAAACAGATATGTCGCTGGCAGGAGAATATGAAATAGTCTTTGACAGAATACCTTCAGATCCCAGCGCCTCTTCCACTGGACACACCGGGTGGTTTCTGTGTTTTTTTGAAGTCTGACAGACGAAACAGAGAGGCTCTTTATCCTGTTCACAGAATAACAGAAGTTTCTCCCCATGAAGATTACAGAGAGCTTCACTCTTTTCTGCAATTTCTCTCTCAGTCTTCTGCTGTAAGTAAGACTCCACAATGTTTCTTAAAGCTAGGTTATCAGGAGGCTGCTCCATAGAGGCCTTTCTCCTGCAGATGGGACACTCTCGAGAGCTCTTCTCTTCCCAGTACTGCTTCAGACACACTTTACAGAAGCTGTGGCTGCATTTCAGGAGAACAGGCTCTTTATAAATATCAAAACACACAGAACAGCTGATCTCGTCCTCGGGAATCAAAGCTTTAGCAGCCATTTCACTGACTCAGTCTCTCTATCTGATAGTTTCACTTTCACTTACACTGAATTTCTGTCAGAACACACCCTATGTGCTTCAAAACAAGAACCGACCTGCAGAACTGGCTTGCAGCTCTTGGTCTGTGATAAATTAAAACTATTGAATGAGGTGAGCTTTGTTAGTGCCCTAGTGAAAATCTAAAAGAAGGTAGATGTACGAGAAAAGGACCTGGGAACCATTGCTCATTATTATAAAACATACAGTCATTTTAACCCTTAGAAAGCTCAATGCAACTATTGTTACTCAGTGATGTAAGACATCAAAATCAAAGCTGCTGAAAACATATCATGTGGTGACTTGTTTAAAAGAGCTCCCGCAGGGTTTTCAACAGCACAAGATAATTAAATGTATATTTTTTGGGTTTTTGGGTTTGGTTTTGGGCTAGATTTATGGTTAGGGGTTAGAGTTGTTAAACGGAGATGAATTGACTTCATGTTAGTTTGGTGGCTGGAATTAAGTGATGACCCTAAAAATGCAGCCTTGTAAGACGTCAGTCCGACAAACTGCATAGCGACTCGTACCCCAATGGGGGGCCACCATTAAAAATAACTGGCTTATGTCTGGCAGCAAAAACAGATGCCAGACACTGCTCTCAAGGAACATAATTCTGACATTATCAGGTGATGTCATGATCTGTTACTATTTTACTTGCTTCATTTTTCTGTCACTATTAGCACTCAGATAATTTAGTATTTACATGTCTTTCTAGTACAAGCCCAAACATGCATAATTTATGCGAAACTATTGCGAATAAAACTGTACAGAAGTTGGAACCGTTATTTTCCCTGTTTGAATGGTTTGGCTAGCCTGTACATCTGAAACGCAGGATTTTATTGGTAGGGTCGGGGAGTATTCTTCTCATGGCTTCCAAACATTGAGGTCTGAGGCGATGTTGACCAGTACAGAGATGCTCGAGGATGTTCTGATTGGTAACACAGGAAGTGTGCTGTTCTGACTGAAGCTGAGCCGGAGCCCAAAGTGGGTCATTCAGCAGCTGAGCAGAGAGTGAGGGTGAGAGGCTTTAGCAGTGTGTGTGATTCTCACCTCCTGTCCATACACTATGCTCCCTAGATTTGGTCTTACTGGAGACTTAGAATTTTGTTTTTGCTTTCTTTATGACTCCTAACACCTCGGTGACTTTGCAAACGATGTGCCGTAATTGCTCACCGTAAAAACTGGGTATGCTTTCCCCAGCTTAATATTATCTGTGAAACAGTGTTTTATTCGGGAATTCTCATGCATTTTAAAGTGGTTGGCACGGGAAGGCTTTTGATTGCGCCGTAAAATACCTTGCAGCTTTTATTATAGAATGCTCTTTAATTATTTTAAATTTAGAAAAAAAGTAATTAGACTTTATTTGCTTTTATTATCACAGTTGAGGAATTTAAATGTTGATGAATCCATCAGTGGCGAGTGTGTGTTCACTGGGGGTTTTCAGACGAAGGGCTTGTGCTCAGAAGTCATACTGCCTGTTGTGAGCAGTTACCTTCTGTTAAAATCCTGCTTTTCGAAGCTATTTTCTCGTATTTCTATGCTACACTTCATTTGCTCACTTGCAATTCTGAATATTTGTGAATTCTCCTTTGTTTGTTTAAACAAGCCCTTCATTCTTATGCAGAATCTCATTTTAGAGGGAAGCTCAGAAATCCTTTGACTTTACTCGGCTCGACTTCTCTGGAGACTGTTCTTTCCCTCTCCGAGAGTTTCACCATGACTTCCCTGAAAACAAAATAAAACTTCTACTGTTACAGTCAGGCATTCTGCACCATATCTTCTCCAGAGCGATGCATGTTACAAAGTGCGTCAACAGGTACGAAAGGGCTGTCGAACAAAGTTACTGTCCCAGTGCCTGATGTAAGCACAAAGTCACCTGCTGGACCGAAAGCATCAAGAAAATAATCCTGGTACAACCCCAATTCCGAAATAGTTGGGACGAAGTGTAAATTGTGAATAAAATCAAAATGCAATGACTTTCAGATCACATGAGCCAGTATGTTATTTACAATAGAACATAGATAACATTTCAAATGTTGAAACTGAGACATTTTACATTTTTAGTCACTAAATGAGCTTATTTCTAATTTTCTGGCTGCAACAGGTCTCTAAAAAGTTGGGATACAGGCAAAAAAAGGGCTGAAAAAGCAATTAATATATAAGAGAATCAGCTGAAAGAACATTTAGCAAGTAATTAAGTTAACTGGCATCAGGTGTGTAACATGATTGGCTATAAAAGGGATGTCTTAGAGAGGCTGAGTCTCTCAGAAGTAAAGATGGCCAGAGGCTCTCCAACCTGTGAAGGCTTGCATAAAAAAAATTGTGGAATACTTTAGAAACAAGGTTCCTCAACGTCAAATTGCAAAGGCTTTGAAGGTCTCATCATCGGCAGTGCATAATATTATCAAAAGATTCAGAGAAACTGGAAAAATCTCTGTGCGTAAGGGACAAGGCCGAAGACCTTTACTGGATGTCCGTGATCTTCGGGCCCTCAGACGCCACTGCATCACTCACCGGCATGATTTTGTCATTGACATTACTGAATGGGCCCAGGAATACTTCAAGAAACCAAGGTCTGTAAACGCAGTCTGCCGTGCCATCCACAGATGCCACCTAAAACTCAATCATGCAAAAAGGAAGCCATTGTTGAGCATGATCCAGAAGTGCCGCCGTGTTCTGTGGGCCAAGGCTCATTTAAAATGAACTGTAGCAAAGTGGCAAAGTGTCCTGTGGTCAGATGAGACCAAATTTGACATTCTTGTTGGAAATCATGGGCGTTGTGTCCTTCGGGCTAAAGAGGAGAAAGACCACCCCTCCTGTTATCAGCATTCAGTTCAAAAGCCAGCATCTCTGATGGTATGGGGATGCATTAGTACATATCGTGTGGGACACCTGCATGTTTTGCCTTTGACACCTTTGCGCAGAAGCCAAATTTGTCTATTTATGGGTTACCCAATTTGATGCTTTATAATTCAAGATTTAAGCTTCATAAAGAGGACAAATGAGGCTCAACTCAGAAAAGACACTTACAGCATTTAGAATTACATCGTATTTCAGTTTATTTTCATGATTTTGGTAGAGAAAATAGGCTGCAAACATAAAAAAATCTTCATGAGAATTCACCATTGAAACTGTAAAAAAAAAAAATTCTGAGGATTGAAAAATGGCTGGGGGTTAAAAAAAAATACATTTCTGGAATAATAACCTCCCAGACCACAAGTACTCCTCATCTGAACATGAAATATTAAATTATCCACTTTTTATAAGCCAAATAAGATGGCTATCCAGATGGCTCCCCAAACTCCCAGAGCCTTGAAAATGGCGCACTTTCAATTCTTAAAATAATATTTTTAACAGAAATCAACTTTGTACTCGTGAAGTTCAACATGAATGGATGATTTTCTGGTTGAATTTGGCATGACTTTATCAATATAGGCGCAGCTGGACATCAATGGTCACCACTGACCTCTCCAAACCAAAAACATGCCTTTTCTTCACGATAAGGTTCACAGTCTCGTCCATTTATCTACAAAGCCGCGTCAGCAAGCACAGTTACCCATTGGAGGAACTGCTTATTTTATGGTCAGAATGTTCACGCAGGCGGAAAGCTTGCTGTTTACAATCATCCGATCATCCCAGTGAAACGCAAGCTTGTAACAGCGCTCACACCCACTATGGAGCAAGTATAACTCCATAACTGCTATTTTTCATCTCAGAATCACATTTCCATCCCGCAAATAAGCTCAGCTCTCCAGGCTCAGTTCGGGGATGCATGGGAACAAAACACCTCCAGAACTGAGCCTGGAGAGCTGAGCTTATTTGTGGGATGGAAATGTGATTATGAGATGAAAAATAGCAGTTATTCTGAATGGAACAGACAGGAGGGCTGACAGCATTTTGAGGAGCAGCTCAATAATTCTGTTGAAAAGTGAGTAAAGCTGTCTTCGTATGGTGTAGCTCTATCTTACTTTTAGCCAGCTAGCTAACTAGCCAGCTATTTCTTATTTTTGGTTTACCACCGTGATCTCAGAGCTAGTTTGTCATATTGGGTAAGTTGAAAGTCATTGCATTTTGATTTTGATTTTATTCACAATTTACACTTTGTCCCAACTATTTCGGAATTGGCTTTTATCTAGATCACCAAGTCATTTCTTATCTTTGATACTCATACATTCTGTGTGCTGAAGCCTTTAACCTGTCTAACTCTCCACATGAAACCCAGTGTAAATACAGTACGTGTGTGAAAGTTAGCTTTGAGATGTAGATGGTTATTCTGAGGGGGCTACTTCACTTTCATGGCTCCTGAAGGAACCCTGTGTGGTTGTTTTTTTTTTTTTTTTCCCAGCGGAACCGTTCAGTCTGGGATCTGCCATGCATAACCCAGCACTGATACCCAGTTCCATGAAGAAAATAAGGACTCAGTGGTGGAGAGAGGCTAAACTATTTATAATTCAGTTATCCTTTATGATAAGAGTTCATTAATTAATAATAGTTTGCCCCTTTGCTCAGAGGCCAAATATGGCTGTTTATTCGTTACCCTATTTAATGCTTTATGATCCAGGATTTGAGCTTCGTAGAGTGGGGGAATATGGCTCAACTGAGACAAGACACTTCAAGCATTTAGAATCCCATCATATTTTAGTTTATTTTCATAATTTTGGTGGAGAAAAGGGGCTGCAAACAAAACAAATCTTCATGAAAATTCAGCATTGAAATTATAAAAAAATAATACCAAAGATTGAAAAATGGCTGGGGGATAAAACAGTACATTTCTGGGATCATAAACTGCTTGACCTCAAGTATTCCTCATCTGAGCATAACATCTTTTTTGGCTTCTAAAGAGGAAGTTAAATAAGACAGCTCTCCAGGTGGCTCCCCAAACACACACAGCCCTCAAAATGATGCACTGTCACATCATAAAATAGTCATATTTTTAACACAAATAAACTTTTGACTCATGAAATTCAATAAGAATGAATGTTTTTCTGGTTGAATTTAGCATGTGTTTATCAATATCGGCGCAGCTGGACATCAATGGTCACCAGTAACCAAACCAAAAACACGCCTTTTCTCCACGATAAAGTTTGGAGTATCGTCAATTTTTCTGCAAAGCCGCATCAGCAAGAACACCCACTCATAAAGGAACTGCTTATTTCATGGTCAGAACGTTCACTCAGACAGAAAGCTTGCTGTTCACAATTCCTGTTATCCAAGCAAAACACAAGCTTTTAACAACGCTTTTCACACCCTATGAGGAGCGAGTATAACTCACTAACACAGCAGTATCTGCAATATTCTGTTTCGTTGAATGCAGTATAAATTCTAAAACAGATCGCCACATTAAGTGAAATGCCAGGACATGCTGTATTTGCAGCAAAGGCTATCGACTACTCTTGTTACCCAATGTGACAAACTAGCTCTGTGATCACGGTGGTTAACCTATAATAAGAAATAGCTGATTAGTTAGCTAGCTGGCTAGAAGTAAGATAGAGCTACAACATACAAAGACAGTTTTACTTAGACTTCAAGTGAAAAAACTCTCCATCATTGAACTGCTCCTCAAAAGTATGAATGCTGTCAGCCCTCCAGTCTGTTCCATTCAGAATAGCTGTCATTTTCCACCTCAGAATCACATTTCCATCCCTCAAATGTTAGCTCATCACTCCAAGCCTGTATGTCTTTTTTCCATGCAATCATGTCATTCTCAGCTGCGCAAAGTTGAGAGAATACAACCTTCTATTACGCAAGTGTTTAGATACGTTTCTTAGGGTCCAATCATGGTCTTTCAAATACTGAGAAAAGCTTATACTGCCTGGAATTGGATAAAAATCATGTCAATCAATAGGTAATTACTGGGAGAGTAATATGTGATGACTATAATTGATAGCAGAATGACATTGTATTAATACCATGGCAATTTTTTACTTCATAAAACTGATTTTTTTAAATGACTTAATTGGGGTACCTTTTGCTTACAGTTGCTGAAGTAGTTGTTGCAGAAGACAATGATTTTTTTCAGTCGCAAGAGATCATTTTTTAAAATGCTGGATAGATACTATGGGCAAGGATATTGAGCAGTTTGCACATCAGGCTTAGCTGAGGAGTTTATTTCATGCAACTCCAGAAAAACAGGGATGGGACTGAACTTGTCCATATTCTAAACCATGTTCAAGCTCTGCTTGCTTGTGAATATTCAATAAACGATCCGGCTACCAGTGATAGAAAAGTGTAACTGCGTGCATAATTAGGGCAGCTCCATGTCCGCTGGCGTCTACATCTGCACGAAGGGGTTAATGCAGTAATAAACATGAAATAACTGTCACAGAGCAGCATCCGAGGACCAACTCTAAAGCCAGAGCCTTGGTCAGGGACACTGGTAGGAGTGTTCCTATAGAGCATGTATTTCTAAAGCCAGAGCCTTGGTCAGGGACACTGGTCGGTGTGTTCCTACAGAGCATGTCTTTCTAAAGCCAGAGCCTTGGTCAGGGACACCGGTATGAATGTTCCTATAGAGCATGTCTGTCTAAAGCCAGAGACTTGGTCAGGGACTCTGGTAGGAGTGTTCCAATGGGGCATGTCTTTCTAAAGCCAGAGCCTTGGTCAGGGACACTGGTAGGAGTGTTCCTATAGAGCATGTCTTTCTAAAGCCAGAGCCTTGGTCAGGGACACTGGTAGGAGTGTTCCTATAGAGCATGTCTTTCTAAAGCCAGAGCCTTAGTCACGGACACTGGTAGGAGTGTTCCTATTGAGCATGTCTTTCTAAAGCCAGAGCCTTGGTCAGGGACACTGGTAGGAGTGTTCCTATAGAGCATGTCTTTCTAAAGCCAGAGCCTTGGTCAGGGACACCGGTAGGAGTGTTCCTATCGAGCATGTTTTTCTAAAGCCAGAGCCTTGGTCAGGGACACTGGTAGGAGTGTTCCTATCGAGCATGTCTTTCTAAAGCCAGAGCCTTGGTCAGGGACACTGGTAGGAGTGTTCCTATCGAGCATGTTTTTCTAAAGCCAGAGCCTTGGTCAGGGACACTGGTAGGAGTGTTCCTATCGAGCATGTCTTTCTAAAGCCAGAGCCTTGGTCAGGGACACCGGTAGGAGTGTTCCTATCAAGCATGTCTTTCTAAAGCCAGAGCCTTGGTCAGGGACACTGGTGGGAGTGTTCCTTTTGAGCATGTCTTTCTAAAGCTAGAGCCTTGGTCAGGGACGCTGGTAGGGGTGTTCCTATAGAGCACGTCTTTCTAAAGCCAGAGCCTTGGTCAGGGACACTGGTAGGAGTGTTTCTATAGAGCATGCCTCTCTAAAGTCAGAGCCTTGGTCAGGGACACTGGTAGGAGTGTTCCTATCGAGCATGTCTTTCTAAAGCCAGAGCCTTGGTCAGGGACACTGGTGGGAGTGTTCCTTTTGAGCATGTCTTTCTAAAGCCAGAGCCTTGGTCAGGGACACTGGTAGGAGTGTTCCTATAGAGCATGTCTTTCTAAAGCCAGAGCCTTGGTCAGGGACACTGGTAGGAGTGTTCCTATCGAGCATGTTTTTCTAAAGCCAGAGCCTTGGTCAGGGACACTGGTAGGAGTGTTCCTTTAGAGCATGTCTTTCTAAAGCCAGAGCCTTGGTCAGGGACACTGGTAGGAGTGTTCCTATAGAGCATGTCTTTCTAAAGCCAGAGCCTTGGTCAGGGACACTGGTAGGAGTGTTCCTATACAGCATGTCTTTCTAAAGCCAGAGCCTTGGTCAGGGACACTGGTAGGAGTGTACCTATAGAGCATGTCTTTCTAAAGCCAGACCCTTGGTCAGGGACACTGGTAGGAGTGTTCCTATAGAGCATGTCTTTCTAAAGCCAGAGCCTTGGTCAGGGACACTGGTCGGTGTGTTCCTATAAAGCATGTCTTTCTAAAGCCAGAGCCTTGGTCGGCGTGTTCCTATACTTCATGTTTTTCAAGGACTCAAACGCAGAACCACTTTATTTTGAGAGCTATCCTAATCACTGTGCCACAATGCCATGTTATTAAAGAGTTACTGATGTTAACTTTGTTATTGTGCTTTATGCTAAACTGTGGCTGCCAGACTCAAAAGATGGAGAAAAATCTCTCAGATGTGGCTTGATGGCTGAAGTGTGAAAGTTGCTTGGCGAATGGTTATGAATGGAGAGCACACTCTCTCTCTCTGACTGTGCACTGTTATAAACTTGCACCTTTTTTGCCAGTTATTTTGACTGTAATTTTACAATAAGTTTACAACAGAGTTCCTTGTATGTTAAATGTAAACCATAGTTAAATGTGCACAGGTCAGGGCTCCACTTACAGTTAAAATAACCAGGAAACAATGCCTTAATTTAACAGTTAAATTCAACTCAATTTATAACATTTAAAATTCAGTTTATAACAGTGTAATGTGGGAACAGATAGCCGTTTTAAAGTGGAGCAAACATGGTGTTACAACAGTGAAAAGCCTTAATGGCTATTGTGCAAAATAATCAGGGTTGTTTGAACTGGAAAATGCTGTGAATTATCCTCTCAAGTGTGTGTGATCTAAACAGCTTGATGATCAATGCAGTTCCGTAGCTCCATCGCTCAGCTATGGCAAAGACTATTCTGGACCCATTAATCTCATCGAACGACGCAGATTAATGGCAGCGAGATGATTTTATTAATCAACCTGCATTTCTCATTATAATTATGCATAATTGATTCGTGTGTGCAAAATTAATTGCGAGAAATTATTACAAGATTATGCAAACACGCTTATTCCTGCAGCCAAGGGAAGAGACACTCTCCATATGCCTATTTTAGACTATAGATATGAGCATTTACAAATGTTTTGTGCTTCACAGTGTATGGTGCCATATAGCGCTTATGAAGCTCTTATAGCTCTTATGAAGAACTATTGACAGAATTCACTGGATTTAGCATTGTCTGTGCAATCTAACACCATTTTGTTGATTGATATAAATGTGTTTGGTTTCCCACACCTTTTTTTTTTTGAAGACATAAGAGCTGTATTATCCCTGGTAACGTGGGGATAGTAGGTGAGGGTCACCAGAATCCTCACCTTTTAACACACAACTACTCTCAACCTATTACTTCTTACCTTGTTGAATAGCTATCAAACAATTGATCAAATCAATTACAAAGATTCATCAATTTATTAATCAACACCTCCTCTACATCACAGAGGCATGGAATCTTGGTGAGTCCGCTGTAAAACATATTGCTCACGTTGGAAACTACATTTTAAGCCCTATATTCAAAGTTGTGAAAATACTGCTTTAAGTAACCTATTGCTTGTGTGTAGTAATCCAAAACGGATGCTAGTTAGGCTAACCACATCAGCTAAAACATAAATTAGTTCACTAAACATGCTAGCAGTGTGTAATGATCAAATTTGTGGTGAACTTCTCAGATTCCAGGACGAAAAGGAGCGACATGCAGCAAGTAATTGTAATAGGTGCGTTAATTTAAATAAACGCTCAATGTAATGAAAAAGAAAGAACTCATGTCTTACTCAAGCACACTTTGCAGAAAAGAAGCTAATTATAAGAGAAAAAAATGAATCATAATAAAATCTATCATTGCTAGACCACCAACACTGAAAGGGGGGGGGGGGAGCCCAGCACAACCAATTTAAACTGACAAAATAGCATAAAGAGTCGGAATTTAGTACAAAATGTTTTAAGCCTATTCACACTGTGGTGTAGATAAACGATGGCATGACTGCCAAAGCGTTTCTCGGCCTCCCATTGGCCAAAACCTTTTTGAGGGATGGAAAGATGGCTACCTTCAGTGTTGGTTGGTTGCATTCTCGTCATTTGAAGCATTGTACAACCTTACAAAAAAATCACTAAAATCCAAGTCATAATTTCTGGGCTCCATATGGATAATTCTTTTATTTAATTATTGGCTTTGTGCAAAAGTTTTTTTTTCACTTTAAACTATTTTTGTTGTTCAATATCTGCACAAGATAGTTTCAGCATTTCCCTGTTAGAATCCCATTCGATTAGTCTGCCTGGGTTTTTTATTTTATTTATTTATTTTTTTGAAAGCTGTTTTTTTAAATCTTGGCCTGTTGTCCAGTTGTCATTTCTCTATTGTTTGCTTGGATGGACTGCCTTCTATGATTTGAGAGCTTTTTTTTGACCACTCCTTTGCCTATCATTTTTGATTGGTCAGCTCGAAGAATTACTTCCTGCTTCCTGTCACTTTCCGCTCTAAAACTCCAGCTCCACACATTCTGTCCCCTGAGTTTCAGCCTGAAGCGAGACAGCTTAGTCTAACACCTTTTCATTCTGTGCAGTAGAGTGGACCTCTGGGACAGTCTTGCTCATTAAAATCCAGAAGCTTCACAGTCTCCTCTCAGGAGTTGTACTTTCTCATGGTAAGGTGAGTTTTCTTTCCAACAGGCAACCGTAAGGCAAATTTTTAACCGTACAAACAGCTTTTAGCTACCATACTCCATTGTGCTCTTCATATGCATGATATGGTGAATTAATGGACCATGAGACACTGACAACCTTCTCTGACCTGAAAACTGTAGGCCAGTCGAACACCAAACACACAAACGCACCTCCTGAAGCCCAACGCGCAAACGCACCTCCCGAAGCCAAACACACAAACGTACCTCCCAAAGCCAAACACACAAACACACCTCCCAAAGCCAGTCATGAGCATTATTCATTCCTCTGTTTGCCTTTATTTACACAAGGTAAGGTTGCCTGAGTGGACTCGCTCTTTTATAACTATACCTATCTATACGTAAATAACTATATTTAGTGTGTCCCTAACAAGACGCTTCAATATGTGTTTGTTCCACCCTTGGAGTCCATGAACCCAGTTTGCTCTGTTCTTTGATTACTTCTGTCTCCTCGATGGGAAATTTCACAAACGAGCAAATGGAGTTGATTGCATGAAGATAATGGGATGGGCCTTTACTTTCTTTACCTGAATTTACCACCTCTGTAAACCCAGAATCTAAAGTTCAAAACACAGCAAATGCAATCCCACTCTTCCTTTCATTGCCGAAGAGATGAATTTGACTTTGCTGAAGTTATACTCGACTCCTCCAGGGACTGTAATCTTCACCTTGTGTCTGTTTGATGTGCTGCATGAATAGAAAATATTCACTCTCCATTGAAGGCGAGACCCCAGGGTTATACAGAACAACTGATGCAGTGTGTGAGTATAAGAGGTAGACTTTTTCGTATTGAGCTGAATGTTATGTATTCTTTTGTAACCGAGCTGAAGAAGATGGTACGAATGGTGTCCTTGATTGCTAGTGCCTACCTGAAGAATACTCAGAACTAAAATAATAAAATAATACTCAGCACTAAAATAAGAATTATGAAAGTGTTTCCCGGAGCATCATTTCCATTATGAAGTGTGTCAGAAGATGATTCCTGCATTTATCATTATTTCAATCTATTCATTCTCCATGAATGCTGCATGCAATTACAGGGCTTTGCGATGATATGAATAAAGTGACTCCCCACGACAAAGACGCTCTCAAGCACGCTTTTTAATATTTCCATGACGAAAGTTGGAGCCCTGTTTGGTAACACAGTCGAACATGATAAAGAATACATGAACTGGACGCTGTAGAGACATTAACATTTTATGTGATTAATCAGGAAATTAGGAGGAATCAAAATCTGTTTAAAGCAGGTTTTTTAGTGTGAGGAAGGGGTGTTATAGGCCCCAATTTGTTATGACGTCATGGACAGCAAGGGATGACAGACAAAATTTTAAAACTTTAACAGATTTAATTACACAAACACTTTGAACTAATCTACAATCTACTCTACTGACCAAGATTGACATAAAACAAAAAAACTGAGATATTTACAGTCCCTTGGTAATTGAGATGGGCTGCTGTGTTATGATGTCCTGGGACAGGAAAATGCTCCAACACAGGCAAAAATCCACAAAAAGCTTCACAGGTCTTGAAAAGAGTGACAGGTCTGGTCAAATGTATCCTTCCACAATTTCTCCTTGCAATTTCTCCTACTCCCTACTCTCTCAATTTTTTCTTTATATACTCTTTTCCAGCCCCTCTGAGGCATGCCCAGGACATGCCCCAAACCTAGCTCAGACTGGGCTTAACAAAAAAAAAATGTCAATACTGCCATCTAGTGGCTGTTTTTTTCCCCACATTACACCTCCATTCCAAAAGGGAAAAATTTTGACTCATAAAGGCAAAAATTTTTCTTTTTCAATACTAAAATGGTTAAGTAGACACTTGTGTATATATATATATACATATAATACAATATCTTGAATAAACACGTGATATATATACACATACTCAAACACGGGATAAGCAATCAGCAATTACATTGTCAGTACCCTTTTACATGCTTAATTTCCAAGTCAAACTCCTGTAAATCAAACTCCAATTCAACAATCTCCGATTCTTGTTTTTCATCTTACTCAAAAAACATTAACGGATTGTAGTCAGTATATACAATCATTGGCTTTTGCCCTGTGCAAACATAAACCTCAAAGTGTTGTAAGGATAGAACCAGAGCCAATAGCTCCTTCTCAATTGTGGAATAGTTCTTTTGGTGGCGATTGAACTTCCTGGAGAAGTATGCCACGGGATGCTCAATGTCATCAGAGTCACTTCTCTGTAGGAGCACAGATCCACAAGCTTGGTCGCTAGCATCGACCGCCATGGAGAACGGTTTGTTGAAGTCAGGAGATTTGAGCACGGGAAGTGACACAGCAGAGACTTCAGGCGATCGAAGGCTCTTTTTGCATGCTTCCTCCCAAGTGAACTTTTTACGCCTTTCTTCAGTTGGTTGGTGAGACTGAGAGCAATCTCAGCAAAGTTCTTGCAGAACTTGCGGTAGTACCCGATCATTCCAAGGAAGTGGCGCAAAGCTTTTCTGTTGTCAGGAACTGGAAAGTCCATGATGGCTTAGATTTTAGCATTTATGGGTGCCACCTTACCCTGGCCTATGACGTAGCCAAGATACGTGACAGTAGCACAACCAAAAGTCACTCTTGTTCACGTTAACAGTCAGGTTAGCCTGGGTCAAGCGCTGAACAACGCCTCTACATCTTTCAGATGTTCTTCCCAGGAGTCACTCCATGTGATCAGGTCGTCGATGTCGCGCACCCGTGTGTGGCAATCCGCGATTGTAGACTGTATCATCCTTTGGAACATGGCTGGGGGCATTTTTCATGCCAAAGGGTAGGACTTCATACTGGTATAACCCAGATGGTGTGGCAAAAGCAGAGATGCCCTTGGCCCTCTCAGTTAAAGGCACACACCAATAACCCTTCAATAAATCAATCTTGGTCAGAAACTTTGCTTGCCCTACTCTATCGATACAATCATCAATCCTAGGTATTGGAACCACAACAGTTCTAGTTACAGCATTGACTTTGTGATAATTTGTACAGAATCTAGTACTTCCATCAGGTTTTGGAACTACTGTAGAACACAGGGTGAACTCCAATCTGAGTTAGAGGGTCTGATAATATCATGTTCTAACATGTGCTCAACCTCTTTCTCAGCAATCTTTCTCTTTTCAGGATTCATCCCGTATGGATGCTATTTTATTGGTTTGGCATCACCAACGTCTACATCATGAGAGGCTATAGAAACTCTCTTTGGAACATCAGGAAATAGATCTTTATATTTCTTGA
Source organism: Gymnothorax javanicus (assembly GCA_029692085.1). Classification (NCBI taxonomy): domain Eukaryota; kingdom Metazoa; phylum Chordata; class Actinopteri; order Anguilliformes; family Muraenidae; genus Gymnothorax; species Gymnothorax javanicus. The sequence continues at coordinate 8,108,292 of CM056201.1, forward strand.
TCAACCTCTCAAACTGATCTTTCTGTGAGGGTGCTAAGTGCTGGAGTTTTACATCAAGATTTTGCAACACTTCAGAATTTGACAATTTACATGAAAGAACTTCAGCTTTAATTCTAGGTTCATCATCTTGAAACTCCCCCTCATCTTCACAAGTCTTAGCCATAGGAGGATCTGAAGTGACAGCTGCAACCCTAGCATTCCTATCATGATAAGGCTTCAGCATGTTAATGTGACACAACTGTTTTGGCTTTCTCCTATCTGGAGTCTTCACAATGTAATTGAGATCATTGAGTTTTGTCAGAATTTAATAAGGACCATGAAATCTAGCCTGCAATGGATTGGACTGCAAGGGAAACAACACAAGGACTTTGTCTCCTGGTTTAAACTCACGGCTTCTAGCCTTATGATCATACCAAGTTTTCATTTTTCCCTGACTTGATTTCAAGTTCTCTTTGGCTAGGGTCTAAGCTGCACGCAGTCTTTCCTTGAACTTGCTAACATAGTCTAACAGACTGATATGCAGCTCTTTCTTTTGCCATTGTTCACTCAACAATAGCAAAGGTCCTCTCACTTCATGGCCAAACACTAGCTCAAAACGGACTGAATCCAGTAGACTCTGCACTGCTTCTCTGGCTGCAAACAACAGCAAATGAACACCTTCATCCCAGTCCTTCTCATGGTCATAACAATAAGTCCTCATCATTGTCTTGAGAGTGGAATGAAACCGCTCTAAGGCACCCCTGACTCTCTGGATGATAGGCACTGGAAAGAATCTGCTTCGCACCTAGTTCATACACAACCTGCTGAAACAATCCGGAAGTGAAATTGCTACCTTGATCTGACTGAATTTCCTGGGAAGGCCAAACAACGTGAAGAACTTTATCAAAGCCTTCAAATTGCAGTTGCCTTGATGTTGCGAGAGGTATGGCTTCAGGGAATCTGGTAGATGCACATAATTGTCAACAAGTACTGATTTCCAGATCTAGTCTTGGGTAATGGACCAACACAATCAACGATGACCTTGGAGAAGGGCTCCCCCAAATGCTGGGATAGGCTGCAATGGAGCTACAGGTGGGTCTAACTGGTGTTTTCCAACTACCTGACAAGTGTGACAGGTTTTGCAAAAGTTAGAAAACATCTTTCGAAGTCCAGGCCAGAAGAAGTGTTTCATGATCTTGTCAACAGTCTTGTTAACGCCAAGATGACCTCCTAAAGGCAAATTATGAGCCATTGTTAAGATCTCATTCCTGTAGACCTTCAGAACAACAATTTGCTTGACCACTGCCCAATCTGCATTGGCAGGGATATCAGGAGGGCGCCACTTCCGCATCAACACTCCATCCTTGAGATAATACCCAACTGGAACTGCATCTATTTCTTCATCAGGAAGGGCTCTCTTCTTTAATACACAAATTTCAGGATCATTGGTTTGCTCCTGAATCAACTGCTTTCTGGACAGAGACAAGTCTCCAGACACATCAGAATCACCAGACCCATCTGGCTGGCTGAACAGAGAACTGATAAAAGTGTCTGGTAAGTCCTCAAACGGAGAAACCATAGTAGGCTGAACAGAGTCATGAGGCGAATCACCTGAGTCATGACTATTCAATGTGCTGGACGGCACCACATCATCTTCTTCTTGAGCCTTCTTGGCCATAGCACGGGTCACTGCACAGGAAGGATACAGAGATGGGTCTTCATCGCCATCTTCAGCGCTTCGGCTGTGAAGTAAGATGAACAGGGGGAACTACATTGCCCCCCAGCCAGGTCATTGCCTAGCAACAGAGAAAACCCTTGATAGGTAGACTTGAGATAAGTCCCACCTTTACCTGTCCTGTAACTAAATCTGACTTCAAGAATACAGAGCGCAGGGGTACAGATACAGTCCTCCCTTCAATATCTTGTACAAGTATGAAATCCCCAGAAGCGGTCTCATCACGTAACTCCAAGGAGTCTATCAACAAAAGTGACTGAGAAGCTCCGGTATCCCTTAGGATATATATGGGTACAGGAGGAGAATGCTCATTCAGAGCCACAAATGGAAGAATTCCTCCTCACAAAGTCAACAGTATCAGGCTT
>CM056201.1:8710470-8975470 GCA_029692085.1 Gymnothorax javanicus
CAGTGTATACGGATCTCCGCGTGTTAGCCTCTCCTCCGCCCGCTAACAAGCTGCTCAGTGAGGTATCTGTATCCTGTCTGCACATGAGAGCTGGCTGTTTTTACACTGCAAAACGTGTGCTGAGACACATTTACTGCACTGCAGCTTTAGTTGTACTTTAGTAACGCTCCTGTTTCTCAGAGAAAAACTGTGAGAAATAAATACATGAATAAATAAATATTACCAAGGGGAAATTTTTGCAGGGATTTTGGGGTCACTGTAGTAGCTCTACAGTGCCACACCTTTGTACTTCTTACCCTGGTTCATACAGATGCAAACCAACTGTCTGCAGCATCATTTGGGGGCAGAACAGTACAGGACCTACAGCCCTCTCGCTCAAAAACCTGTGTGCAAAATAACACTTCTCAAAACAAGTATATATATATATATATATATATATATATATATATGCCGGTATATGTGTTTTTTTAATGGTAGCACACTGTGGAGCCCACTGCTGTTTCCAGGGGCCATAGAGAGCTGACAAACCCTTTTTTTGTGAAAAAATTCTCATGTATGAGAAAGTCAATAAGAAAATTAGTTTTGGACATAAGTACGTTTTTCTGCTAAATACCTGGACTTCAGTACATTTTAACACTAAATGGCTGGACTTGAGTACTTTTAACTGATGACAGGTTTTCCGTTGTGTCGGTGCACAAATAACTCTGGACCTCAGTGCTGGGTGAGGAGGGACTGAGCAGAGGCACAGAGCAGCAGGGTACACTGGTGGGATTCTCATTTGAGCTGAAGTTGGGCCCTTGAGCAATTTGCTTAATTCATAACTGCTCCAGGGGCCTGAGCCTGGTTTCCCTCTGCCCCTCCTCACTTACAGCTGTTCTATCAGGCCCTTCTCCCAGAGCATCATTTGAAAAGAGAAAGATGTTCTCAATGGGACATGCGTTTATCCCAGGTTAAATGAAGGTCATGTTAAAAACAGGGCCAGGAGTGCAGTGCACAGCTGCGCAGGAGTGTTTCACCATCCTGGTGTCTCTCACACAGGGGAGGGACATTATACTGGTACAAACACCTGTAAAACTACAGTTTGCAGCATACTGTAAATGCGACTGTGGCCTGTTTATCGGTACAGAAAGTGTTTCGATGTTGCTCCACAGTGTAAAAATTTAAGACAGTGAACAGCGTGACTCCCTACAGGTCCAGGGCTAGTGTTATATCGGCTCAGTCGGTCGATTAGTTTGGGTCAGAAACCTGAGCAGCCTCTGTTTGAGTTAGGAGAAAAAATATTGAGCCAGAAATCTATCATTATTATTCAATTCTAAATATACAGTGAATTAAATTTGCGGAGATGAAAGATAAACTCTATTCCAGAAGGAGCAGATGGGCAGCGAGAGGACAGCAGCATCTGATCAGGTTTCCCTAAAATGCCTCTCATCAGCCATAACTGAATCACCACCACTGCATGGCAAATGCGTTCCCTTTACAAACGTGCACAAAACAACAGGCCAACGAATGTAGCTTTTTACAGAGCGAGTATTTGTGTATGTTCCTGGACACGATCATCACGCCAATTTCAATGTGCTTTTCCATCCAAAAGTTTCAAAGTCAGCTTTTAAATAGGCTTAAATAGGCTTTTCTGAACCGCAGGAATTTCATGGTTAATTCCGTGACAGCAGTGCAGGGGGTCCCACGATTCATTCAGGCAGGACGGTACAAGTCTGGAATTAAGACAAAAGAGGACTTTGATGTAGCTCTCATGAATAAAATAGAGTAATGCAGTTTCAACCAAACTCAAAAAAACCACACACTCAGTCATCGAAACCAGACACTGAGTACCAGAGATAAACAGCATGCACTCAGTAATCTGTGCACAGTTTAGACAAGTGAGAGAATAGCATTTCTTCACCATGCATACACAGCGCTTAACAAATTTATTAGACCACCACCCAATGTAAGGTTTATGCCACAGCTGCCCTAAATTAACAGTGTTGGTAATTACCAAAATTATTTTTATGTTTTTGTAACCAGTACGTGCAAGCTATTTAACTGAAATGATATGTTTAATGCTAAAACATAATTATTGCTGTTATCCATGAATTTGCAAATTTACTGTTTTATAAACAAGCAGAAAAAAATAGTTAAGCACATAATTATTTTTTGATTAAGATGCCAAATACGTTATTTTCTTGCATTCCTGAACATAAGAATTAGTTTTAGTGGTAAAATGCAAGAATGCAAGCTGTTATCAAGGCCAAAGGAGACCATACAAAATATAGTTTTTTATGGTTTTTATGTGTGAATCAGGACTATTTAGTGGTTTCAGCTCATTATTTGCCAAAGAAATAAAGTAATTTTTAGTTTTAAACAAGTTTTTGACAAATTTCTTAAATATTTGTGTTTTCTCATTTTTTTTTTTTAATGACAGGTGGTCTAATAAATTTGTTAAGCACTGTCGCTTGTGCATGTATGTGTGTGAGTGGGTGTGTCTGTGCGTGAGAGTGTGCTTGAGTGGAAGAGCTCCAGAGAGACTGTGTGTGTGTGTGTGTGTGTGAGTGCGCTTGAGTGAAAGAGCTCCAGAGAGACAGTGTGTGTGTGTGTATGTGTGTGCGTGTGTTATAAACCCTTCTGAGCATTCGTCAGCATGCATGCACTCTTCACTTCAGCACCATGGACAGCAGCTCAGGGCCTCCCGGAGAGCATGCATGCACTCTTCACTTCAGCACCATGGACAGCAGTTCAGGGCCCCCCGGAGAGCATGCATGCGCTCTTCACTTCAGCACCATGGACAGCAGCTCAGGGCCTCCCGGAGAGCATGCATGCGCTCTTCACTTCAGCACCATGGACAGCAGCTCAGGGCCTCCCAGAGAGCACACACATCTGCTTAGTGCATCGCCATACTAAGTGCTCCACACTCATTACTCCACCACAGTACAGCCTCAGAAATGAATGAAACTGTGTGGTAACCATTGTAAAGCCAGACAGTACAGTACTGTCATTCTGAATGGAGAACAGTAGATCAAGCATCAATTACACTACAGTAATAAGCAGCCTTTCGAGTGATCCTTCATAAAGGTCAATGTCTTACAGCTCACTCACTGAGCAGTGAGTGTATAAACTGAATACAGTGCATGGGAGGTGTTCAAGACCACGGAGAGAGCAATATCAGGGGTCTGTTTCACATAGCAGGAACACTGCATCAGCTGGATATCTGCTCCTAAGGAAACTCGGGACCCTCCCAGATCTGGATCAAGAAAAAAAGTGCCATTTTGGGGTTTTGGAACCTGTGCGCAAAATACAACTCCCCAGTCACATTTATCACCTCTGCCAAGAAGGTTATGTTTTACGGTTCAATTTATTTGTTGTTTGTTTGTTGATCTGTTCGTCAGTTCGCCAGCAGCATTACGGAAAAAAAACTACCAGCCCGATTTTTATGAAATGGAAAGGTTGTATGGGCCAAGGAAGAGCCCATTAAATCAAGGAGTGGATCTGAATTATCGGACAGATACGTACACTACAGGCCAGAAGTTTGGACGCAAGGCCAATACAGGTCAAAAGCATTCTTCCCTTAGGACCCTAAGCATTCTTCCAAGCTCTGTCAGGGTTACCTAGACAAAAAAGAAGAGGAAGGTGTTCTTCGAAAGATGGTTTGGCCCCCTCAGTCTCCAGACTTCTCTCCAATTGAGCTTGTGTGGGACGAATTGGACCGATCTATCAGAGAAGAGCGTCCCACAAATCAGCAGTCTCTCATTGATGAACTTAAGAAAGCTTGGAATGCAATTCCTGGCATATACCTTAAAAAACTTGTGGAACGAATGCCTCGTATATGCCATGCTGTTGTTAAAGCAAGAGGAGGTTAATTTGAAGAAAGCAAAGTCTAAGCAAAAAAAAAAGGAAATACCTGATAATTTGAGTAAAAATGTATTCTGATAAGTGACTCATCATACGATGATCATGTTTATTTTGTCGCAAAGTATGCCAATGAAACTATGATTTTTTTTGTGCAAATTTGATCTTGCTTCAAAACTTTTGGCCCGTAGTGAATCTTATTTTTCAATTTAAATTACAGTGCGAGATGTGGGATTGACCTTGGCCGAATAAATGCCATACATCTTAAAATCCAGTAGATGGCAGTAAAGTTCAATTGTGACAAAACATGCCCAGGTGTAGAAAAACTGTTCTGTGGTTGCGCTCGCAAATTTGCGTATCATACAGAAGAGAGAAGTTGGTATAGGTCTGCACTCTCTGAGTGCCACTTTAGCTTATTCATAAAATTGCTAATCATTAAAATGCCCTTCTTTACCAAACTTACGGACCTTTGTTCAATTTCACTGACCACTGGGCATGCGTCACATCCACCCAATGTTTCCCAAAAATCATCTTCTATCTACTGTGAATCTCAATTATTCTCCATTCATAGCTGAGCCGGGTCAATGATTAAGCTTAATCAGTGTCTGTAAAACAGGCCCCATATTTAACTAGAACAGTGACAACCCTTTATTTATCATCACCATCTCTGAATTTCGTCCAGCTTCATTCGGTCCTCATTTTCCGTTTTTCTGCCACACGCAAGCGATTCAGTTGAGCGGCGAGATGGAGAGCACGGAACATTCTGGAGTGTTTCCCCAAACTCAACACCCCAGCTGCAGGAGTGTCTCCATCTGCGCAGTGATGGGCGCGAGAGAGAAGACGAACTTCGCATGAGCGCGAACGCAGGCCAGAGAGGCTTCAAAAATGCTGGCGTTTAACCCAATTTTACAGAAACTGCTGAACTACGAGCTCTTTTGACAAGGAGAAGAATGAAAGAGTGTTTACTCATTTTCCCAACATAGTCCTGGATTTACTTTTAAGAGTCAGCATTCGCAATGTGGGTTACATATTAATAGAAAGGGTCGCTCTGGGCATTTTACGAGCACTTCTCCCACATACTTCTAGAAACTTTTTTCTTCTTTGATTAATTGAAGTGGCTTAGTAGATAAAAACCTCAGCAAAAATCTTTAAAGTGAACAGGTACTCAGAATATAAATGAGAAGATAACACAATGTGTCCATGCTGAAATCACGTCTCCAGACCAAAAGAAACGGCATTAAAGACTTAGGGGGAGAAAAACATGGGCTGAGGTGAATACCTCCCGAACCTAAGAAATAAGTCACCTGAAAGTGGTGGACTGCCTGTCACCAAATGTAATAGTTGTGTTTTTGTAGAATGGAGTGGAATGAATAAGCACTGAGAGTAAAGGGAGCATGCACACACACACACACACGCACACTCATGCACAGACATCGCTCCTCGCACCACAGTTTATACCCCGGTGCCAGGATGGCAATGGCACATGCATATGCATCACAATCTGTGACATGTATCTCAATCTGTGACACATTTCTGAATAAGATTTAACACAGACACACGCACCCACAAACACACACACACACACACACACACACACACACACGTTGGGTTTTTGTGTCTTGTGGGGAGATTCAACAGACTTGCATTTATCCCCAACCCCTTTCCCTGACCTTAACCCTCAACAGTACATACCTAACCCTAAACTTAACCCCTAACCCTAACCCTAACCCTAACCTTAACCCCTAATCCTAAAATAGCTCACTGGGACCTGAAAAAGTCCCCATAAGGATAAAGAAATCTGGAATTCCATGTCTTAGGGGGACATTTTGTCCCCACTAGGATAGGTAAACACGGACCACACACACACGTGCATCCATACTAATAACTCATCTGAAAAGATGTGCGATGAGTGTTCAGACTTTTGTCAATACCCATAAGACTTGCAACACCATGTTTACTCTCAGATTCTAAGGGCGGGATGACAATGTTTCAAACAAGCAGTTCTCAAAGGAGATCTCTATCTGGACTCACAGATCACTGGACATTTTATTAATGAAGAACAGAAGTGCGATGCGGTGTTTTACAGCTAGTAGCAGGGTCACCCTCATCTTAGAAGCCTTGAAACGCTGTTGAGAAACCATAGTGCATGCCCTGAGAGAGCTTGGTCACCGAGAAGGCCAGCGCTCATACTCACAGGTTACATTACCCAAGAGGACGTGCGGTAGATTTATATCACGGGGAGAAAGATCCCTGATATTCATCACGCAGCCCGGCTGCACAGACGTCAGTACCTGAGGCGTTTTCCTGCATCTTAACCTCAACTGTACTCAGGCCAGGGGTTGGTGATGCTCTTTTATAAACAAACAGCGTCATAATGTCAGGTATAAAGATGAGGCTGTTCGCAAAACAATGTTACATTCGTTATTGAGCAATTCATGTAGTATGATTGATGTGCACATCCTAAGATTTTATTTACCGATATTCATGTACATACTACATGTCATGCATATCTTTATACAATAGGGCAGATGATTTCAAGGGTCAGCATTTTTCCCGTTATCGTGATTCTACCCTGCAGTTCATTCATCCACAGCATGAGGGCAGTAGAGTCTTCTCTGATCTTCCGCGAAGAAGCCGGTCTCCACTAAAACGCCACAGATGCTAGAATATTCCCGCATATGCAACAGCTCTGCGGCCCATTTGGTGCAGTCGGGACCGAGGACGGCTGTTATCGGAGTTGGCTCCGACACCATCAGCGGTAAACGTGTAAGCCGTAATGAGAGGCAGCGTGGCTCTGTAGTGGAGGAGGGGAGGACAAAATCGGGAGACACAGCCATTATAAACACTGCACTATTTTCACTTTCGTATTTCTCACAGCCGGTCCGTCCTTCCTGTCCGACTACCACTGGTTCTTAGATCCAAACGTCAGGGAGATGAGCCAGAAAAGGAGAAGAAGACGTGGTGGGGAACTCGGGTTCAAGGAAATGTCAATGAATAATCCGTCACGCATCACTGACAACATACTTCTCCACCTCCCTCGTGCACATCACCTCCTCTGCTGGACTCATTTAAAAGACCGGAATCTTCTAAAAGATGGCGGGCTGCGATCGATTACCGAGTCAGGTGCGAGGAAGGGAGCGCATAAGCGAAAAATGCGCTGAACGAGTCAATCATCAAATAAACAAGTTGGGGGAAAACGCTTCTAGTTACTGAATTCATGATTATTTCCATCAAAACTGTTTTGTTTTCCAATCCTCATGATCATGTGTTCCATCCTGATTTCTCATTTTCAAATGGCCTTGGGCGTCCTGAAGGAATCATAGACTGTTGTAAATGAATGAATTATTGTTACTGTTTATCCGCATCTCTCTAATGCATTACATGACCCAGCCCAAGCAATGAGGCTAATCCTTCTGAGCTGAAGTCGCATTCGAGCTAGTGCCCACCGTCGGCTGTGTCAGTCTCAGCCAATCAAACCCCTGCGATCAGCTCAACAACCCCCCCACCAGGCTAATAGCCAGAAAACGCCGTCAGAGGTTTTGCAGATGTGCTCATTTGCATAAGTAATGAGCTGTGTGAATTAGAAAATGCACCAGCGGCAGACTGACACTTCTTTTCCATTTAGAGACACCCAAAACATCATCTGTCAGGCTTCCTGTTACACTTCCACAGATTTTAAACAGACATAACTTTCTACATTTTTTCATGACAATATCTGAGTTCTGAAGCAAATTTCTAATTGGTGGAGAAAGTTATGCATCGGCAAATAAGCAAACAAAAGCCAAAAATGTAAAACTGTGCAGTAGTTTGTCAATACTCTCAGTGTCTAAATTATTTTAGTTGAAAAAAATCGCTCACTTGAAGCATTAAAAGCATCATTAGCATTTTCTTAAAGGGAGGACCTGACAGTAATAATCAGATTTGAGTAGTGGCACTTTTACTGAAGTCAGCAGACATCCTTAAACAGGATGTACGAGTGTAATTACCCGTTTTTGTTCGGAGGGTCTGACCCAGTATGATTTAATGTCCGGATGAATCGCCGCATGCCCTCCTGATTTAGTGGTGCTGCTAGACACGGCCTCGACAGAATGGATCCTGACACTACAGCAGATCATCACATAACGGCTGTACAGAATGGATCCTGACACTACAGCAGATCATCGCATAACAGCTGTACAGAATGGATCCTGACACTACAGCAGATCATCACATAACGGCTGTACAGAATGGATCCTGACACAACAGCAGATCATCGCATAACGGCTGTACAGAATGGATCCTGACACTACAGCAGATCATCGCATAAACGGCTGTACAGAATGGATCCTGACACTACAGCAGATCATCGCATAACGGCTGTACAGAATGGATCCTGACACTACAGCAGATCATCGCATAACGGCTGTACAGAATGGATCCTGACACTACAGCAGATCATCGCATAACGGCTGTACAGAATGGATCCTGACACTACAGCAGATCATCGCATAACGGCTGTACAGAATGGATCCTGACACTACAGCAGATCATCAGAATGGATCCTGACACTACAGCAGATCATAACGGCTGTACAGAATGGATCCTGACACTACAGCAGATCATCGCATAACGGCTGTACAGAATGGATCCTGACACTACAGCAGATCATCGCATAACGGCTGTACAGAATACAACAGATCCTGACACTACAGCAGATCATCGCAGATAACGGCTGTACAGAATGGATCCTGACACTACAGCAGATCATCGCATAACGGCTGTACAGAATAGATCCTGACACTACAGCAGATCATCGCATAACGGCTGTACAGAATGGATCCTGACACTGATCACACAGAATGGATCCTGACACTACAGCAGATCATCGCATAACGGCTGTACAGAATGGATCCTGACACTACAGCAGATCATCCCATAACGGCTGTACAGAATGGATCCTGACACTACAGCAGATCATCGCATAACGGCTGTACAGAATGGATCCTGACACTACAGCAGATCATCGCATAACGGCTGTACAGAATGGATCCTGACACTACAGCAGATCATCGCATAACGGCTGTACAGAATGGATCCTGACACTACAGCAGATCATCGCATAACGGCTGTACAGAATGGATCCTGACACTACAGCAGATCATCGCATAACGGCTGTACAGAATAGATCCTGACACTACAGCAGATCATCATGCGCATAACAGAATGGGCTGTACAGAATGGATCCTGACACTACAGCAGCAGATCAGAATGGATCGACATAACAGGCTGTACAGAATGGATCCTGACACTACAGCAGATCATTGCATAACGGCTGTACAGAATGGATCCTGACACTAGCAGATCAGATCATCCTGACACTACAGCAGGCATAACGGCTACAGAATGGATCCTGACACTACAGCAGATCATCGCGATAACGGCTGTACAGAATGGATCCTGACACTACAGCAGATCATCACATAACGGCTGTACAGAATGGATCCTGACACTACAGCAGATCATCGCATAACGGCTGTACAGAATGGATCCTGACACTACAGAATGGAGCAGATCATCGCATAACGGCTGTACAGAATGGATCCTGACACTACAGCAGATCATTGTACAGAATGGATAACAGCAGATCATCTGTACAGAATGGATCCTGACACTACAGCAGATCATCGCATAACGGCTGTACAGAATGGATCCTGACACTACAGCAGATCATCGCATAACGGCTGTACAGAATGGATCCTGACACTACAGCAGATCATTGCATAACAGAATGGGACACTACAGCAGATCATTGCATGTACAGAATGGATCCTGACACTACAGCAGATCATCGCATAACGGCTGTACAGAATGGATCCTGACACAACAGCAGATTATCACATAACGGCTGTACAGAATAGATCCTGACACTACAGCAGATCATCGCATAACGGCTGTATAGAATGGATCCTGACACTACAGCAGATCATCACATAACGGCTGTACAGAATGGATCCTGACACTACAGCAGATCATCGCATAACGGCTGTACAGAATGGATCCTGACGCTACAGCAGATCATCACATAACGGCTGTACAGAATGGATCCTGACACTACAGCAGATCATCACATAAGGGCCTGACCTGGCCCCTCAGCCTCAGCGCTTACTTTACTCTCCAAACAGGACTTCTGTCGGCACTCATCTTTCATAGTGCAGATGCTCGTCAGGTTTCTTAGGGTGAGACCAAATTATTTTTCACATTAATGCGATGATGTAGTAGTTCATTTACCGAGTGATTTCTAATTATTGAGGCCTTCAGGAAAGCGTTTGCTTCCTGCAGCAGCACCTACACAAAGACATACTTTGAACTGCACACAAGTTTTAGGCCTGCAATTTAGTTGATGAATATTAGACTTTCGTATGAAATGAGGTGTTAACAAATTAATTTATCTATCACTGACTGAGTGGGGAAAAGTTTCTTTAACTACAATAAATTAATACATAAAGCACAATAAAGTAATAAAATTTGAAAATTGAAAGGTAACCATGTTGGTATGTTTTACTAATGGGGATTGTATTATCATGATTTCATACCAAAGTTCATCATCCAGTTGACATACGCCACAGAGCTGGCACAGAATCTACAACTGCGGAGGAAAAAAATAAATAAATAAAGAACACAGATTTCACCGAAATGTATTGGTAAAATCAGCATTAAAAGACCAAACCCTGAAATGAGGTTTTACAAGAGGAATTGACAGCCCTGCTGTGTGTCTGTACACGGCTCCATCAGTTCCGTGACTTCAGGACCCTGGGGAAATCGTGCACTTTGCTGCCACATCTGTAGTTAATCTTTCAGCTCTTCAGATGTGGTATTAGAATGAAAACACTAGGGCATTTCACAGCCACCCAGCGCTTCGGGGCTTGGGGAGACAAACACACACACGCGCGCGCGCGCGCGCGCACACACGCATGCACACACACACATGCACGCGCACACACACACACACACACACACACACACCTACCGCCGTTTCCCTTCGTATTATTAATCTACATTCATCTACACGACGCCGATTCCACGTTCATTCAGACGCACAACAGCAATACGAGTTGTGTGTTTGCCGAAGGCTTTTAACACAGTCGTGTAAAACATTCTGACACAGCAAGACGGCAGGGGAAAAGATGCCATTTTTATTCATAACCCGAGAGAAGGACATCCAAATGTTTTTATCAGCATGGCGTAAAGTAATGCACGTCCGGAGAATAAGCAGAGACAACTGTGAGCCTAATATCCGGCATCGCAAACGATTTCTAAATCAGTCTTGAAGGTGACTCGCCAAAAGGAACCGATCCATCACCTCAGGCAGCAGCGGAAAAAGGCGACCGGAAATATATTTATTTTCAACATTTTCTTATCTTCCAGTTTGGATCACATTCATAAGCCTGGCCTATTAGCATGCCTGTCGGGCCGCTGCTGATTTTATAGAGGGCAGACAGAGGAGCTCCTCACACAATAACAGCTAAATAACAACCGGCGAGTAAACAAGCCGCCGGCACTTATCACGCGGCGTCTGCGTGCATACTGACGTGCAGGTTAACCTTTAACTCTTTGCGCGCGTCAGCATTGGCCATCTGCAAGCGAACCCCTTTATCAACCGTTTTTTCTCCAAACGGGAAAAAAAAAACTATGTACATTTCCCTTCAGTATTGCAGCTCTTGAGAATAAATGGATGATCCACCCACTCAAAGGCCCACTGCCCTTCTCATTAACCACGACTTTAAATGTTAATGATTGAACAGTCATGGCCTCTATATTGTGTTTTGCACTCATTGTGGGTCAGCAGAGGCGAGCAACAGACAAGCCCAAATGTCTAAATGGACGTTGCAATTTCCTCATTTATAACACAAGCAGTGCTCGCTCGGCGTGTTAAATTCAGCATTTGTGAGTGAATTCATCTAAAGCATGGCCCAAATGCATACATGACAAATTGCACACACCTCCTTATTTTCGCTCACTAATACTGCTGCTCAGTTATTGAGACAGAATTCAATTGCCTCCGCCTCGACAATCCTGCTCGTTCAATTCCTCTGTTCATGGGCGACACCGTCCTCAATTCTGCTCCGACAAATAGGGCTTATGGCCACAGATGGCAGAGGTCTGGGCAGGATTTGATACCAGACTGTGGGGTGTGTCCCAGACTTTTTGTAGTGAGCTAACAACTTCAGGGACGAACCCCCACAACGTTTTGCGAGTCTGTGTTGTCAGGTTGCGCTATTTAATGCTGAGCTTGTGTTGAAGAATTTGACTCTAATGAGATGGTCATGAGAGAATTTAGAGATAATCGTGTGGTACACAACCCGGCCTGCATTTAATCAGACTTCATAATCGCCGAATGATAATGAGGTTGGCAACATCTTTGATTTACAATTAGGGGCCTCTTGTTTTGGTCTCAACACTCAAGCTCAATTATGGTGTGTGTTTCATAGCAAGGCTGGTAAGAATATGTGTGGAACTGTGAGTGTGCGTGTGTGTGTGTGTGTGTGTGTCCACTGCAGTCATAACAAGGTCGTCAGCTTAACAGGACACAGAGAAAATGGCAGCTGATGAAGCAAAGTGGGGCTGCCCCACAAATATCAGCTCATTCTTCTACTTCAGACATGAAAACAAACAACAACAAAAAAAACATAAGTACATCCCAATAATTTCATCAGCACAGGATAATTCAAATGAAAAAGGATGGAAACCCCACAAATGTCTCTCCAGTCCACATAAACCTGTGCTCACAGACTGCTGTGCACACAGGGCCTAGCTAAGTCAGTAATCCTGCTTTGTGAAATAGGGCCCAGCTAACTCAGTAATCCTGCTTTGTGAAACAGGGCCCAACTAACTCAGAAATCCTGATTTGTGAAACAGGGCCCAGCTAACTCAGTAATCCTGCTTTGTGAAATAGGGCCCAGCTAACTCAGTAATCCTGCTTTGTGAAACTGGGCCCAGCTAACTCAGAAATCCTACTTTGTGAAATAGGGCCTAGCTAACTCAGTAATCCTGCTTTGTGAAACAGGGCCCAGCTAACTCAGTAATCCTGCTCTGTGAAACAGGGCCCAGCTAACTCAGTAATCCTGCTTTGTGAAACAGGGCCCAGCTAACTCAGTAATCCTGCTCTGTGAAACAGGGCCCAGCTAACTCAGTAATCCTGCTTTGTGAAACAGGGCCCAGCTAACTCAGTAATCCTGCTCTGTGAAACAGGGCCCAGCTAACTCAGTAATCCTGCTTTGTGAAACAGGGCCCAGCTAACTCAGATATCCTGCTTTGTGAAACAGAGCCCTGCTAACTCTGGAATCCTGCTTTGTGAAACAGGGCCCAGCTAACTCAGAAATCCTGCTTTGTGAAACAGGGCCCAGCTCACTCAGATATCCTGCTTTGTGAAACAGGGCCCAGCTCACTCAGTAATCCTACTTTGTGACACTGGATCCAGCTAACTCAGAAATCCTGGTTTGTGGAACAGGGCCCAGAACATCTGCACCAGGACTGATGGACAGTTTCTGTATTATATCTGCGTACCAGGCCGGACATACGAAGGATAAAGCCACTCGCTGGTACGGCAGAATATCATTCCTCCCTTTCGGGACCTTGGCCAGAATTGAGATGAAAACAGGAGGACAGGCAAAGTGACAGCTTCCTCTTCAGAGCCCGACCGCGGGTCACACGTTTGGCACGGCGTGACAGGAAATGTGGCAAACAGAGAGCCCACGAGGAGAATTTGACGGAAAATTAGATTTCGCCTTCTTGGCAGAGAATGCGATATCATTGCGGAGGGAGCCAAAAGGAAAATGAGTGACGGACAAACTCCTGGCCCCGCGGGCGAACAAAAGATTACTCATCGATAAAGTACCCCGCCTGAGTGTACCAGGAGCAGACACTCTTCATAAACTGTAGGGGGTTAGATAGACTGAGCGAACGTCATCAGCCTGAACTCTGAGAGCATATCCTCATTCGAGCAAACTGCGGCTCGGCCGGCACAGTCATGACTGCCCACAGGTCTGACTCTTCCACAACAACCAATCAGGCTGATGCTTTCAGAACAATCTGAGGAAGGCTGTCACCATTTCACAGCAATCTAGGTCCCTGAAACTTTCATCACTATCCATGAGGCTGATATAGTTGTTGGATGCAGCAGAAAAAAACATGCAAAAGCCCGAGTGTTCAGAGTGAACAAAGCAGTAAAACAAACACAGCTGAGGAGAAAGGCCCTGTCGGGGGCAGGACACGTCCCCGGAGACACTCCAGTTGTAAGGGTTCTGCCCTGCAGTCCCTCCCCCTCCGGCTGTCTTCACCTCCACTTCAACAACCCACACCTGTTGCTCGTTGAGGTGGAGGTGAAGTTAGGATATTTAAGAGCTGCATTGCCAGTTGGCAGTTGCAGCTGCATTCTGGTTTTTAGAGCCCTGCTGTTCTGTGCTGCTGCTCCCCTGTTTTGTGATTTTTAAAAGTATGTTTATTAAATGTTTGTCTATTTTTGTATCAGCCTGTGTGAGTGGGTCCTTTCCATGCCTTTGGGTACATGGTCCCAGTGCCCGCCGGATTGCAGGTTGCACCCGGCGGGACCAAACCATGATACCAGTGCTTTAAATTAGGCACCATTACTGTACATGTGAAAATACCCACAGTTCACATCACACAGGCTTGAGAAAAGGGGTTGACTAGATGTGGCCTTCAATAAAAGAGAAAGAGAGGGAGGGACAGAGAGAGAGAGAGGAAGAGAGAGAGAGAGAGGGGCACAGAGAGATACGGTGGGAGGGAGAAGAAGTGTTTTTTTTCTGACACACCTTTAATTCTGCACAGGAACAACACCACAGGCCATTTAATACAGCACAAAATCACAATCCAGACCTCAGAAAAGGATCATCATACCAGATGACGCAAAACCCCAAACCTAACAATTATCTGAAAAAACTATCATGAAAAGGAAAGATGGATTTAAAGGCAAGATACACCTCTCCACTGTTCTGAAGCCAAGAGAGAGAGAGAGAGAGAGAGAGAGAATTACAGAGGTGAGAAAATGAAAAAAAACAAAGAAATGAAAGAAAGGAAGTGAATATAAGAGGGAGAGTAAATGAGAGGAAGTGAGTGAATAAAAAGGGAAAAAATGAAAGAGAGAGTAAAAGAGGAGGAAGTGGGAGAGGGAGAGAGAATGAAAGAGGGAGTGAGGGAGAATGAGAGAGGAGGGAGTGAAGAAATGAACGAGACAGAGAGAGAATGAAAGGGAGAGAGAGAGAGAATGAAAGGGAGAGAGAGAGAGAATGAGAGAGAGACTGCAGTAGCACTCAAACCCCACTCAGATCAGTGCGCAGAAACCCATCTGCAGTAGCCACACGCATCTCTGCAAATTGCCGAGCGCAACGTCTCCATCGCCCCGAGAGGTCAAAGCCTTCTGCACGCGCTACACACTGCACTCCTCCAACATTCAGTGCATTCAGACGTGATGACAAAAAACATTTGAAGACCTCAATGGAAAAAATGATCAGAGTCACATTTTCTCATTGTGGAGAAATGATGAATTAAAAATTCAAAACGATCTTAGAAACAAAGCACTGAAAAAATATGCAAAAAATATAAAATATATAAAATATTATCATAATAAAATATTATAATACAGCATATTATTAGAAATATTATACAACCCCATTTCTGAAATAGTTGGGACAAAGTGTAAATTGTGAATAAAATCAAAATGCAATGACTTTCAAATCACACCAGCCAGTATTTTATTCACAATAGAACAGAGATAACACAGCAAATGTTGAAACTGAGAAATTTTACAATTTTATCCACAAAATGAGCTCGTTTCAAATTTGATGGCTGCTACAGGTCTCAAAAAAGTTGGGACAGGGGCCTGTTTTTCTATGGTGTAGTACCCCCTCTTCTTTTTAACACAGAGTGGAGGCGTCTGGGCATTGAGGAGACAAGTTTCTTGAGTTTAGCCATTGGAATTTGATCCCACTCTTGTTTAATACAGGCTTCCAGCTGCTGGAGAGTTTTGGGTCTCCTTTGACGGACTTTTCATTTAATTATGCGCCAAATGTTCTCAATCGGTGAAAGATCAGGACTGCAGGCAGGCCAGTTCAGCACGCGGACTCTTCTACTACGAAGTCATGCAGTTGTAATAGCTGCAGTATATGGTTTTGTATTTTTTTGTCCTGCTGAAATACACAAGGCCTTCCCTGGAATAGATGTGGTCTAGAGGGGAGCGTATGTTGCTCTAAAACCTTTATATACCTTTCAGCATTCATAGTGCTTTTTAAAACATGCAAGTGTCCCACACCATATGCACTAATGCATCCCCATACCATCAGAGATGCTGGCTTTTGAACTGAACGCTGATAACAGGAGGGGTGGTCTTTCTCCTCTTTAGCCCGGAGGACACGACGCCCATGATTTCCAACAAGAATGTCAAATTTGGACTCGTCTGACCACAGGACACTTTGCCACTTTGCTACAGTCTATTTTAAATGAGCCTTGGCCCACAGAACACGGCGGCGCTTCTGGATCACGATCAATAATGGCTTCCTTGTTCCATGATAGAGTTTTAGGTGGCATCTGTGGATGGCACGGCTGACAGTGTTTACAGACAGTGGTTTCTTGAAGTATTCCTGGGCCCATTTAGTAATGTCAATGACAGAATCATGCCGGTGAGTGATGCAGTGGCATCTGAGGGCCCGAAGATCACGGGCATCCAGTAAAGGTCTTCAGCCTTGTCCTTTACGCACAGAGATTTTTCCAATTTCTCTGAATCTTTTGATGATGTTATGCACTGTCGCTGATGAGACCTTCAAAGCCTTTGCAATTTGACGTTGAGGAACATTGTTTTTAAAGTCTTCCACAATTTTTTTTTTACGCAAGCCTTCACGGGTTGGAGAGCCTCTGGCCATCTTTACTTCTGAGAGACTCAGCCTCTCTAAGACATCCCTTTTAGAGCCAATCATGTTACACACCTGATGCCAGTTAATTTAATTACTTGCTAAATGTTCTTTCAGCTGATTCTCTTATATATTAATTGCTTTTTCAGCCCTTTTTTTCCTTGTGTCTCAACTTTTTTGAGAGCTGTTGCAGCCAGAAAATTTGTCATAAGCTCATTTTGTGGATAATAATGTAAAATGTCTCAGTTTCAACATTTGAAATGTTATCTATGTTCTATTGTAAATAACATATTGGCTCATACGATGTGAAAGTCATTCCATTTTGATTTTATTCACAATTTACACTTCGTCCCAACTATTTCGGAATTGGGGTTGTAATAATATACAATATAGTTGCAATCAAAATTATTCTACCCCCGTTGCAAATTAGTGTTTACTGGCAAAATTTACAAACTTTCAGCTGTTTGCTATGAACAAATCAAACAAGAACAATTTAAATAGCCCAACACAA
This sequence comes from Gymnothorax javanicus, assembly GCA_029692085.1. Classification (NCBI taxonomy): domain Eukaryota; kingdom Metazoa; phylum Chordata; class Actinopteri; order Anguilliformes; family Muraenidae; genus Gymnothorax; species Gymnothorax javanicus. Next base: position 8,727,721 of record CM056201.1, read on the forward strand.
CAAATATTACAAGTGGCTTCTCCAAATTCAACACAAAATGCCATTTTTAATGACTACTGCAGTCTCAAAATTATTCAACCCCTTCATGACAAGCATCTTTAATACTTAGTAGAGTACCCTTTTGCTGCTATGACCTGCTGGAAATGTGATGCATAGGCAGACAACGGCTTCTGGCAGCATTCCCAAGGAATCTTAGCCCAGTCCTCGTGGACAATGGCCTCCAGTTCACTAATATTCTAGGGTTTGTGCTGCAACTGCCTTCTTCAAATCCCAGCAGAGATTTCTTATGGGGTTGAAGTGATGCGACTGTGATGGGCACTCTAGAATCTTCCCAGACTTCTTCTGAAACCAGGGCTTGGTGGATGTTGAGGTATGCTTAGGATCATTGTCCTTTTGGAAGGTCCAATGATGCCCAAGCGTCAGCTTCCCTACAGACGGCATGACATTTGCTCCTTGGATACCCTGGTACTTGACTGAATCCATCTTGCCCTCCACACTTTGCAGGTTTCCAGTACCAGAGGAAGCAAGGCAGCCGCAGAGCATCAAAAAGCCCCCACAATTCTTCTCTGTAGGCAAGGTGTACTTTTCAGCATATGCTTCTTTATTCCTCCTGCAGACATACCACTGATTCATAAGCCCGAAAAAGTTCCAGTTTTGGTTCATCACTCCACATAACAGTGTCCTAAAACTTCTGTGGCTTATTCATATGGTTTTGAGCATATTAGAGCTTGTGCTTTTGGATCAGTTGTGGTGTGTGTCTTGGACACCTTCAACGTTTAGTATGCGCCCTACTGTGCAACCTGAAACCTCAGTGCCTCCTGCCTCCAAGTCTTGCAGCGGGTCTCCTGCAGTAACTCGAGGGTTTTTGACCACCCGTCTCCTCAGGAATCTGGTGACAGCCATTCATAGCTTCCTCTTTCTGCCACATCCTGGTACTGTAGCCACTCTTCCTTTAACTCTGAACTTGCAAACTATGCTTCTAAGTGTATCTCTATGAACATTCAGTGCCTGTGCTACCTTTTTGTATCCTTTTCCTTGCTTGTGCCAGGCAAGGATCTCCTCTATTAGCTTTTTGGACAATTCTTTTGACAGCCGTATATCTGATATGCAATCAAATGTCACTGTCAACAAACCCCTAGCGAGTGCAAGTATTTGATGTGTTCTATCTCAAGCAAACCTGATGCAACTAATTAAGCTCTTGATTAGCTGCATTAGGCGTGCTTGAGATAATACCTGACTTGGAAATATGCTCTAATGACGGATTCTATTCGGGGGGTTGAATAATTTTGAGACTGCAGTAGTCATTAAAAATGGCATTTTGTGTTAAATTTGGAGAAACCACTTGTAATATTAGTTGTGTTGAGCTATTTAAAATGTTTTGTTTAATCTGTTCATCACAAACAGCTGAAAGTTTGCAAATTTTGCTATTAAACCCAATTTGCATTGGGGGTTACATAATTTTTATTGCAACTGTATATAAAATATACAAAAATGCAAAATTTGGACTGATTGTTTTTCCTCTGTGGTCTTCATTGATAAAGCCGTGTCCATAACAGACCATCATTGACACATGGTATAGCAGCACCTCGGTATGTTCATTAGATGCTAAAAGTGGTCAGAATGGCATTTTTCCTCCAGATAACCAGTACGCGACACCTTCATGGGATTGCTGGCATGAAGCGCCCCCCAAGGCATGAACGATCACTTCATTTTTCTTAGTGCTCAGGCGTTCATTAAGTTTAATGCCATATGTTAACCTCACATGTCATGTATCTGACTCCTGCAGGCAGTCCTGAGCCTCGTGATACAGCCCACATCCCTGAGACATCACTTCCATCTCATACAGTACCTGTCAAACAGGCGTGTCGGCCATTATGCCAAGATGAGATTAATCACGAAAATAAAAAAGCATGCGCTAAATGATGCACTGTCAGTGCATTATTTTAATGCGTATTTAGATCTCATGGAGCAGAGCAGGGTCTGAATATCTCCAGCCCTGGTAGACCGATGTGTGAACTGCTCTCCGTTTCCAGCAGTCATCCCGGCTAAATGTGCTAAGCGGTTGCACCCACCAGTGCTGACTCACAGATCACAAGAAAGTTTTGCAAATTGGGCCCCAAAAGCAGGCTTCAGCTGCAGTTCATGCCCTGATCCAGGAGTAGCCACAGTAGATAAAATTTCCGTTCAGATGGTGTAAATGTCAGGGCCTTTCAACTTCTGTTGCTGAGGCCGGAAATTGGCAGGGAAAACCATAAACATCGTGCTACTCGCCAGCCGTCAGTTCATGCCAGTGTCTGCAGAGACCGCAGTGACGGGCATAACTGGCTGGGGCACTCGCTTGGGAGTGGAGGAATGTCCTACGGACAATGCGTCAGACCAGCGTCTGCCCCCTGCAGGATCTTAATATGGCCCTGAATCAGTGTACCGCCGCGTGCAGTGCGATGTCTCCATGGCTACACTGCCAAATGTAGTAATCCTCAAAGTACACTTCCTGCTGTGTAGCTCAGTCAAGAATTCTCTTGTGGTTTCTTCATTTCTCTAGTCATTAAAAATTGACGAAAGCAAATTTCACTGCATAACATTTTCTCACATTACATTTTTTGTAATTTTTTTTTTTCAATTATAATTAAATGGGATTTTTATCATCAACGCTTTCCGCATTTCATTTTGTGACATTTTCAAATATGAGGCAAATCCCATTCCATTTGTTTTAAATTTGCCCAGCAAAAGTCAATAAAACAGATTGTAGAAACACGGACAGAAATAATCTCACTTTAATTATCGCATGCACTAAGCGCTCACTGATCCCATTCTTCATCAAAACAGATTTTTAGGAAAGTCAGCCAGTCCATTAAACTGGTGCATTTAGGTTTATTTTCCCGGCATTACAGCAGTCAGGATCGCAGAGCATAACTCGACCGAAGACAATCCATCCCCAGCGTCAGACCCGTCCTCCACGCTGCTTAACAGTAAATCAAGATGGATCCCACTGCGGTGTCAAAATAAATCTGGATCAGAAGAATGGAGCGAAAACCTTGCAGGGAGACTATTATGCAGGAGACAGCTGTGGATGATGTACATCTGCGGTTATGGACTCCGATTGAAGGCTAAGAGTCCGCCGTTGCCGCCTTAACTCTTACTGAAGCATTGTCATGGAGGGGAATTAAAAAAATGAAACTGGTGCTCTAGAGCTTGATTGCTCTTTGGCAGTATGCACAAAATAACAGTTAATTAGTGTAATTTTCAGTTGATTTTAGATGAAGCAAGGCTGCTGGGGACCCCAGTGCCCCTACAATGATCTCAGTGTGGCAACGGCTTAAATCACTGACCTTCCTAACATCAGTCACGCACCACAGATATCAGCATTTATTGTATGTATTGGTCGTGTTCGTCATTAGATTGCTACCAGGGAATATTGGTTGTGCTAGCCATTAGCATGTTTCAGCTGAATTGTTGTGTCAGCCGTTAGATTGCTACCAATATGTATTGGTTGTGCTAGCCATGAGCATGTTTCTGCTGAATTGTTGTGTTAGCCATTAGATTGCTACCAGTGAATATTTGCTAGCCATTAGCATGTTTCTACTCAGTGGGTGCATCTCAAAGCATAGGCTGCATCCTTCGAAGGCTGCATTTTTAGGGATTGTCACTTAATTCCATCCGCCGAACTGACGTAACGTCATTTCGTCTCCGTTAAACAGCTTTGGTTTAAGCGAGTCGTCGCTTAACCCCTAAGACTAAACCTAACCCTAAATTTAACCTTCTCCCTTACCTTAACTTACCCTAGCTCTTATTTTTATGAAGTTTGTACATGTTTGTTTTATTTCCAATTTTACTTTTTCTATATTTAATGTTATGTATAATGTCCAATACACCATGAGCTAAGTCAACTGGACTCAAATTCCTTTTCTGCGTATGCATACTAGGCCAATAAACCTGATTCTGATTCTAAATGTCAGTTTGGGGGATGAAAGTAAGTGACGACCCCTAAAAATGCAGCCTTCGAAGGATGCAGTCTAGGCTTTGAGATACACCCAATATTGGCTGTGCTTGTTATCAGCATATTTGTCTAAACTGGAGCTCTGCTCACGGAATTTGGCCCAGATTAATGTGCTCACCATATCTTACTGACCTTATCCCTCATGTCGGCTCTTAAAAATATGCTGTTAGTTAGTGATGAGACAAAACTAACAGACAATGGCAATGGATGGATTGGGAAGCTAATACATCAGAATTCGACATCCACACTAGCATATCCTGAATGTGGGCCGTCGTAAAGGAATGGACATGCCAAAATCAAGGGATGTACCTGAAGTGAATGTGTTACTCATATTTAGAATAACAGTAGACAAGGAGCAAGATGGCAAGAGAATTTGACTCAGAAATCCAGCCCAAAGGCAACCAGATCCGGCACACATCCATGCAGCTTGCAAAGGCAGAAAATCCAGTGGTCAGAAAGTAATAGTCCTACCATGTTTCTCCCTCCACCCCTGAATTCAGTCACGTGACTTCAGTTCTACCAGCTGACTGAAGCCTAGTGCAGGTTTGTGGATCCAGGAAGTTGGAACAAAATACTGGAGCGGATTTTTACCTCCTAAAGCTGGATTTTCCACCTCTGGTGATTTGCATACGAGGTGAAATATCTACACACTACCAAGTTTATGTACTGGATTTGACTTCATACCAGGATATCAATCAGACTAACAGTATTGGATGAAAGGACGGTCTCCGATCAAAAGCAGTGTAGAGGAGCCCGGACTAAAACATCAGTCAAAAACAAGGCTTTGTGTTTCCTGTCACAAACTGTAAGTTTATTTTGGTGACTGATGTGCTCAAACAGGGCTTGTGAAGACAGCAAAAGAAAAATAAATCATAGAAATGTCCCAACTTTTCAACAGTGTAAAAAATCTGGTTCAGTGCTTTTATAAACCTAAACCATGCTGGTACAAACCAGGTACAGTCAAGCACTGTGAATAAAGGGGGTGGACAAAATATCAGAAAAACCGATAAAAAAAAGGCTTTAAAGGGGAACTATGCAGGATTTCGGCTGTAATTACTGTGCCTCGGAGTCACTGTGATGGTTAAGCGACTTGTTATGGGGAGAATGGGGCTTATCTGCCTGCTCTCTAGCGTATCTTGGCTGAAAACTGACCTTGCAAGATCAGGTCCACCGCCCCGGTGTCCCAAATCTCGCCGCTGGATGGAGCTATCGCGAGAAACGAACTGCTTTACAGTACGAGACAAAAACACTCCCCGGCTAGTAATAAAAGGAAGACAGCTTCTCTTCACTGGTGTTACGATGGCGGAGCCGGCGAAAAAGAAGAGGTGGCCGTTGTCAGAGGACGCGAGGAAGAGAAAGCAAGCGTCTGACCGAACGAGACGTCAGACACGAGTCAATCTTGGTCGAGCTTTTTCAGAATGGAGAGAGCTCAAGGAGAAAGAAGCATGCAAATCAGATGCCGACCTGGCGTTGTTGCTGTTGCACTTGTAAGTATCGTTGCGAAAAATGTATATATTCCTTGTATTCATATGTCGTTGCCCACTCTTCATGTTTGCTGTTGTTTGTACAGGCCTTTGTGCGATTATTGTATGAGTGGTGCTTGATGCTTGTTAGCTAGCAGAGATGTTAGCATAGTTACCGGTAAACATGTTTGTTTGTCACGTAGCTGTTATTTATTTTACTACATCGTCCTGTTTCTGCCCCAGGAGTGCAATTTTACTATGAGCCACATAACTTCGTCAGCCGAATCTAGGTTTTGTGAGTTTTGTGCAGTTCGCTATAAAGTCTTCCACAATTTTTTTACACAAGCCTTCACGGGTTGGAGAGCCTCTGGCATCTTTACTTCTGAGAGACTCAGCATCTCTAAGACGTCCCTTTTATAGCCAATCATGTTACACACCTGATGCCAGTTAACTTCATTACTTGCTAAATGTTCTTTCAGCTGATTCTCTTATATATTAATTGCTTTTTCAGCCCTTTTTTGCCTGTGTCCCAACTTTTTTGAGACCTGTTCCAGCCAGAAAATTAGAAATAAGCTCATTTTGCGGATAGAAACGTAAAATGTCTCAGTTTCAACATTTGAAATGTTATCTATGTTCTATTGTAAATAATATATTGGCTCATGTGATCTGAAAGTCATTGCATTTTGATTTTATTCACAATTTACACTTCGTCCCAACTCTTTTGGAACTGGGGTTGTATCTACACAGATAATTCCTACTGACATGAACGCTAAAGAGCAGCATTTATCAGCTTAACAGGGGCCAGCTCTCGGCTCGGTACATCTCCAGACCTGGATGAGGATTCTAACAGAGTTGGAGAGGAGGCTAACAGCTGGTGCGCTTGTGTGGCAGGTGCAGTGGTCATTAAAACTGCCAAATTATTCAAGGTGTCAAGGGTAAGCAAGTAAAAATTTAAGACGACATATGCGCAACACCCAAGGGCAGCAACAGCAAAAATAAGACACAATGGCCATGGAGTGTTAGAACTACAGCCCTGAAAATCACCAGAAAATTCAAACAATCCACACGTGAGCCAGCATCTTGAAAACCAGTCAATCATGAGCATCGCAATGCTGGAATTTTTGGAAAAGCTGCAGTGATTTGCTGATCCTGCCGTGACTCTCTGGAAATGGAGAGTAAATCAGCAAAAGCCTCACTAGTCAAGCGACCAGCCTACAGACTGGAGCTGCGGCACTCGGCGGGGTGTTGAACGGGCTGCTGGGAAGTAACTAGTGATAGTCCACAGTGGGCCCTGACAAACTCTGCTGTTGGGCCCCTGAGCTAGGCCCTTATCTCCAAATCTGCTCCAGGAGCCTTACCCCTGTTACTGGCTCTCTCCACGGTTCCTCCGAGCGTATCCCTGCGAAAGAGGGACCCCACGTGTCCCGTGGGTCTCTCCAGGTTAAATGGACTCTAAAATAACTGTGCATGCTTAAAGGACTCAGCGGGCTTTGACAAGTTATTCACCTGCTTCGCTGCAGGCGTGGACAGCTCGCCCCCGCACCTCGCGCTGGGCACAGCAGCTGTCACGTCGCCTTCGCAAGGCTCTTACTGCCACTTCCTCTGCTCTCCATTGGCAAACCGATAATCTCATGAGGTCACCGCGCGGTTGCTGTGAGGATAACATCAATGAGTCATTCATGAGTTGCTCTCAAAATGGCCAGAGTCCTGTTTCACAAAGTATGATTCGTTTCAATGCCAGGACAACTTTATCTGACTTGGTTAGCTGGATAACTTCAGCTGGTTTACTTAGCTGGATAAGCGTATCGAACAAAGCACGCAACTCTCAGAAAAAGCATGAAAAGAGATTAAAAGAAGTGGTCTGGATTTTACAGGGCACAGTTATTCAGATGACGCTATAATTCTGCCTAGCAAAATGCCCCCCAGATCCAACCCCGAACAACGGTTTATTACCACCCATTTCTTGGAACTCCATCTCCCAGACTGCACTGTGGAGCTCGTGAAGACTAATGCTGCATTCATGTGATGTTGGAAGGTCGGAGTTCCCAAGTCGGCAAATCGTTCTTCCGACTTAGTTGTGTTCATGTGCTTTGAAGTCGTAATGTGGGAAAAACATGGATGCTGCAAAGACGCTGAGTTGTATTTAAATGCTCGGAGCGTTTAAAGAAAACACTGACAGCCGTTTCCAGTTTTTTTGTGACACTGAAGAACAACCGAAACGGATCAGGTGATCCATGAAATATGATTGATTTCATACATATGTATTTTAATCAGAAAAACTTTCGTATTTGCTTAAAAGTAAACTACACATCCGCCATTTTTCGGTGAATGTGACGTCAAGTCGGAAAATCGGAGCTCTGAAGTGATACCCGAGTTTCCGACCAGTAATTTCCGAGTTAAACACCGTTCAATTAATTTTTGACAACTTGGAGCTCGTTTTTTCCGACTTCCGAGTTGTTTTGAACGCAGCATTACGACCAGGGATCCCGAAATCTAGCCCTCAAATCTAATTCTTACCCTGGTTTTCTTTCATAGCAGGTTAGTGAATGAGCACTCAGTGCTGTGGATTAGCCTAGCTGTCTTTACACCCGACTCCCGGTAACGTAAGTGTGGAAAACTAGCAGTTCTCCCTCCTCGAGGTCTGCGATTTAAGGACCAGGGCTACCGAGGCTTCGCTCCCAGTGAACTTCCATATGGAAGGGAACAGGTAAGTTACTTGTTTGTTGAACTGAGAGATTGTGAGTCATCCTGCGCAAGGTCTAATAAATGCCTTGCATATCTCCAAAACAGAACCGTTCCCTCGGCAACCAGAATTAAGATGACATTCAGGGGAGGAGATACTGGCAGATGTAATGAAGACACGCAGAATATGTGCTGATTGGCTGATGAGTTGCTGCTCATGCTCCAGGGCATTTCAGACGCTAAACCAGGAAATGCTCAGTATTGGTGGAAGTACAGGAAAACGCACCGAGTAAAGTTAAGAGAATGGACAGCTTCAGGAGGAAAAGGAAATAAGTGTGAAAATTAGAGCAGCTCCAAAAACACGACCCATCGACTTTGTCTTCCAAACAACAAGTCAGAATGCATTTTAGCAGGACTTTTCATGAAGTTATTTCACAACATGCTTTACACAGAACTCCAGCCTGAATGCCCACAAGAGTAAGATAACAGGTCAAGAACTCTCAGGAGGAACCAGATTGAAGGGTGTGGGTTTAAGAAACCAAGGAAAAGGCCGGTCAGTCATGTGAGCAGAATTGGAGTGAGCCACTGCGAGATGTTGGGGGCTCCATGGCTTCTTGAGGAGAGGGCTTACATGGTCCTTGTGAAGGGGCCATTGAGAGAGAGAGGTGTGAGAAATGGGGGGGTGACAGGATAGCTCAATGGTAGGTTGCTAAACTGGCAGTAGCACAGCTGCAGGATAGAGCCCCCTGCTGGTGAGGGCTGGGACTCTGGCATGAATCTTGGGCAGATGAAGTTAGGGAGAACCCTGCCAACCCTTCTAAAGGACCTCTTACCGCCACACCACCCTGGGGGCTGAACCCCTCTCCCCCCTCCCCCTCTCTCTCTCTCTCTCTCTCTCTCTCTCATTCTTTCCCTACTTGCCATTGTTTTACCCATGGCATCCTTGAAGATAAAGAACACGTTCTCAATGGAACTTCCCGGTTTAAATAAAGAATGAAAAAGAACTTTGGGAAGAGGATAAAAAGGACAGCAGAAGTTTGAGAGGAGGAGAATATCAGAGCCGCAGAGGCGAGACGGAGGACAGGGGCGATGCAGAGAGGAACACTGAGTCATCAGAGTTTGGTAAGAGGGAGGTTTTTCTGGAGATTGAAGCAGAAGATTGACTTTGGGAGAGAGAGAGAGAGAGAGAGAGAGAGAGAGAGAGAGCAGACATTGGAAGGGTGTGACCGATACAGCGACACTAAGGTCACAGGCAGATGGGCTGATGATCAGAAGATTTACTTTTACTCCAATTTCCAGCTCCGGGCTGAACTGCAGCTCAATCAGCACAAATGCAGTCAGCTCCATAAGGGCTGGGGACACACGTGTGTATGTGTGTGTGTGTGTGTGTGTGTGTGTGTGTATGCATGTGTCTGTGTGTAATGCATATGTGTGCCTCTGTGTGCGTGCATGTGGGTGTGTGTGTGTGTGTGTGTGTGTGTGTGTGTGTGTGTGTGAGCGTGCATTTTTGCATGTGTGTGTATGTGTGTATACATAGTGTGTGTGTATTCATGCATGTGCTCCCTTGTCTGTGTGTGTGTTGGTAATTGCTAGCTGTTTAAAGACTGTGTATGTGATTAATTATGAGTCTGTGTGTGTGTGTGTGTGTGCCTGCGTTTGGGAGAGTGACTGTGAATGAAGTTAATACTGCGTTCTCTCCATGTTAGCCACAGCGAGCACACAGGAAAATGTGCGTGAAAAGGCCGCACCTGCAGAGCAGAGAACAGGTAATAAGATCATGATGTGATCATTGAAGCTGATGCCTCGTGGACTTTTCAGGTGTATCACTGTGACCTTAGATTTCTCTCATGTCAAATTTCAAACTACAATTAGAGTTTAAAGAAACACGCATCTCAAAACACATGAGTTCACAATGCATCATTAAGGTCCAAGATATGCCAAATAGAGTATAGTGCACCAGTACTCCCATTTTCCCGGAAAAAAGTCCAGTAAAAACACAGTCCAACACACACCAAGCGCCCACAGTCAGGTTACAAATAAGGAGCTGTGCTAACCTGGGTTACAGTGAAAGTGCTTTGGATGTGAATATCTATCCGAGCTCCACTGATCTATGCTGGTATATTTGAGCCAGATACGTATGAGGAGTAAATGGGCGAGGTTTACACCTTTGGGACCATTTCATTTGTTCCAATACACCAGACAAGCTTAATCAAATACAGAATAATATTTAAATGGGAAGCAAACAGTTTGAGCGCAGGTCTGGGTCGTGCTCGATGTCTTTACATTCTGGCCTCTATATTCGAGGCCTCCCAGGCACTGAGTAATGCTGCCAATGATTTATACAGGTCTCCTCCATGAGCAGCGATTAGTTATGCCTGCTAATCCAGAAAAGGCTCCCTGTGGCGAAGTTAAAGCGAACAGAGCCTCGCCTAACAGCAGGGGAAGGAGGCCTCAGTGTTCGATGGATTTCTGCGTTTGTCCAAATGTATTCAACCAATCCAAGCACTCAATTACACAGGTAACTCACCTCACCTGATTTCTTAGGTGTTAAGTGAGCGGTAGGAACCAACAGCAGCAGTACACTCTCTGACACGACAGGGAACCAGCCAACGGCTCTCCAAAACCAGGGGTGGCTACTCCTGCTCTAGTCTCTAATATTGCACATCCATCTTTATCTTCTGCATTCTGCTCTTTGCTTTTTGCTCAAGGCTTTTTGAGGAGGCAAAGGAAAGGGATAAGTGAGACAATTAAAAATGGGGGGGGGTTACGGCTAATGACGTGGCAGATGAGGATAGGTTAATCCACAGGCCAATCATTTGTCAGTCAGGCATTCTGCAAAAATACTTACAAAAAAGCACACTCTCACTTTCCTTTCTCCTAAAGCAGCAGTCAGACCTTGCCGGATAGCGTTAACGAATGTCTGACAGATAGAAACTTTGCGAGAGAAAATTACCCGGTGGCGAAAGTCGTCTCCGTTGCCACGAGGCTCAAATGTACAGAACTTTCCGCCGGATTGAACGGATCTCGCCTGACAATGAAAGCACTCGCCGAACGAGAAACGGACAATGCATGTGAACGGAGACGAATGGATTGAAAATTTTGCTCTCCGTCAGACGTCCGTTAACACTATCCGGCAAGGTGTGACTGCTGCATAAATCCTGTTTCCACTCATGACGGAAGACACATTCAATTGCCAGGAATATTTGAAATGATGGCGGACCTTGATCGATTTCCAGCTCAGGCAAGGAACAGAGTAATAAGGAATAAGTGAATGCACCAAACACAACCGCATAACCAGACCCGGCTCGACTGAAGACTTTTCATCTCCAGGTGTCTGACTGAGTTTAGACTGTCCATAAAATCCACACAAGTGACCACCCTGCAGAGCACATCAAAGGGGCTGCAACTTATTTGGTCAGACAATGCACATATTAAAGTGCATTTAAAAATATACAATTTTTAAACTTGTCAAGGAAGTGCAAGATCCAAATTACGCCATTAGAATGTTGTCCAAAGATGTTACACCAAGACAGTCTAACGTCGATGTCACAGCAATCACAGGTAGCCAAATCAAACTTAACCAAGTAGGAGAAAACTGATTAATTATTATGACAAAAACCCAACTCAATCAAACAGTGTAAAACATGGTCCCTGCAGCATCTGTGTCGTTCCTCGAACAGTCTCCACACTGGCGCGGGTGCAGAGCTGAAGATTTGTTTCTGTAATGGGGCAAATGTACCACAACCCACATAATACAGCATAAAAGCAAGTGCTGACTACAGGGACCATTAATCTTTGTCTTCAGCCAGTACTGTGGGGGTGAACCAGAGGACCGAAGCCATGGTTACCAGAGAAAACTGGATTGGTCGTTTAAATAGCAGAGCCAGCCCACCACAGCAATATTTCCACGAAGTGCATAGCATTATCCAATATCTCATCGGTAATGTGGCTCTCATTGTTTCTGTGTGGAGCTCTGCACTGACTAGCGTGCATGACACACTCCCTAACCCACTGCCTGTCTGAAGTCATTATGCATGCATACATCCAAGACTACCGAACGCAACATGAAGAAGAAACACCACGTGATCAAGCCTGTATGAAACTGGCGGTCCGGCACATGTTGAATACCCCAATGGGACGGTGATCGAGATGGGAAGACAAGATTACCGAACAGGGCTTACTTATTTACCATAGAATAAAGATCAAAATGCGGCTGCTTTGTTAGATGTACATTTATTTTTGCTCAGAAGCTAAAGCACTTGAGAGCCCAAGAGACATTTACTGTGCACTAATCAGCTGGTGTGATTAACGCTTAAACTCGCAACTTTTCATATAAATTTTCCCTTATGTTGTTTCAGAGTCAGAAAATGGATTTTTTTTCATACTGCAGGAAATTTTTCACATACATATAAAGAGTGTTTCCAAAACGTAATAAGTGCCAAAATGATCAAAAATTGAGATCATACCATAGAGTGATAGCCCTGTGCTTCTTACAAATGGTGCAAAAATCCGTTTTTAGAAATTCATACTATATAGGGTGTATTTTTTCATGGTCAAATTTTGTGTTTTTCTATAAAATGGAAACAGCGCCAACACAGAAGAAGCTGATTAATTCAAAATTATTAAAATGGATATATAGCGTTTTGGAAACAAAATGCATATTCTGTTTATGCTGGTTGTAGTGCTTCACTGAAGCAACGTCACGTCTATTTTGAGACAAATATTCAAACCCAGGACGCCATGTTTTTATGGCCACAGCATTACGTAAAATGGAAAACACTTAGATCTTGTGCATCATTTTATACGCATTTCCCTGTCATTCAGCAGGATATATTTGGGCTCTTTGGAAACCTTGGGATCTCCACTAGAATGAAAAATAGGCCTGACGTTCCACAGGGTTGAATACAGCAGCTCTATTTTATGAATCCATACATGGTTCTGTCGGATTTATGGGGCTAATGCAATGCGACAGTCAAACTCATATTTATCTCCGTGAACAGTGCAGGCTACACACATGGTATTTCAATATGGAGTTGAATTCTGAATCCAAATGTCTGGACTTCACTCGCAGACTTTGCAGGTACATTCCTGGGAAGTCCATGAGTGCTGAGAGGTGTCCACACCCACAATTCATCCAGTCCATGAGGCGCCTCTAACGACTTTCTGCCGACTTACAGAGAGTCCTTACGCGGTTCAGACTTCACTGGACTAGGGCAGTGGGATAACCTTATATTCATATCAGTTAGGATGTAACAATATAAGTAATGTCACGGAATGAATTTCAGAAAATATTAAAGTAACCAAATGAGGTACCCCACTGTATGTAATGCCGAATAAATCATTAAACTTAAACTTATACTTATATCTAGACACTAATTTATTATAATTTCTTTTTAATTAGGGGTTGTACTGATGGCATATTAAGCTTACAGCCCTGTGGTCTTGTCGACTTCACAAAATGACGCAGAGCAGTTCAGTCAGCGTAGCGTCACAGACAGTACATGACATCAAAGACTGAGAGGGTCGAATCTCAGAGTCCAGATTCAGCATATTTGGATTCAGCATTAGTTTGGTTTGTAAAGCCATACACTGCAGCCATCTGTAACCAAACTGTGAAGCGAGGCTGTCTTTATGAATCATTTGTGTCAAGCTAACACCACTTATTCTAACATTTATGAGGCAGATTTATGTGTCATAACTTGTGAATAGAGAGTTTTGGGAAGAGTTGCTAGTAACAGTGCGCTGCGTCCTGAATATGAAATGATGCTGCCATGAGGGCCGAAATTGGAGACAAAGAAATAAGCAAAACATAAAAGCTCACTCTTCAGACACAAACATACTCTTTAGAGATAAGCTGTCGTTTAATGTCAGAAAAATCTGATTAGACACGTAGAAACCAAGGTCAGATAGACTCTTTCCCTTTTTAAAATCACAAGTGAATGTTCCTCCTTTTTTTACATCGCAATTTTTCTTGATTTCCTGCGGCTTGTGCGAAGAGTTACATCAAGATAGGGAATGACGTCAGGCTCTAGGATAGCAAAACTCAGTTCCGATCTGGGAGGGTCGGTCCATGTTCCCGTTTTTCATTCCAGCCATTTGTTGAGCTTGTTACAGCTCAGCGAAAGCTCTGTAAAGCAGGCTGATTGTTTCCTTGGGCACTGAGCACCTGAGTTCTGCTGCTATAACTGGTGCTTTTGCAAACGTCAGAGCACGATGGGAGTGAGCTAATTAGCTAAATAAGTTGACAGAGAATCCTGGAAGGGATCGTCGCTTGTTGTGCGACCTGCCCCAGGTGAAGCCGTCTCTCTCTGGTAAGGCTGTGCTATTTCCCTCAGAAGAGCCCTAAATATTCTCTATCTGCTGACACACACACTGAGGACAGAAGCGTTAGGAAATGGCAGCCGGACCTTCAGGGAACGGAATAAAAACTCAACCCTATCTCCTCCCGGAGAGACGAGACACTGGGAGAGAGCTCTTCACCTCATCTCCAAGCAATGCGATAGAGTCACAGAGAAACCCACACTTCTGGGACCATTTCCCTGCTGATAAAAAACACTGAGCTTCGGGTCGTTAGTAGATATGGTTACCGAGAGGCGAATGCCAGAAGCCAGAAAGCTGAGACCGACTTCAATGAGTTTGGCTTTATTCCAAAAGGATGCTTTTGTTTACATGGAAACAGAGGATGGGATTTAGCTGCAAGAAACAACATGAACTTTCTCGAGCAAACCCCTCTTCGCTCCAGCCACAGAATGCAATCTCTTTCTGTGGTGAATGTAAACTGTGAAGTGTTTCCAAAGCAAATTGCAGTACTTAAAAAAAGATAAAATTTTGAGAAGGAAAAAACACTAGTAATTACATTAGTTATTGCTGAGTTCTGACCTAAGATGAGAGCACTCAGAGAGCACATACCTCTGCTAAGGCCCAACAGCCCTCCACACGTATGGGACACATAAGATGAGTGTTTAAATGCACCACCACACAAACATAGAAAACATTCCTGGGTCCAGCATTCAGTCGGAATCACTTCAAACTGAGCTGGGCCAAGATACACCTCTGGTAAAAATTTCATACAAATCTGTCCATAACTTTTTCTGTAATGTTGCTAATAACAAACTTACTCACAAATCGAAGGTAAAACAGGACCTCCATGGCAGAGGTAAAAATGTGGAATGTTCAGCTCATCCTAATAGATGTAAACCATTAAATATTTATCTAATGTGTTATTCTACAGCCAACAGAGCCACAATGTGCCATCAGATGCAACTGCATTTCCGCAAGAGGAGTAAAAGGTCAGCGTCTCTTAGTAATTAACTGAAGGTTTGCAAGCTGCACAATGAATGGTCCACATACGCGTTATCATCTTGACACATTCTTGTTTTAACCCTTTGTTGCACAGAGTATGGGCAAATGCCTCCAATATGAAATTGGATATCTAATGTTCTTTTGGGACCATTTGATAGGATGGGGTGAAATTTTGTTTTTGGGAGGGGTACAAGTGGGTGGTCAGTCTGGCCATTGTTTGGGACATTATGCATGTGGGATGCACACTGCCGACCAGTATTTTGACATGATGCATGTGGGGTGACAGAAATAAAGTGAAATATAAGGAACGCGGTCATTGATATGCATTGAGGTCCAGTATCCTGGACATGGCGCATTTGAGCTATTTGCCTGGCATGTATAATGTCCAATATTTTTGACAGAGCATAAAGTCAGGTGCATTCCAACAAATACACATGCATTACAAAGCTTAAGTGTTTCAGTGTGTGCAAGGTAATGTATTTCCTTCCTCCAAAAGGAAAGTTTGATCAAAACTTGAACAATATAAGAATACTCCTGACTTTCGTCAACTGACCTCTTACTCGTGGACGTTGCCATTGTGATTAGGGTAAATCATGTGACTAATCAGAGAGGCACCTATTGGGGGAATTCTGATTGGAAATGTCCAATAAACATAAGTATATTATCTATTTTCAGGGCATCGCTGAGCCGAGACAACATAAACCCCAGTTAAAACGTCCAAAATACTCGACAACATGCAACAAAGTGTTAAGAAATTTTTTTGTAGTTTAAACATTCGCTTTAAGAGTTTAGCAATATTGCAATATTCATCATAGGTTTTGTGCTTTGCACTGCACAAATAATTAACTCTGACAAAAAACCTTGTATTGAGAAGCTGTAAGTTTACACATCTGATACAAAATGGCCATGGCCAGGGGGGGCGTGGTGAACTGAAGAGAGCAGTATCATCTTATACCCTTTGATATAAGACTGATACAGCCCTGTCATACATATGACACAAGATTGATATAGCCCGGTAATACACATCATATAAGATTGAGATATCTGTGTTATAAACATGCCATAAGACTGATATAGCCCTGTAATAAACATGACATAAGACTGATATTGCCCTGACATACATATGACATAAGGCTAATGCAGCCCAGAAATAGACATGACATGAAATTGATACAGTCCAATCAATCATGACATAAGACTGATATAGTCTTGTCATAAATATGGCATGTGACTGATATAGCCCTGTTGTATATATATATATATATATATATATATATATATATAAGGACTCATATAGCCCTGTCATACACATGACATAAGACTGATGTAGCCCTATCACACACATGACACGAGACTGACATCACCTTGTCATACACATAACATAAGATTGATATCAACTTGTCATACACATGACATAAGACCAATATAGCGCCGTAATACCCATGCCATAAGGGATATAGCCTTGCTATGCACAAGAGACTGATATAGCCCTGTTATAAACATGCCATAAGACTGATATAACCCTGTCATACACATGACATAAATTGTGTCATGTGACAGCAGAAGTCAGTTTAAATCAAATGCGAAGAACTGTAAGCAGTAGCATCAGTCAAAACACTGAATGGTAAAAGTACATAATGGCCTATCCTGGAAGCTGCACAGGAAGAATCCACACTGAAGAGGTACATCATAGAAGTAAAGCTCATAAGTAAAGCTTGTCCAGCTCATATTCAAACTACTGTTTGACCCCTTTCACCTCTAATATTTTGCTTCTCTGCAAACACAATCTGGAGTGACGCTTTATCACTAAAGTCAGACGTGTCAACTGGAGGTCAACGGACTTTTCATTTAATCACAGCTCTTTGTGAATTGATTGAAGCCACTGATTAGCGGGAGACTTTAATTACTCATCCCAATCAGTGCTAATCAGGGAGCCATCTGGGGAAATAGGCATGACTGCTGTCAGGTAAAGGTTATCAGATCGAAAATCCACTCCTTCCAAATTCAAAATATCAAAGAGCCTGTTCTAATAACAGCAGAGTTTACACAGACTGTTCCCATCAGAAATGACACAGGCTCCTGCATAAGACAGCAGGACTACTCACTTCATGGAATTATCGGCACCAATTAAAACCAGGAAACCTCAAAATTCTGGAACACGGACCAAAGAAACAAGGGCTGTTTCTGGTTTTACTTAATGCATCTGCCCACTTAACTTGGTAATCCTGGTTCATTAAATAACACAGGGTCAGGGTCACTAACTGGACAAAACCCAATAACCGAACAAAAAACTGTCCCCAGTCTGTTCTGAGCTGACTGCTACGTGGTGGGATGACCTTCCCACAGAGGTCAGAACGGCAGACACTCAGCCTTACTACGGGCCCAAGGTTGTTTGTGACTTCCTCTATGATGCTTCTCTATTAGCAGTTTTAGTACGTTGTTCCTGCTAAATGCCCTGTGCGTAGTAGATCACACTGGATAAGAGTGTCTTCTAAATGTTAGTCATGGAATGAGATAGTGTTCCTCAGAATTCACTCGAGGCAGTTATCCGGCTAACTCCAGCTATGTGATTTAGGCCTCCCTCATAAGACAGGACATACTTTATTGAACCCTGAGGGGCGATTTGTTCTCCACATTTGACCCATCCGGGATACTTAAGAGCAATGGGCAGCCAGAGTGCAGCACCCAGGGAGCAACTACAGTTCTCAAGCCTGGTCGGGGGCACTGAGAAGTGTTTCCATAGAGCATGTGTTTCTGGGTCAGGGAAACCAGAGTACGCAAAGGAAACCCATGCAAACATAGGGAGAACCTGCGAAGTCCACGGAGATAGGTCCTAGCTGACCGAGGCTCGAATATAAAACCTCCTAATTGCGAGGTAACAGTGCTAACCACTGTGCCACCAGGCCTCCCAACAGTGATGCAGTGATACGAGGCAACATCTGCTCCATGAAACCCTACACCCCGACATTCGCTCCACCCTGTCACATACCCACATCTGCTGAGATCAGCATGACGACATGTCATCTCGCAAGAGAAAACGTCTTAGAGACAGAGGTGGGACACAGAGTGGGGACGTCAAAGGGGAGAATATTGCAGTAATGCATGTGAGATGATAAAGAAGATTGTGACCAGAAAGAGATTTTTAATGCAAACATACGGCAAAACATATTTTTCCCAACAAAAATCAAATATTTGCATTTATTCTCGGTCCAAGCGTGTTCATCCATTTTCGTTTTCTACAAACACTGCAGTTCAGTGATACAGCTCTAGAAAAAAAGAATTAATAGGCCAGTCCTCGTTCTTCGAGACAAATCAGGCTCAACCCCGCCAAATTAATTGCTGCATCCCTTTTGTGAGAAATTATTGCTAACAGTGCCGTAAATCACGAATAGCCGCTGCAATGCC
The DNA here is from genome assembly GCA_029692085.1 of Gymnothorax javanicus. Taxonomy (NCBI): domain Eukaryota; kingdom Metazoa; phylum Chordata; class Actinopteri; order Anguilliformes; family Muraenidae; genus Gymnothorax; species Gymnothorax javanicus. The sequence goes on from CM056201.1 coordinate 8,746,570, forward strand.
ACATTGCGCACTGGCATTTGTAAAATGAGGAGAGCTGAAAGCATGACGGAGGAGGAGAGAGATGGGTTGTCGAGAGGTTGTCTCTACCGACGCAGATGCTACGGAGGGAGCTGAATTTTACTGACCACTGGAGCTCCTCTAAATATAGAATCGGGATTCTCCTCGGCTGCCTTCCCTCAAGGGGACTGTGGTGTCGCCGTGGCAACACATGCAGTAGTAATCCACCAGCAGCACGAATTCTCCAGTTTTCCTTTCTTCCACATCTTTGGGTTTTCAGGCCTGGGGGGTTTTTTAAAGGCTTTTTCAACTTCCTAAAATCTGTGTGCTACAGCTAAAGTCACAACAGCATTAAAATGCTCGGTTAAGAATATTTTCACCCTAAATATATAATATATTGGCATCTTCAGCCATTCAGTTCAAATCCAATGGACAAATGATTTGCTATCACATGTTTAAACTATTTAGCGAAATTCAATTTTATGAGGCACTGTACCAATAAATGCAGAGACACTGTGAATGCATTTATTTTTCGAACTGAACCTACACCATGCACCAAGCTCTTGTAAGGATGATGTCCACTGTTTGTTACTCAGTCTGAAATCTCACTTTTTCTCACAATCCATGCCATTATCTTCTTGACTCAAGCAGTAAATGGCAAACAGGAAATGTCATTATAGTTTACAGACAACTGATGATTTTAGAAGGAATAATATGGCCAAGTCTTATACTGAGAATGTAATAATAAAAACAAAAACATTTAGATGCAGTACGATACAGACCCCTTAAACTAATTACATCATATAAAATTTTCTTTATAAAGCAGATCTAATAATTGCCACAATGCTTTTGCAGAATGCATTAAGAACCCTGGGTTAATGCCCGACAGGAAAAACCAATCCAGTCGGCACCAGATACATGGTGAGGGGGAGCCCATCCTCCTGTGATCCTTTTACAAAAACACACACCTGTGAAGTGTTCCCCAGAGACAGACCGCAATAGTTTTGATCTGCAATCATGCCCTTTGGTCTGACAGATGCTCCACACAAAACAATCGGACAGGGAGTTCATTGGTTGGCCATTAAGGGACAGCCTTCCCTCTGATCATATTAAGCCATGATTGTTACACAGGGCTGAAGCAGAGACTGACTTTTGGATGAGTCATTTAACCTACGTCCTGACTCACTGGGGACATCAAAGATTCCACAACACCTAACACAAAGAGTAAAGGGTTTCCCTAGCAGCTGCTGAAGCATCCGTCACTTTAATTGGCAAAAACATCATTCCTATCCCTCACCATCTCAGCTGATGTATGGTGAATGTTCCGGCACAAAATGGCAGCACTTCTGAGCATAGGAAAATTGATAAATCCCTTAAAGATGAAAATAAAGATGGACGGCGAAACGAGCAGACCCAAGTGTACAGCAGAACCTTCACAGAAAGTGGGAATTCATTGTAAAAATCACATAAACCTAGTCATATCAAAAGCCGGTAGCATACAGCTGTCATTTCTATCCAATGCCCTGGTGTCAGACTATGGAGATTCTGGAGATGCTTTTTAGAAATCGTTCTTTTAGATCTCCTAGTACTGACGATATTGAAGTTGGAGAATTCGATTTTTCTTGATGTGTGAAATTAGATTATCAAGATTGAGCAATTTCAAATATTAAGGTTTATTTGATGCCATTTAAACCTCAAAACTGTAGGAAGCAGCTCATGTATAAATACTGCCCAGAGCTGGGGCACTAACATCTAAAAATGCGATGCAACTGAGGAAAAAAAAATTCACTTCTGTTTAATGGGCCACAGAACAATAACCAATGCCAATATGGCCAAATTGGATTAACTTTCAATCCAACAGCACTTTATAGCAGACAAAGACACAAGGATGTTTAACAGGGAAAACACAGTGAAAGATAGGGCTCACACATGATTCCAAAAAAGGAGACAGTCCCTTAAAAAATACATGAGCAGCACTCTTTAGATTTTTTAGAAATGTACAGTACCAGTCAAAAGTTTGGTCACACTTTGCAAATGTCACAGCACTCTGTTTTTAGAGAAATTTAAACAGCTTTACTTCTCTAAATAATCTCAAATGGAATTTTGTTAAAGGTAAACAGTCAGAGGTGAAGAGAGAAAAACTGACTTGTTTGAGTAGTGTCCAAAATTTTGGAATTCTCAAAGAAGCCATATTTTGCAAAATAAACAGACAAATAAGCTCCTTCTATTTTCCAACAGCCAAATTATAGTTGAGCGGTTTTGGGACTTATTGGACGAAAAGGTTGATGAAAAGTCACCTCAAGTGCAGCATGTCTTTGGGAAGCTAGACAGCCGTGCGGCTGCAAATTCATTATAGACACATGACTGCCTTTGTAAAAAGAAAAAAAAAAAATTGAGAATGCTCCGCAAAAATGACAAGAAATGGCGGTTACTTTGATGGATTTAAGAATTAGATCTTTGTTTGCAAAATAAAGTCTGCTTATTTCTTTATTTAACATATATTGTAAGAAAAATGTGGGTAGGTCCAAACTTTTGACTGGTACTGTATGCACAAATGTTTCAGTTCACATTAGTGATGACAGCATTTAGAACTGCAGATAATGACAAGCATCACATGAAACGACACCACAGGAAAATCACCCCTGCATTGACCGCTATGCAGCAAACAACAGGGAGGTGCCGGCAGGGATCCTTCTGTCTGCAGTGGACAATCAATCAATCAATCAATCAAAATTTATTTATATAGCACATTTAAAACAACCTCAGTTGACCAAAGTGCTATACAGTAATTAAGATACAAAATAATCTCCATAGACATAGAAAATAAATAAATAAATAAATAAATAAAAACAAACAAGAGGCTCCTCAGAGCCTGTACTCGGGCCGAGTCTAGGCCTGGGCCAATCGTGAAACCGTGCGCGCGCATGAGCAGGACAATCTCAACCCCGAAAAAAAAAAAGAAGAACGGAGCCAGAACTTAGACTCGTGGCCTACCGGCCCGAGTAATAAAAGGAACAATAAGATTATGGTAAAAGACTACAAGGAAGTAAAAAGTAAAAAAATATATATAAACAAAGAAAGTAAAAAGCCAAGGTTACTTGCCTAGCTGGGACTGAACGCCAATGAGAAGAGATGAGTTTTCAGCAGTGTTTTAAAGAGCTCAAGTGACTGTGCAGCTCTAACCTGATAGGGTAGGCTGTTCCACAGCTTAGGGGCCACCACTGAAAAGGCTCTATCTCCTCGAGTACAGAGCCTAGACCGAGGTACTGTCAGAAGCAGCTGGTTTGATGACCTAAGAGCCCTGCCAGTAGTGTGAGGCTGTAAAAGCTCTGATAAATAAGATGGCGCTAAGCCATTTAAACATTTAAAAACAAATAATAAAACTTTAAACTGGATCCTACAATTAACAGGAAGCCAGCGCAGAGATGCAAGGACAGGAGTAATATGATCACGCCGTTTCTTTCCCGTCAACAGGCGGGCAGCTGCATTTTGAATTACTTGTAAACAGCGCAGAGATGACTGATCAAGACTAACAAACAAAGAATTACAGTAGTCTAAACGTGATGTAACAAAGGCATGTATAACTCTCGAAATGGACAGGGACGCAACCTGTGACGCTGAGAAGTAATAAACTTCAAGAAGAGTTAAATAAAGTACAGTATATCTCTGTGAAAAGCATATGATTGAATAAACTGAGTAAAGTTCAAGAAGTATTTTACAAAGTTTCAGTAAAACATGTCTTGGCTCAGATTCACTGACACAGATTAAGCCTAGTCCTGGACTAAACTCAAATTTTTTTTTGAATGGAGATTCTCTGTTAAAAAAAAAAAATAAAAGAAAAACATAAAACAAAAAAATGGCCCTGAAGGTATGCCTATGGTGAGAAGTCTCGAAAATAAAATGCCAAAAATAAGATATTAAATTAGACCCATTATCATATTATCATCAGGTTTTGCATAACCACACAACCTTGTCGGAATGGCAGGCCTAGCTTCTGCTCAGCTGCAGATTGACCTGGTGATAAACAAACAGACGCGGTTTGGCGCTCTTAACCTGTAATCAATGTTCCCTCTTTGCCTTGTAGAAGCAGCTCCTCCATCACGGTGCCCTTTAATTAATCCCATAGTTTGGCAGCGACTGTCCACAGGGAATTGAACTCTCACTCCTGCTCATTCTTAAGCCGCTTTCACACCGGACGCGGAACGAATTTTGCGCACGACAGATTACATTCAAAGTCAATGCAAAGACGCGAATACGTATTCGCGTCCTTGCATTGACTTTGAATGTAATCTGTCGTGCGGAAAATTCATTCCGCGTCCGGTGTGAAAGGGGCTTAAGAATGGCTGACGTGGGATCACGTCACATGTCAACGGCAAAGCAATCTCAGCTACTGTCACCAACCCTCATCAGGGTTATTAAAATTGTATTCCTCGGATTCACACGCGAAGCCCCAGGAACTCATCTTTAGAGCAGCAGTTAAAATTAAGAGAGTATAAATCTCATTTTTAGCAGCATTTATAATATCGCTCTCCCATTTTGAGAGAAATGCAAAACTGACATTTGGAAGTTCGCGGGGTCAGAGTTATCACATCATTGCAGAGTGGTGAAAATAATCCTCCAAGTTTCCGCAGTAACTGCAGGTGTAATTGGCCCAAACAGGTTTGCCTCTCTGCAGTGCTGGAGCCCACAGCACCTCACCACAGCCATTCATTATATCTTATCTATTACACGAGCGTCCAGAGGAGAGCGTATTTCTACAGCACTGTTTCTCCTCAGACTCCTCACCATTCGGGAGTCAAGTTTTTCCCCTGTGAGGACTTTTATTTACCTTTAATTTCTCTCTTCTCTGGGTTTTCAGTCTCTTTTCCTCCACAAATACTCCTGCATTTCTGCAGTGAAGCGCGAGCGCGACAGTGTCCCAGTGAAAGGCAGGACAGAAATAAAGCCTAACAGACCTGAGCAGAGTTTCGCCGTTTTATAGCGCAGCCATCACTGCAGGAGATTCCGCAGTTAAATCACCGCCTCAAATCCAATCTCCATCAACACAATGCCGTTTATGCCGAGATATATTAACCCGCCCGTTCGTTTAGCAGGACTGAGCTATATCTCAGGCAGAGAATGAGGCTGGGATGTGAAGCTCGTCTCTGATTTGAGCAAAAAAGAAAAATACAGTAGATTCAGAAGAAGGAGGGCTATTTTTCTCTTAACCTGTTCCAATTTTATCTTGAAGAAATTTACTCATGGATCATGCCCTCAGTGGTCATGTTTCTGGATTCACCGATCCAGCCTGAGTCCTTCCTGGCTGATTATGCAAGGAGCTGGAAATATTCTTGAGAGATTCTGGCCCATGTTGACATGATAGCATGACACGGCTGCAACAGATTTGTTGGCTGCTAAACTCCAGTACCGCAGTATCCGAAAGATGCTCTGTTGGCTTGAGATGTTATGACGAGGGAGGTAATTGGAGAGAATGAAACTTACTGTCTTGTTTGTGGAACCAGCTCGAGATGAAGTGTGCTTTGTGTCATGGCGTATTATCCTGCTGGTAGAAACCAATAGAATGTTGGTTGGTAGACTGTTGCCATGAAAGGATGCAAATGTTCAGTAACAATACACAGACGAGCGGAAGAATTTTAATCATGCTAAATGTATATTAAGGGGCCAAATGTGCATCCTGACAATATTCCCAACACCATTACACCACCATCACCAACGGCCTGAACCCTCGAAAACAGGAGAATTAATCCACGGATTCTCGTTGTTTTCACCAAATTCTGACCTTCTGTATCTCGCTGCAGAAATCAGTATATATCAGACCAGAACTCGTTTTTCTAATCTTTTTCTTTAATCTTCTCTGTCCAGTTACGGAGATCCGCAGCCCACTGTTGCTTTAGTTTCCTGTTCTCAGCGGACAGGAGTGAGGTCATTTCCTGTGATAGCCCGTTCACTAAATCAATGCTGTCCAATCATGCACCACGAAGGGCCCTGGGTTTGTAAGTTTTCATTCCAACTTATCATTACACCTGCTGATTACACCTGATTAGTGCACCTTGATGCAGAGAGGAGGGACATAATTGGTGAAATCAGCCAGTGAAATGATTGGTTGGAATGAAAACTGAGTTCTCTCAGCTCTCTGTGGCACATGATTGGACATCAGTGACTTAAAGTTTGACGTACTGCTCTGTGACTACAGAGATTTTCTTCTGCAAAACTCTGATGCAAAGCCAGGTTATCTGTAATCTTTCTGTCTGCTTGAACCAGTCTCACACACACACAGACACACACACACACACACACACATATACACACGCAAACTCAAACAAATACACACATACACCCGGAAACACACACACACACACACACACACACACAGTCACACAGACACACAAGCAAGCACACACAAACTCAGATTAGCAACCAAACTGAAGAAAATGTTTTCGTCCAATGAATTTCATCTCGCTCACTGGATATTTTCAGTTTTTTTTGTTGTTTTAATCATTCTCTGTAAACTCTAGAGACATTTGTGCACTGAAATCCCAAGAGATTCACCCCATCTGGTACCAACAATTATTCCTCGGTCAAAGTCACTCAGATCCCGTCTCCTTCCCACTCTTACGTTTGATCTGCCTCTTGATCATGTCTGCATGTTTTTACCCTTAGATTTTCTGCCACATAATTGACTGATGAGATATTTGCACCGACAAGCAAGGTTTCAGGTGTACCTACTAAAGTGGCCCCTGAGTGTATTTGATATATGTTTAAAACAGGTTTTTCTAAACTCACAACAAAGACGATGTCAAAACACTCACAGAAAAAAAAAAAAAAAAAAATTCAATGAGTGACTCAAAAGCTGCTTGTTCCAGGAAATCCATTCAATATCATCAGTCTTATCAAAGCAATGAAGTAAACGGTGTGCAGACAACAGTCCCCAAAGAGCAAAAGATCCTGTTACACAAACTAATTATGAAGGCAGTATGTTAATTTCACATTAATATGTAATATTGACTCAGAACACAGCTTCACCATCTGAACTCACACTGAACCCAGTGTTACCCTCAGAGGGAGGGCTGCGTGAGCAGGATATGGGAGAGCATCCTTTTGCAGGGATATCACTGTTCTTACACACCAACAGTGCAACAGACATGTCCTGTGTGTGTGTGTGTGTGTGTGTGTGTGTGTGTGTGTGTGTGTGTGTGTGTGTGAGAGTGTGCGTGTATGTGCGTGTGTGTGTGTATGAGAGAGTGTGTGCCTCCACAGGCCAGTGCATGAGTGTGTTTTTGTACATGCGCATGCAGATGTGGGTGTGAGCATGCGTGAATAAGAGCGGGAGAGAGAGAGAGCATATAAGAGAGGTAGGAAGAAGTGAGTGTGAGAGAATCACCTACAGAATGGGTGTTTGGTTCAGAAAAAATGTGCCACAACCGAAGGGGACTCATATCAGCAGTGTGTGCGACTGGACACTAAAGCTAATGAAGGGAATAAACAGGAACAGAAAAGGATTCTTGCACAGGAACCAAACTGCAGCAATGAGATTACGACACGTCACTGCCCTGAGGTGCAGCTCAGTCAAGTTACTCGAACACAGTTTATTTCAGTGGGAGCACAATCTAATCAAGGTTACCTGAGGTACAAGCCTTCAAATCAATTTTCTGGAGCCAAATTCAATACAAGGAATGACATTATGGTCTCACAATTCCTGAAAGAAAAACTTGTAATAAAATAGAAAAGAACAGATATGTTTATCCACACACAGTAGAGCATAGAAATACTTATTTTTCCACAGCAAATGGAAAAGCTGATTGCCAGTCAACTATTTGAAAGGAAAACAAAAAGTGTGCGATGCTGTAAATATCGGCACATCACCGACAGCTTTTCTTCAGAGCTGAAATCGTGTGTGAGCGAGTGCAGTTCCATTCTAAAATAAACCCGCAGCCATCGTGTTTGTGTTGGTGTTTTTCATTTCAGTGTACAGAAACTGCACATTCACAAAGAGCAATGGCACAAAGGAGGCAAATTGATTTTGAAATTGCCCCATAAGCTGTTCTTTTATAAACGAAAAGAGAACAGAGACATACGAAACGTAAGTTAATCTCACGGAGAGGTGCTTTTGACTCAGATGTGCTCATCGGTGACTGGAGATGGTCAACTTTGTTCACCTTTAAAACAACATCACTTCTCCTTCAATTTTTGGCTGGTTAAGAAATGAATGTTTTAAGTAGTGTGAGTATTGGTTAACGTAAAGTTAACCGACACCCACCTGTAACCTACAACGATTCATCCTGCACATGGTCTTCAACAGATCTTTATCAGTCCCGTAATCACCCAAAATGACCCCAAACCCTTGAAAATAACTCAAAGCAGTCTTCACTCAGTAATTTAGTCTGATGAAACACAACCTGTTTCCAGGAAGATGCATCATGCAGTCACATTCTGCGGCTAAGATTTGCAGCTAGCGGTATCAACAAGTCATTAACATCAACAAGTTCCCATAAAGAGAGCCACGCCAGAGGAATCGATCGCTAACGTCTGTGGGCTATGCACGGGAACCAATAACCATTTAGCTCACCCCGAGAGTAAACCCTCAACACCTCACAGTCTGCAATACTTCCTGATCCCTAAGGCTTCTCCAGATCTTACTGATCACAGTGAATAATTACAGTGTCATGAAAAGGGAATTACAATGGCGATGTGATATGTTATATAATGGGATATAATGAGATATGTTATATGATGGCATATCATGGGATGTTTCATATGATGATATATGATGGGATACAGTGCCGTGAAAAAGTATTTGCCCCCTTCCTGATTTCTTTTTTTTTTTTTTTGCATATTTGTCACGCTTAAATGTTTCAGATCAAACAAATATTAATATTAGACAAAGACAACCCAAGTAAATATAAAATGCAGTTTTTAAATGATGAGTGCATTTATTAAGGGAAAAAAGCTATCTAAACCTACCAAGCCCTATGTGACAAAGTAATTGCCCCCTAAATCCTAATAACTGGTTGTGCCATCCTCAGCGACAACAATTGCAATCACACGTTTGCAATAACTGTGTGAGGATTACGCCAGGAACCAGAAGCGAGAACCAGTGAATGCAAAAATGGAGGCTTTATTCCTGAAGGGGGGAAACCCCCAACAGAGCAGGCAACGGTACAATGTCCACAATCCAAAAATCAGAATCCAAAGGGCGAAATCCAGAACCGTAAACAGGGCACCAATAACAAAAATCGTAGTCAGACAAAAGAGGTTTGATACACTGAGAATGTGGCAAAGTACAGGGAATAGGCAAAAATCGAAAAACGAGGACGGTCCAGTCAGAAAGGTAATCACTATGAAAACAAGGCGAGAGAAGCGTGGCACAAGCAGACAAAGGAGAACGTTCTGACAAAGAACTGCTGTGAGAAGACTCCTAATATACATTCATGGGAAGTCACATGCTTAACAAGACACAAGTGCAAGAAGTCAGACTGATTACAAAGGAGGGAACATGAGGGAGAACCTAATCACATGAAAGAGGCAACTGCCAAAACGCGGACAGGGATCACGAGACAATCCTATGACAAAACATACAGCTCCGGTTAGGGAGTTCTAATGTGCACAGATAATGAGGCAGGACAGAGTGGAGCAGGTGCGGAGGATCCGCTGAATTGCAGCAAAGACTAAGAGGAGGCAAGAGGCGGAGACTAAAATAGGGCGAGTGCTGAGAGCTTGTTAATCAATTAGTAAGTGCAGCTATACAATCCCTGGTGCTCGTTAGTAAGTTAGTATTATATACAATGTTAGTCTGGTTAGTATCTTAACAAAATAATAAACTGTTAGTATGGGTTAGTAAAATAGCAAAGTAAGGTGAAGGAAGCAAACGAGACTAGAAGGAATGGTGGAAACCCAGAAACCATTAAATCACCTAAGCATGTGACACGGAGGACTGGGGAATGAGCTGTAGTAACAAAAGACCAGACAGGGGAGACAAAGTGCAAAGAAGGGCATGGTGGAAAACATGAACCGGACTATATACAGAAATATGGGTCATGGCAAAACATGGCAGAAACAAAACATGGCATGGAACAAACTAAACAGAACATGGCAAAACAGAACAGACATGGCAAACTGACAGAATCATAACAAACTGGCAATGAGTCTTTCACATCGCTGTGGAGGAATTTTAGCCCACTCTTCTTTGCAGAATTATTTTAATTCAGCCACATTGGAGGGGTTTTGAGCATGAACGGCCTGTTTAAGGTCATGCCACTGCATCTCAATAGGATTTAAGCCGGACTTTGACAAGCCTACTCCAAAATCTTCATTTTGTTTTTTTTAAGCCATTCAGAGGTGGACTTGCTGGTGTGTTTCAGATCATTGTCCTGCTGCATAACCCAAGTGCGCTTCAGGATTTTCCGGTAGAGAGCAGAATTCATAGTTCCATCAATTATGACAAGTTGTCCAGGTCCTGAAGCAGCAAAGCAACCCCAAACCATCACACTACCACCACCATGTTTGACTTTTGGTATCATGTTCTTTTTATGAAATGCTGTGTTAGTTTTACGCCTGATGTAATGGGACACATACCTTCCAAAAAGTTCAACTTATGTCTCGTCAGTCCACGGAATATTTTTCCAAAAGTCTTGGGGATCATCAAGATGTATTTTGGCAAATGTGAGATGAGCCCTTGTGTTCTTTTTGGTCAGCAGTAGTTTTCGCCTTGGAACCCTCCCATGGATGCTATTTTTGCCCAGTATCTTTCTTATTGTTGAATTATGAACACTGACTTTAACTGAGGCAAGTGAGGCCTGCAGTTCTTCAGATGTTGTTTTGGGTTTTTTGTGACCTCCTAGATGAGTAGTTGATGCGGTCTTGGAGTAATTTTGGGAGGTCAGCCACTCCTAGGAAGGTTCACCACTGTTCCAATTTTTCTCCATTTGTGGAAAATGGCTCGCACCGTGATTCGCCGGAGTCCCAAAGCCTTAGGAATGGCTTTGCAACCCTTTCCAGACTGATAGATGTCAATTTCTTTGTTTCTCATCTGTTCTTAAATTTCTTTATTTCGCAGCATGACATGTTGCTTTTTGAGATCTTTTAGCCCACTTCACTTTGTCAGACAGGTTCTATTGAAGTGATTTCTTGATTCAACAGGTCTGGCAGTAATCCGGCCTGGGTGTGGCTTGTGAAATTGGACTAAAAAATGTGGTTAATCACAGTTAATTCATGATTTAAGAAGGGGGGCAATTACTTTTTCACATGGGGCCAGGTAAGTTTGGATAGCTTTTTTCCCACAGTAAATGAAATCATCATTAAAAAACTGCATTTTGCATTTACTCGGGTTATCTTTTTCTTGTATTAAAATTTGTTTGATGATCTCAAACATTTAAGTGTGAAAAATATGCAAAAAAGTAAGAAATCAGGAAGGGGGCAAATACTTTTTCATGGCACTGTATGTGATATTTCACTGTTGTACGGAGGTTAGCACTGCCACCTAAGAACAAGAAGGTCTTGGGGTCACACTTTAGATGACGTGTTGCTCATAAAGGCTTCATACAGCATGTATAATGCCTTCATAAATGAGACATAATGTCTTCATAAATCATACATAAGAAAATGTCATGCTTTTTAAAGGGTGAAATAACACATCCTTATTCAGCCTGTGATGCCAGATGTGACAATGACAAGGTCACTTAGCTGACAATGCCACCCTGTAAAGCATTTAGCCACTAGCTAAGCGATCAAACAGTTATATCACATCTGACATCACATGCTGAATAAGGATGTGTTATTTCACCCTTTACAAAGCATGACATTTGCTTATGTCTGATTTATGAAGACATTATGTCTGATTTATGAAGGCATTATACATGCTGTATAAAGCCTTCATGAGTAACACTTCATCTAAAGTGTGACCGGTCTTGGGTTCGAATCAGACCTGAGGCCTTTCTGTGTGGAGTTTGCATGTTCTCCCCGTGTTTGCGTGGGTTTCCTCTGGGTTCTCCGATTTCCTCCCACAGTCCAAATACATGCATATCAGGCTAATTGGACACTCGAAATTTCCCATAGGTATGTGTGTGTGTGTGTGTGTGTGCGTGTGTGAATGGTGTGTGTGCTCAGCGATGGATTGACGAGCTGGGTCCAGGGTGTGTCCCTGCCTTTTGCCCAGAGTCAGCTGGGATAGGCTCCAGCTCCCCTGCGACCCCAGAGAGGAAGAAGTGGTCTAGAGAATGGATAGATGTAATATTTTGGGATCTCTTGGGATATGTAATATATTGAACATACAGTAAATGATCAGTATCCCAATCATGAAACCTATTTTACTAAATGCAAATTCCAAAAACTTCTTCAATACACATTTTAATGGACGGCCTCAAGTCAGAATTCTTCCCGAAGGGTTGCCAAACTGTCCGTATCAGTCAGCAATTAGCAGCATATTCTCCTTGTCAAGTTACAACTGACATCCCATCCTGTCTTCAAACTGCATTAAATCATAATTGGGTAGGAAAGCGATAACATCAGATATATTAGATGCAAGCAAACAGCATATTCTTAAAATAATGCATTTGATTGGATCAAAGTCAAGAAGGTGGCAAATTGAGAACTGCTACAAGGGATCATTCCGGAAGATTTGATTACAGATCACCAGCAGGAGAATACAGCAGGAAACTGGAGACCCTCCCTGAACTCCTGGGTCATACGATCATTAGAGTGCGTGTTGAATACTGAGAAGGTTACGATGAGTGATCCACAGACCCACAGCGCAGCAGGATTACAAGCAGAAGGTCATAAGTTGGAAAGGCGGAGTCAGGATGTTCTCCCCCAGTTCAAGTGCGTTTCCTCCAAATACTTTGGTTACTTTCAACTGTCCAAAGACTAGCATGTGAGACTAATAGAGGACTTCAATTTTCCTATATATGCAACTCTGTGAATGAATGGCATGTGTGTGTGTGTGTGCGTGTGTGTGCGTGCGTGCGCATGCTCGTGTGTTTGTGAGTGTGTGTGCGTGTGTGTGTGTGTCTGCGTGTGTGCGTGCATGTGCGTGTCTGTGTGTGCGTGCGTGTGTGTGAGTGTATGTGTGTGTGCGTGCACGGCCGTGTGTGCGTGTGTGTGTGTGTGCGCATGTGTGCTAAGTTAGTGATTGGACCTGGGTAAATTAAGCCTCTCACCAACTGGATGCTGGGAATTGCTTCCATAGTGAGAAGATATCATTGCTTATCTCTGTGCAGTCTTCTTTCTACAAATACTTGAGCTTCTAATATTTTAAAGGAGAGACAAATCACTCGATGCGTCTCGACGAAATAGCCTCATTTCATATGTAAATCTGGGACTCGGGGTTTTAAAATAAACTTTTGAGACTGCTAAAGCTACCATCCACAACTGAGAAATGATGGCTGGACTCTTTAAATGGCTGGATGGAAAAGATAGACACCCGTGCAGTACTCTCACACCCTAACCCCCCATCCCAGAGTCACATGATCAGATTAGCCCCTGGTGCTCTTACAGCACATCACTATCACAAGCCGCTCAGCCATTAGACCCTAATAAATAATGCATGTGTTTGCCAGCATTGGCAGTATCTCAGACATACAGTATGTCAAGAAACACAGACATCGGCATATTTACATAAAATATGCATCAACTGATGCATAGTACCTAACTCATAGCATCCAATCTTCTTTTTCCACTCTCCGTCATAAAGAAATAAATAATCGGCTTATATCAAGAAGTGGATACGCTCAGGATTTTAAAAAGGGTCTTATGTTTATTTTTTGCAGAAAAAATGCTGCCATGGCGGGTGAAATGTCAGAATTGGTGCGCATAAGTGGCTCAGCAATCAATGTGGAATGATCTGAATCTTTAAGCCTGATCCTGGGAGACATTGAGTCCTGCGGGGAATATTTCCACTGGATCACGTGTGGTATCCATTACACATGTCGCACGTACCCTCACCACTTCATGAGAGCAGTTTTTTTATTTGCTTATTTCTGGCTTATATTCATCTACCACCCCTCTGTAACTCCTGAGAACTGAAGTCTGGAAGGGACAGGACACTCCATTTGCTTAATTCACCTTCTCTCAACTCCCCTTTCCTTGTCTTTTCTGTGTTTCTCTCCCTGTTCCTCGCCTTTCCAATGGATGGACCTTGCGGCAAGGAAGGGTGGCGAGGAAAGGACGGAGGTGAAAAATAAGAGATTGGAATGGAATGTGTCCCCTCATTTCCTTGAAATGTAGCAATTCAGTGAGGAGCTGGTGCATGAATGGGTCAAATTGTGGGGAGGGGGGACTGGATTAAATCTTTGCGGCATGAAAACCCCAGTGCCCCCTCTTAAAATATATAAAAGTAAGCTGTGGATTTATTGTTTTACCTATACCAAAGCTTGCATGTAAATGGTGAAGGTCCACTGAGAATATGTTTTAGTCCCTGGATACAGAACACACAGCATATTTTGGGCTGCATGAAACTCCACATAAGCATAGGGCTAGCAGGGGACCAGCAATACCAGTCAGATTATGATAGTGACTAAATTTGTGTGCATTCAGTCTTATTCCAGAAGCATAAGGCATAGATATCAGGATTATGGGCATCGGTGAATGGGCCAGGAGCGTTTTAATAACCGAATGGCAACACTCACAACTGAAAAATCTGGTGAGTGATAAACGAGGTTCTGGAAGAACGCTCACTAACAGCAAACCTGTTAAAATTTTTAGGCTGAAAATGGAGCACATCAAGGCTTGTTTAACCAACAGCCCACTAAGATAACTTGACTCGGACCTGTGAGGTTAGGAGTTCAAGCCTTAATGTAGCCACAGTATAATCCATGCAGCCATTGGGCTCTTGAATGGCCGTTAACCTCGCATTGCTCTGGAGGGGATGATGATGGTCATGACGATTAGTATTATTATTAATATTATTATAATTATTGGTAGTATTAGTAGCAGTAGTAGTAGCAGTTGTAGCAATATTAGTAGAAGTAGTAGTAGTCATAGTAGAAGTAGTAATATTTTGTCATCATAATAATTTCACACAAATGAGAAAATGAAAGCATTAATTTTCTAAATCTCTCCGCAAAGTGCAGCCTTTCCATGACAACTAAACAAGGAGAGGGATCAGGTTAAATTTATGGGACACACACACACACACACACAATTAGGCACCTGTCAGATAGAGACTCGTAGAGCAAGTAAGCTCATTCAACACGACAGTGAGACGAATAATTTACGGGGGGGCCGTGGCTGAATGGTTATGTAGAGAGAAAAGAATACTCCATAACACATTTCAACAGGCCGTGATTAAATAGTTTCAACAGAGGAACAAAACAAAACACGTAATGAGGCAACAGTTTTAATTATCACTTCCAGCTGAAGTTCGGAGAATGCAAGGGCTACCTCGGGGAGCACGTTCTTCCCTTAAATATTCAACAAGGATTTCTCGCCCACCTAAACGTCTTCCCTGCGATATCACAGGATTTTCAGATAAGAATATAAAAGGGCAACAAAATCACAGACATTCGGCAAAGACAAAGTCAAAATATCCCAGAAAAAGACTGATAAACATTCCCCAGAGAGAAGCATTTCAAAATATTGGATAATATCATAATATTTACTCTTTCAAAGCTTAACAATGGCAGACCATAATTATCCTGCTCGAATCGGCCAGAGTTTTTCCTTAATTTACCGCTGCATTGGTAAGGACCAATGCAAAAAAAAAAAAAAAAAAAAGGAACCGTTGAATAGCCATCATCATCACTGTGAGATTTATCACTCAATACATGCGTGTCGCATGTATTCGCATCTTTGCATTGACTTTGAATGTAATCTGTCGTGAGAAAAATTCGTTCGCGTCCAGTGTGAAAGCGGCTTAAGGCTTCCTCAGCTGAAGAGTTACCGTACCGCATGAGGCCTGTAATCTGTTATACTGTTCCTGGACCTCAGTCAGGAGCATCAGAGAGCCCTTC
Source organism: Gymnothorax javanicus (assembly GCA_029692085.1). NCBI lineage: Eukaryota > Metazoa > Chordata > Actinopteri > Anguilliformes > Muraenidae > Gymnothorax > Gymnothorax javanicus. Next base: position 8,762,508 of record CM056201.1, read on the forward strand.
TCACAGGTGTATGTACCACACTGCTGACCGAAGAGGCTCACACATTAATGTACGTGGAGAGGAATGTTATCGGCAGTGGTCCGATCACAATATAGCAAGCGGACGTCTCTTTCGCCTCAAGATTGCTCTGCTAAAAACACCTCTACTCAAGAGCGCACACGTCACATCCTCCTGCCTGCGCCGATGTGCACACTGCAGCTTAAATTAAACATAATTGCGATTTCACAAATGCAAATTAGTGACATGGTGATATTTGAACAAAGGAAATGTAATTGCATTCAGACACTGCTTCATCAAACTAACACGGTTATGCGAGAGAACGCTCACCGAGCCTTATTTGTGATGGCAGTATCTCGAGTGAAACACGCGGGCCTCGTGTCCATGATAAATATTTTAGAGAATGTTCATTATGTAGTTTAATTATAAACACAGCACGCACAATTATTAAAAAGAAAAAAAAATATATGGTGGATTATTATGCTATTTCAATAATGACGGTTTGGCTCTCGTTCTCTCATGAGCCGCCTCGAAAGAACGAGCCAAGGGCCTCGGAAGGAAACCACAGATCGCTGGGCCATCGAAACAAGCATTGTGCCGACGGGACATTACAGTCACATTTTCATTACTGCTGAGCTCACGACAATAAAACGCCGTCAGCGTCTATGCTGCCATACAGAGCTACTGCCAACAGGGGGCACTCATGAGGGGACAGCCACCATCCCTGTAGTGCCACCTCTGAGAACACACTCTTAAAAAAATAACAGAACAAACACACACAGGAATCTTCAGCCAAAAGCACACTGAGGCCTAAGTCTCACATTCAAACCCAGTGTTTATCTTGCTATTGATTTTCCGTCAGTGCGTGAAGACAGGACAGTGTAAAGGAGGCCATTCAGCTGGCTGTTTTTTTTTTTTTTCCTCCAAGGTGGGTCCCTTTGAACATACTGCCCAGGACTTTGGTTACAGCTGGCAAGAGACTAATATTGTACACTTTATCATGTCGAGCACTACCACAATTCATTCAAGCTGCACTAAAGCAGTACTAAACAGCATTGGTGGCAAAAAAAAAAAACAGTGACACAGCAAACAACTCAGTGGGTGAAATACACAGCCAGAAATATGCCCGGCTGACACTACACCAGAATGCAATCTGACTCATTCTGGCCAAACTGAACATTCTGTGTTCAAATTTGCCTATTTAAAGAAAGTGTTCTTCAATACTCCGCAGTGGCACCGACAGTAATTATTATTTCTTTTTTCCTTTTAGCAACCTCAATTCTGTGGAGCTGGGCTGCTCAATCCGGTGCCAAGATATCAGCCATCCCGTGTGTTTTCGCTCCAAATCTAATTTGGCCCACCTGATCTGTCTTTTTCATACTGGAACTTGTTACTTTTGGGCATAATCAGTATCTGAGAATCCAGTAATTGGCAATTCCAAACACGGCCTTTGATCCAAAACATCACAGCCCATTCATTCACTGACCCTGAAGAAGTTTGAAGGCTCGAACAAAAACACAAGTACAGAAGCAAGGGTGTGATAAAGGTCATTTAAATTATGACTGGACAAAGGTACTGCATTCAGATGAGACCAAAGTTAAAGGTACTGTGGTGAGATGAGACCAAAGTTGAAGGTTTTGGTCGGATACAGCATCAGCATGATTGCTGCTGAAACGGAGACTCAGAGAAGCAGAGGCACATCACACACCTGGTTAAATAACGCGGAGGATCAGTGATGTTTCGGGGCTGTTTTAATTGCAGATGGACAATGATTAAGACCAATGGCTTAATGAATTCCATCAAGTATGGAGCGATTTTGGCCGACAATCTGGTCGACTCTGCAGCAAGGCTGCGACTTGACAACAGGTAGGCTTTCCAGCAAGACAATTATACAAAACACCGCTCAAATCTCCACAGAGAAATGGATCTAGAGGAACAAAATCAATGTTTTGTAGTGGCCTCCTCAGCCCCGGACCTCAATCCAGACAAATATCTGCGGACTGAACTGAAGATGGCAGATGGCCAGCTCATAAGTCCATAAATCCAAAAAGGTGACTAATCTTGAAACAATCTTTTGGTGAAGGGAAAACTTTGGTAAATTTGTTTCGTTATGATTTTGTGTGATATTGGTTGGTCCATTAGAACATTATTAAAGTGCAATATTTTTTCGCATCTTGGATTTTTGGGTTTTTTTTCTCTACTGTTATTTTTTGAAAGCAATTTTTTTCAGCATTTTCAGTCAGGGATGCCAGTAATTCTGGAGCCCACTGAATTCTTTTCAGGAAGTGTGCTGCGGTAAATTGAAATACGAGTCTGTGGCAAAACCATGGAAACAAAATGAATCTGTACTCAGTAAAAACAGTTTCCATAGTTAAAACCTCCTAAATTTAGCATGTTTGAGAACGTGTGACCAATAAAGAGACTGTTAGCCTGGCTTTGCCACACCAATTTGCAAATGCGAATTAGTCTGGTAAATCTCAGTTCATTTTCTATTTCCAGCAGGCGTTATCAACGGGCTCCGATCAAAACAACTCAGGACGGAATTGGACAGACCTACAACCAATGAGAGCAACAAAACATGAACAATTTTTTTTTTTTTAAATCCCTCCACCCCATTTTGCGGGTCCACTGAATTCCTTCAATTACAATAAATTTCTCAAAGGACCCCACACCCACCCTTTGACTTCCATCACAGCTCCATACACCCACCCTTACCCTACACCCATATATACAGATGATACAGTGAAAAGACAATGACATAAATTAGAATGAAAATATATACAAAAATCAGTAAATTGAAATGAGAATTAACAACATACCTGCACCATTACATACATTGATCATAATTGCATATATACATATATACTCATGCTTTAGCATGTGTACATTGATACAAACACAGACAAACATATCATATATTAATAAACTTATACACATTTACTAGTATTATTTTCATTCCCAGCCTTCTGCTACTCTCAGCGCCCTCCATCTATCCTTATATACGCTTAACCTACTGTTTTCATCTGCCATCATACATTCAATTTTACTGTGATGTTTTACAAAGAGTTTGAATCTCTCTATCCTCAAAGCGTCCACAGATTTTGATTTAAAAATGAAATTTTGCCAAGAAGTATATAATATTGACTATTTTCCAGAGTCATTAGTTAGACTGCCCAGAAGTATGGTGGGCAAATCCAGTGTAAAGTTACTTGAATAGAAAGCCAGCCGCCTCTGAGCCCTTGTCCAAAACAGACCTACACAGGGGCAGTACCAAAATAAATGATCCACTGACTCAACCTCTTCGCCACAGAATCTACACAAGTTGGACCCCCCAATTCCCCAAATATGAAGCATCTTTTGAGTGGCCAAAAATTAATAAATTAATTTAAACTGAAAAAATCTTATTGACGAATCTATTGTTGTTTTGTAAATTAAATTGAAAACCTGGTTCCATGGAATCGGAAACTCTAGCATATACTCCCAAGAATCTACAGTATTGTGAGGACTGGCTCTTAGTTTTCCAGATTCAAGGTAAAAATTATATATCATTCTATTTATGCTGGTTTTTTCAATCCACTGAAAGTAATTCATAGATGGTCGAAAGACAAGCTCCTTGTTACTTCCTTTAACAATTCTTCTTTTCCATTTTAGCGGTATGGCCGCAACCAATTGATTGGACTCTTGTAAAGGGCAAACCTTGCCATAAATGTCAATTAACTCTTCATAAGACATTAACTTACCTTCATTATTTACAATATCATTTATAAAAATAATGCCAGAATCAAACATATTTTTCCAAAAAATAAATTTCTTACCAATCAATATGTTGAACCATGAATATGAACCATAGGATTTGTTGCAAAATTTCCTCTGTATTTTCTGGAGGATAGATTTGGAATTGCAGCCAACTTTGTATGGCTTCCTTTAAAAACGGGGAAAGATTAATGACCAGTTTCTTATTGAATTTTGACATGAACATGAACAATTTTGCACAGATGAAATGTAAGCTTCCCACTGCTGCATAGTTTATTGAAGCTAGCAAGCTATTTACTGCCAATATTAATACAAAGAGCAACTCCAAAGTGACCGGCAGTTTTGTGAGAGTTGGCACACATAACGTCCTCAACATCAACTCAACACTTCTATTCACGTCATGAAGCTAGCTTCCGTAACTACCAGTTGGTTACTAGGCTAGGTAGCCAGTTCCAACGTCCAATTCGTACCTCTTCTAGTTCAACATAATACAATCATGTTTGGCATAACATAATTTGGTGGCCAGCACTTAAGGTTATTGCTTCTTCATGACATAACAATATGCTATGCATTTTCACAGCAGCTATTCTATTTTGTAATTTTTTTCCCCCAGGCAATGAGCAGGACTAAGTTGTTAAATTAAAAATTTACCAAGTTCTGTCAAGATACAGCAAATGTATCTTTCTCATCAACAAAAGCTATGACTGCAGTCACTTGTTTTATTTTTTAAGAAAAAATATCCCATCAACTTTGTTCAATACTGTTGTGAATGCAAATTCAGCAGACCATTCAACGTCAGCACCAGCCATCTTGATTATTTAGAGAAATACTTCATCATATACAGCCGACCCCATATTAGATAAATAGTTGTGACTGGCCCAGCCAGAACTTGGTCGGTTGGTTGGATGGAAATCGATTTGAATGGGAGGGCGGCCAGATGTATTTGCCAGATCAAATCAAACATGAGCTCGCAGATTTGTCCGGTTCCCAGGCTTAGCGATGCTATAAAACCTGGCCATTTTCAAGAGAGTCATTTCTGTCCTTCCAGGCAAAAGCATGACTGGTCCACTTTTTTTCATGAGGCCAACCAATTTCCTTGAATCTCCTTTGGTCATGCATTTCTTTCTTTCTTTCTTTCTTTCTTTCTTTCACATGAGGTACATGTTTGAAGGCTGTCTTTGTAAGACCAACTCCATCAATTTTCTAAATCACTTCTTCCTCATTAAGGTCGCGGGGGGAGCTGGAGCCGATCTCAGCTGTCTGCAGGTGAAAGGCAGGGACACACCCTGGACAGCTCACCAATCTATCGCAGGGCGCACACACCATTCACACACCATTCACTCTCATATACCCTACGGGCAATTTAGAGCCTCCAGTTAGCATGACATGCATGTCTCTGGACTGTGGGAGGAAAAAATATTATGATTATTATTATTGTTGTTGTTGTTATAACCACTTTATCTCTCCTTACAAAAAATGGTACTCAGAGTGCACTGAAAAATGAGAGGGTAGGGAATTAAATAACACATGAAGGCACAATTTAGCACAAAAAAGACAAGGAATCAATAAAAACCATTAATTTGTCATCGTAAAAACATTTACAGTGTTCATTTTCCCACGGGTTAAAGATGCAAGCAGTCATTCACAGCCTGTGAACAGGGACATAATGCAAGTTCCTTTTGATGTAATTTACGTCATTCGCGAGCAGGAGGGGTGAGATTACACGCCCTGTGGCCTCTGTAATGGCCGCTCACTAGTGATTTGCAGCCCAGTAAATGGGGTTATCGCTGATTGGCTAAAATATAAATCACTGCGTCATAAATCATTCGGTTTCTCATACCCCGATATAGCTCCATGGAGCATATCACACACACACTGTGAGGAGAAGGGTGAGATATAATGAAGGAATAAAAAATATTATTCCATTGCACAAAATCTTTTTCTCAGAGCCAGCGTTTCTCTGTGTTAAAGGAATGAAACTTACCCCTTTTGTAAAAGCTTACAATGCATTAAGGCGAAAATTTCTTGGCTTCAAAAATTACAGCAACTTAGACAGGATTAACATGAATCACACAGTTATCTACAACATAAAATCACATGAAAACATTGGTTCTCACCCTTGGAACATCTCTTATTTTCAAACCAATATGTCAGGATTCAGCGAAGGGAGAGGAATTTTTTGCACACTCAACATTCACAATGGAAATCTGACTTTTATGAAGCAGGACCACTGAAGGTTCGTGAATGGTTAATCAATTCTTTGGATAATTTTATGGCCTTCGGTCCCAAAAAGAATTTCCACCTTCTTCAGGGTTTCCAGGTATACAGTTTATCAAGATCTCTAACTCCAGACCTGGAGAACCACATTTTCAGCGGGAGTTTGGTGCATTTATTTAATCAGTGACCTCAATGAGTCTCTCGCACATTAACCCTGTAAAGCCTGAACCATGACATGATAGCCAGAAAATTCTAATTTTTTGGAACTGAAGTATTCATTGGACCTTTGAACAAACTGTTAACAAATATTTTGAAAAAATAATTTGCATGTATGAAATTCATTTTGTGTGATATTTGATATTTTTAAACAGTGAGATCAAGTTTCAAAAACCAGTCTCATTGCAGCAAATGGTGGCTTTAGAGACTACAGTAACACCATCACACATGAATAACATTGGGCTCATTGTATCCACAAGAGTCTCAGTTTTGCAGTCTTACCCAATATATGAAATTCCAGGAGTGTTTAGGAACTCCAGTATGCAGAAGTATTCAAATACAATTGACAAAAATAACACATTGATCCTGCGGTCAAAAAATTGCATGCTTCTTTTTTTGCTCAAAACTGCAATGGATTATCATAAAAAGAGCATATTTCATTTTGATGTCTTGAGGTCAGAGGTCAAAGGACCTTTTCTTTTGTCAAAATTTAGCCTAACTTCGGAGAATTAGTTGGCCCCCTTCCCTAAAAGCTAGCATGACATGGATGCTACCAATGGATGCCTTGGTCTTCTAGTTTCACAGCATACCACTACCTAAAAATGAGCCTCATAAATACGGTAATGTCATATTTGATACATACAATTTCAAATCGATTTTACTGTAAAATAAGCAACAAAATGATGTGTATTTCTAAGTTGCTTCAATCCAGTAAATATTCATATTGAATTATTAGTAAACGTAAAATTATTATTACTGTAACTTTGTCAAAATTAGCAAATATTTCAGTAAAAAAAAAAAAAAACCTGCAGGTTGGTGAATGGGGGCTGCCATCTTTGATTTTGTATTCTACTGACCTCTACCGCCTGCAGTGCATGGATAGTCCACCAGTGGACAGAAGACGTATCAGATTGCATACAATAGGTTTTTGAGGAAAGTAGTGATTAAGTGGATGACATAGGGGGTCACAAAAAATTGTGTATCATAAATGATACTAATGGCGTTAAAGGGTAAAGAGCACTCACGCCTTGTTCATTGTCTGATGACAGGAAGGAAACCGCAAAAGTCTGCAGACATTGCGGCCCTCCAGAGGCCTTAGTAATAAACATTTGCATTGATTTTACACCTAAGAAATACAGCACTTACTCTCAAAAAAAGAAAAAATGGCATATAGTAAAAATAGAATCCCAATATATGGAACCAATGTTTAGCTAAACTGATGCAATTTCTGCTTAATTAATCAGCATTTACCTGAAATACCGTCCCTCGATTCATGGCATTGAGGTGATACTGAGACATGGTCTGTCACCTGTAATTATCTGGCACTCTCAGGTGTGTAGCGTAAACCTCGGGGTGTGAAGGGGAAGTGTACACCTCGGGGTGTGAAGAGGAAGTGTACACCTCGGGGTGTGAAGAGGAAGTGTACACCTCGGGGTGTGAAGAGGAAGTGTACACCTCGGGGTGTGAAGAGGAAGTGCACACCTCGGGGGGTGAAGAGGAAGTGTACACCTCGGGGGGTGAAGAGGAAGTGTACACCTCGGGGTGTGAAGAGGAAGTGTACACCTCGGGGTGTGAAGAGGAAGTGTACACCTTGGGTGTGAAGAGGAAGCCCATGTAAACAGGAAGCCCTCTCAGTGCATGCAATGGGGAAACTTGCTGTTAGACAATAATCACGCTGTCTTCTGTTCCTGTCACACTGCATGATGAGGAGATTATCAACCCATCCACCACTGCAGGGCGGGGATTGCACAAGGTACCCGCTAGCTTCCTGAACGTTCCACACCTCACACACACCACACACACCACGTATACACTACATACACCTTTCACACACCACAAACACATACCACACACACTGTACACAAGCTTCACACACCACGCACACACCACAGACACACCATACATGCTACATACACACCACACACGTGCGCACCGCACACACCACACATTGCACACACCCATCCCATCATACACCATGCGCACACACTACACACACATGCAACCTTCACATAACACACACACCACACACACATACCACACACACATCATACACGCACCCTTTACACACCAGACACACTATGCGCACATCTTTCACATGCACAATGCACATTCACACCACACACACATCCCTCACACACACCCTTCATACGCACCATGCACACTCAGACGTACACATACTCATCACACACTCTAAACACACAATGTATGGATGCAGTCCTCTATGAACAGATTCAACACACACACACGCACACAAACGCACACAAACGCACATAAACACACATGCACACACACACACGCACATGCCCACACACACACACACACACACGCGCACACGCACACGCACACACACACACACACACACACGCACACACACACACACACACACGCACACACGCACACACACACACACACACACACACACACGCACACGCACACACCCAATGCATGCAGTCCTCCATGCTGTAGCTGTGCTGGAAGACGTGCTTTTGTACCACAGGGTACCATTGTTTCCAATCTTGATGTAAATATGGAAATTAAGAGTTAATGAGTTTTAAAGTCACAAATATTTTGAGTCTAACATTAAAACACCATTTAAAAGCAATCTGTGAAAAAAATAACCTTAAACTTAGTTGAAATCATATTTAATTGCATCTTAATAGCATTTTTTTTTTTGTCCATGAAAATTGCATCTGTTGTTCATCCAAGCTTGTATCAGAACCTCAGTTCAAAGATTGCAGATGATGTAAACATCAGTCTCTTCAGTTAAATGTAAAAACCTCATTTATATGACTCATAACAAAGCAATTTGGACTCTGTGATGAAGGGAGAGCTCAAGCCTTGGGATGTACTCTCCAGATAAACAGAGATTTAGATGATTGCTATGGAGAGAACTGTCCCTCTCACATCAAACAATGTCACATTTCTGATTTTCTTTTTGCCACATCATAATTTGTCAGTGTCAGTCATAAGTTTGTGAATTTTCAGAAAATTTTTAGTTTTATTTAGTGTTGAGCTTTGCGCTTCCCTGCCTGTCTCTTTCGTCGTGTTTCCACATGTTTGTGTTTACCTCTCACTTCCGCGTGTCACGTCTCCCTGCTCTACTATTCTCCTTCCTGAATCATTGCCTTGTTTGTAACCCCGCCCCTTTGCTCTCTGCTCTGACCTCTTTTCCCAGCTCTGTCTCATTTCCCCTTCTGTCTCTGGTCCCTGTATTCTCCTTCTGGTCTTTCTTTCGTTGCGAGTTCATCCCAGTTGCGTTTGCTCTGGGTCCAATTATAGCCTTTTGTTCCGAGTCAGATTCTTTCCTGTTTGACCCTCTTAGTTTTTTTGAGTTTGGTTTACCATTTATTTACATCTTGTTTTGATTATGTCTTTGATTTACTTTGCTTTTCGATGTCTGGATTCTGATCGTGTACTGCATTCTGCCCCATTGGTTTTTAGCACTCTGCCTGTCCCACGCCTCCTGATTTTGTACCAAAACCCTTTGGTCCGTTCCTTTATTCTCTCCAGTGTGATCGGCATGTGCCGGGGGGGCATGGTTTCCCATATCGTTTATATCCGGCTCATAAAACAGGACCTGCCATTCATGCCAAGCTGAAATGTCTGCAAAGGCGGCAGAAGTTGATCATCCCGCAAATTATGACATGGAAACAGCTGTTTGTTGCCAACGTTCCATGTAAATGGTTTGCCCCGCCTCTCACTAGAATGTCAGAACCTTGCCTGCGGCACGAATTAAGGGTCAGCCCCTTCCGCTCCGGCTTGTGACCCGAACTGTCCGACTTCTCTTGTGCCCCGAAAACATTGCTTTATTTTTTTCTAATCTGCGGTCCGCGCCCCAGTCCATATTCCGTCACCCTGGCACGATTAAAAATTCACAGTAGAGTATTCTTCCAAAAATATTAGCAGTAAAATCCAAAATAATTGGGATTGTGGCACAGTTTTGTTGCTTTGGGCGGTGTACAAGCACATCAAATTTGAAACATAGTAGTTAATGAGGTCAAAGTGCAGATTGTCAGCTTTTAACTGAGGTTGTTAACATCTGCAATGCAAAATTTCAGCCCCTTTCTTGTGCAGTCTCTCATTAAGGGGACACATTTTTGGATAAATTTGATAGATTATCATAACCTGAAATCAAGTCATCGACAGTCACAAATTGACCGGACAGGAAATCCTGTTGTGAGAAGATTCAAAGCCAATTGGACAACAGCAAGCATCAGCCCCTAATGGGAAATGAGGATCACTGCAGGAACACCGAGGTTTAAACACAAATTAACAGCCACAGAAAGCAGATGGGTTTACACGCGTAAACTCACCTCCCTGTCATTGAGGGGGGAACATTTCAGTTTAAAAGAGCAGTAATTTCACAGAAGGGAAGTAGTCCAGTCAGTCTTGAAGAACTCAGTATCAAGTTGGACCTGGATGACACCTGGCAGGTGACAAGGTGCGTTCACCTACTATCTTGCCAAAAAAAAATCCATGCTCAAAAACCACACGTGGACACTCAACACGTGAAAAATTCATTTGAACCACAGAAATAAACACACTCATAATGGCAGGTGTGAAAATATGAAGATGCAATGGACTAAGTTTGTCCAATTTTTTCACATTTAAATTAATATTCACATGTGGGGAACATTAACCAATGGTATATGGACACGTCACTTCACGTCACATTTTATTTTTAAACATGATTTTTTAAAATTCTTATTTCCTGAATGAAAATTATATTTTCAAGTTTCAAGGCCTGCTAAAAAGCATGCAGTCACCTAGAGGGCAGTCATGTGACCTTCAATACCAAATCGAACAGCTCTTCACTTGAGTCTTTCCCAGAATGCACCAGGTGGTGAGGAAACGAGCATGCTCTTGGCCTGAAAATTCCTGCTCTATCCTTTGTCTCTTTGTCTTTGCATCAGAGACCAGGACGCCGTTTTTCCAGAGTCATTTTATGCAAGAATCCAAAGCTAGAATCACCCAGGAAAACAGAGTCAGTGTCTTTCAGTCATGCCAGGCATCTTTTTTTTTTTTTTTTGGTATCGATGTGGATTCGGCACATAAAAAAATTCCCAGAGTGATAAAAGGAGGACACAAGCAGCAGACGCTCAGATTAAATGCCCCTTGTAGGGCAGGATTACACACAGTCAGAGGGAACGCAAGGGGTAACGATGCTGATCGGCAGGGAGGATAAAAGGCCTTAATGTCTGCTATAAAAATAGATGTGTAAACACATCTTCCATCAAAGCGTTTAAAAATCAACACGGTCAAAAGCTAGAATATGCCTGGACTGTGTAACACTGTCAAAGGCTCCTGATGATGTCACTGGTGACTGTTCACGGCTATTCATTTTTAAAAAGCAACAGCCAACACTTCACCGACCAAAGGAGTAGCTTCATCGCTGGTTTGCTGACTCACTCATGCACACACTCACTCACTCACTCACTCACTTACTCACTCACTCACTCTTGTGTTTACATGGCTGGCCCCACATCACTGCAGTCCAGCCCATAAAAGATTAAAGAGGAAATGAGATGGAACAAAAATGCTCTCCTCAAAATACAATCGCTAACAGCCGAGAGAAAGTAAAATAAGAGGGAGCAGAGATGAGGGTAGTGAAGGAGAAGATCATTTCTTTCAAGAGTCAAACGCATGACGCGATCGATCTGGGGGAGCAAGAACCCCAAGATCACATTTCACCCCGCCTGTACGACATTAGCACTAGCCGAGGGGCCAGACGAGCCAGTGCAAAATTAACCCTTACAGCGCTAAATGCAGCTATCGTTGCTCAATTATGTAAGATATCAAATTCAAAGGCTGTTGAAAACCTATCATGTGGCCACATTATAGGTTTTCAACAGCACAAGATAATTCAATTTATAATTTTTTGGAAAATTTATTTCAGCGCTCAGAGGGTTAATGCAGCGCGACAGAGAGGGCGACTCTCAAACGGATGGAGTTAGAACAGCAGTGAAAGTCTCTATCATATACAACCCTCCATATCCATACCCAGACAGGGGCCTGATTTCGGTTTCAAATCAAACCGACAAACACGCCAGAGAGAACCCCGGACGTAACGCCACACAAGAGCTCACCTGTGGCATCAGTGTGGTGGGAATTCTCCCTTGAGCGTATTTGTCCACATACACTTGCCTGTACACTACGCGTGTTACTGGAGGATTCCAGTAGGGGGCACACCAGAGAATTTAATTAGACAGTTATGCGTGAAGAAAACAAATATAGCGACACTCGAGGAGTCTAGTTTACGGACAATGGTACTACACTGCCCCAACTGTTTAGATGCAAGCATATTGCACCCTGCGTACGCGTCGCGTTAACTTCTGAATACGAGCACGAGCTACGCGACAAACGAATGCAGGATACGCGTGGCAGCCATCTTGTGTACGCGTACACGTATTTAAAAGCAAGTGTATTTCCTGCCCGAGGATGAAGCAGAGGAAGCCCATCATCTCCTGGACGGCTCAGGGTGCGGGTTTAAATCATCAGTGCGGTCAGTCATCAGAGAAAACTGAAGTACACTACGGCAGGGTGGAAATGGAGTGTTCGGGCATGTATGTGGGGGTACAGGGCGTCCGTGAGTGTGAGTGTGTGGGGGGGGGTTAAATATTTTGCTACTGTCGAGGTTTTCATTCAGAAATATTTTCATATTATGAGGTTCCCCCATCCTCAAGCAATTGGAGAGAGAGAGATTCTTCAGAAAATTAGGCTTCATTGAGGCATATTGATGAATATAAAGCCGAGTTCTTTTTGCGCAAGAAGAACCGACATCTTACTTTTCACACCCAGTTTTTATACCTTCATCACAGGAAATATCTTCCAAATATGGTTTTTCCACCCTCTCACGCTACAGTGGTTCAGTAACGTAATGTCTGCTTCTTACTTGTGTTTCAATGGTACAGTCATGTGGTGTCTGCATGTCACTTGTATTCTCTATTATCATTAGTTGGCATCCTTTGCAAAATAACAACTTAAAGGCTATTTAATTGTTTAAGAGGACTTTTAATTGGGTCACAGGTCATCCCAGAGACAGACAAACCAAAACGCTGCCAACTTGCCTTGAAAACTGCAACCAAAAGATAACAGCCCTCTTCCAGTGTAATACTGGAGCATGCATAACTATATGATTTCTGGTGAATGATGCTGATGACTGAACAGATATTGCCTGAATCAACTGAACAGATGTCAATCAAAGCTACAGTAGCCAACTGCTTATATGTGTGTGTGTGTACTGCTCGTGTGTGTGAACTGCTTGTATGTGTGTGTGTAGTGTGTGTGTGCATGTGTCTGTGTGCGTGTGCCTGTGCGTGTGTAAGTGTGTTACTGCTGCTTACATAATATGGTTACTGAATATGATTATTGATTATGGTTATTAATTATGGTTATTTATTTACTGATGAATATGATAAGCAATCTTGAAATATGATCCTCAACACTACCTCAGGGGGTGAGAACCAGTCCCCCCATAAACTGTGCCAGTGCATCCAGGTTTACTCGTTATCTGACAGCGATATAACCCACTCCTATTAACCATTTTATGGGGAATCGCATTAAATCCACGGCAGTTCTGAAACAGTTCATCCTCTGCTTGTGATTTATCATGTTTACATAATTGAGAGCCTGCTTCTTAGCACAGACCCAGTGGCATTTGAAAATAAATCCCAGAACATGCTTCTTCATCAGCATATAATGCAAAATAAACAACCCCAATACTTCAGGGAACCATAAAGTTTTGCACAAGATTTCTATTCTAAACAAAACAGCAATGCTAAAATGTAATAAAATGTTGCCAAGTTAAAGTGTAAATAATTTCCATTCACCCTCAGAGGAAGATAATATACATTCTGAAAACAAATAAACAAAATGTATTTTTTTTAGCAAGTGAAAGCTCGACATTTTTCACTGTTGAGTTAACAGTGGCCCAAAAACGCAACGGCGTATTCATATCAAAACCGGCAAAATAACTGCTGCATTCTGGGTTGAATTCCTGAAGACTGAGCCACCAGTTTTTCATCTAGATTCAAACTTGCTTTCCCAAATGGCATGCCACAGTGGAGCCACACAAATAATGATCTAGTTTTCCCCACAAAGAAAAAATCTACATTTTTGTTCAGTGACAATTTATAAAACTTTAGCGAATAAGATTTAATGCACGACTCCCTTTTCTAACACAAGGCTGCAGAGCATCATAAAGCATTGTGTGCTTCAGTCTGTCTCCAGGGTAACTTGTGATTTCCCGGCAGTGATCCGTAATGCTTTTTAAGGCTGAATCTAATGTGAGCGACGCTAAAAACACCACAGCAGTCCCAGGCGAGGGGCCATTTTTGTGCTGTGGAGTCAGAGATATGCAGTCGAGATGTTCAGGTGAAATCCGCACCGTGATTGGTTAAAGTGTGCAGGTGTTCATACCCAGGCGAGGTCTTGGTGTCAAGCCACGCCCCCATCAGTCCACATCTCTGGAATTTGGAGGAACCCGCCCCCTCAGTCCATTACCACTCACTGCCTTCTCCTGTGTCTAATTATTCAATTACTAGTTGTACCGCATATAAGCACTGACTTCGCACCGCAATGGTGCAAAGTCTTGTAAAGCTCTTGTCCAGTATACACTTATGCCTTTGCGTTTCATGTAATTGTTACTCTTTAATATTGCTGTCTTTGTTTGTCAAGCTTGCATTTTTGTAATACTTATTGGGAACTGCATTTCCTGTTGTTTGTATTCTTCCAGTTAACCCTCCTAGCTTTGCTGCAAAGGTAATTAAGGCCAAACACCTCTTTGCATTTGGATCCTGCCTTCCTTTTCCCTGTTTTCAGTGCAAATACATACGTGCACAGCAGAACCATTAAACTACTTTCACTCTGGACGCGAAACTAATTTTTCGCACGACAGATTACATTCAAAGTCAATGCAAAGACGCGAAACGCGTGTATTCGCGTCCTCGCATTGACTTTGAATGTAATCTGTCGTGCGAAAAATTTGTTTCGCATCCGGTGTGAAAGCGGCTTTACACTGGCAAACCCATTTACTACAACAGGACTAACTAAGAGCGAGGGCGCAAGAACGAACCCAGAGACAGCTGGCTTGGCTGCAGGCTTTTATTCCAGCCAATCACACGATTCTACTGACCAACCCCTAAAGCACAGGACATGACCCCTGCCCCTGGAGATCTGTCATTCCCAACATTTTCATTACAACCCGAACAAAGCTCACCTCATTTAACAGTGAGAGCAGGCAGTGGCGTAGCCAGAGGGTGGGCCAAGGCACGGCACTTTATGACAATAATTAGTCCTGGCTAGTTCTCAATCATTTTGCTTTATTGACGCGTTTTCCAATTATCGTAATTTGCAACTGAAGACACGGTTTCTCTCCATATGCGATCTTACAGCAATTAACTCATGGGCTAAATTCAGTACAGTTGCGGAACAAGAACAGAGAATTGGGTTGCACAAAACATCCGTTTAAAACAATTATTAGTCCTGACCTGTTCTCAGTCATTTTCATACCAGAAGGTTCACTCCGAGAGCACTCCACACTTAACAGGTGCTGCTTGTTCTCCCGATTAGGTAAGACGACAATCATTCATCTGGACGCCAGATTTGCTGTATTTAAATCAACGTTATTCAAAATTGCATACCTGTCGACTCTCACGCAAATAGCTGGAGCCGCACGCTTTTTATAGCCTATTTAACTGCCGAGTGCCAATTTTTTTTTTTTTATCAACCCACACAATACCGAGAGTGAAAGTCCGCGTTTCATTGGAACACGGATCAGTTCAATCAACGCAAAGCATTGGCCTATTAATAAGTAAATTATTTTGCTGTACTGAATTTAGCCCATGATTTCATCGTTGTTAAATCGCATATGGAGAGAAACTGCGTCTTCAGTTGCCAATTACGATAATTGGAAAACGTGTCAATAAAGGAAATTGATTGAGAACTAGCCAAGACTAATTGCTGTCATAAAGGGACGTGTCTTTGCCCACCCTCTGGCTACGCCACTGAGAGCAGGGCTGCCCAACCCTGTTCCTGGAGATCTACCATCCTGTCAGTTTTCACGCCAACCTTTTCAGAGAAAACATTATTCACCGGCAGGAGATGTCCTTCAGCAAATAGTAGAATCAGGAGTGCCGAATCAGGGTTGGCATGAAGAACCATTGGTTGGTACATCTCCAGGAATAGAGTGGACACCAGTTCTCAGTTTCTTGAAGAAGACCTTAATTAGTTGAATCAGGTGCATAACACCTTGGTTGGAATGAAAACCTGCATACGCACTTGGACATTTCTGGATACGATTTAGAATCTCTGATAGAGAGCAGTGATGTAAAAACATCAACCAATATCAAGATATCTAGATTCCAACACTTCCTTCTACTTCCTGCCATTAAAACTCAAACCGGCAGCAAACAAAGCACCAAAAAAGCATGAAAGGCAGGAAATAAATCTGTTCTGACACAAACAAACAAATAAAGAGGGTGTGGTTAATGAGGGCCCTCCGGTATCTGCAGCAATGAGCATTTCCTCCTGTCAAGAGAACAAGCAGGCTTAACACTGTAAAGCATCAACACTGGAAAAATACACCTGGTCCATGTAATTAGCGGGGGTCTCCAAAAAGTTTCCATGCAAGACTCAACCGACTCACGTTCATGCCACTATAGCAACACCCACAGCTTTGTCCACAACTATCCACCCTTTTTCTGCCATCTTGGCTCAAACTTCAACTTCCATTTCCAATGTGGGGTGGGTGAAGGGCTCTGCTAAAGGGCTTATCACTGGGAGAAATCTTATCGTCTGCCTTATCAATGCATGAGAAGCAGCTCCAAGCCCTGTAAATCCTGGATGAAGAATGTTTCTTCCACCGAACACAGCCTCAAATTTAGAGATTCACAGCCGCACTCCTTCTTGGCCTTGCAACGGGGGGAAGGCTGGATTTGCATAAAGTTCGTAAATTGTCGCCGTGTCCAACGCAGTCGGCATTTTTCCATGACATTTATCTACGCGACTATGTTTCAAGGAGCCTGCCACCCCTCGTTTATTAAGGGCCAAATGCCAGGGCTGCAGTGAAAAACTGCTTTGGCTCAGGCGTTCGTACAAATGAACAGTGTACATACGTCACTCGCACAACAGTAACTGCCGATTAACTTACGAGTGAATACTTGTACCTTATTACTGCAAACCCGCAGAGATTTAAGATTTAACCCTGCAGAGAGACGTAGGCCAGAGAAATGGCAGCGGATGAGCGGTCCAGCGTCCGCTGCAGAGGGGAATAACATGAATAACAGTCGTCAAGACAGCAGTGTTTTTCCACACAAAATCAACATACAGAATTCATACTAGTATGTAAAGATGGCTGTGTCTGAGTCAGTGTACAAGCTGATCATACTGGTGAGTAAATGACTAGCCCTCATGGAAGAAGCATGTCGGAAGCATGTCGTGGGACGAGCTTAGGACATTGTCAGGTTGTTGGACTGTGGGAGGAAACCGGAGTACCTAAAGTAAACCCACTGGGACACAGCGAGAATATGCAAATTCCACACAGAAAGGTCTGAGGCCAGATTAGAACCCACAACCTCCTTGCTGCGAGGAAACAGCAATACCCACTGCAAACCGCACCAACCACCATCCCAAACTTTGTCATTCTGCCACTAAACCGGTATATTTTAGCACTGAAAAGGCACCGACCGAGCACTGACCTAAATATCAGTGTAGGATTGTAAACGGCACCAACGTTTATCCAAAAATCCTGTTACTCTGTCCATCAATTCGCTCTGTTCTAGTATTTAAAAGTAGTACCTTAAAATTTCAGTTTTGAATTTTAAAAAGCACCTACCTTTGGCCCAAAATCTGATTATCAGCCATTTTATTTTGGCACAGAGAAGGAGAGATGCTCTGTTCATCTGGAATCTAAAATTATCCCCTTTTCAGGGCGTCAGTCCTACAGAGGCTGAGCTGGACACAGGCCTCATTACGTGCTCCTCAGATGCTGAAAATAAGAGCCTCGCCTTCTCTCTCACGCTATTACATCGAACTCACACTCATGTTAAAGAGAAGTGCGCAATTTAAGTCTGAAAAATATAAGCAGTCCTTTCAACAAAGGGGGGTCCCCAGTTCTGTCAGAGAAGGGTACAGCCCAAGCACACTGACTCAGGGGTGGGTGATATAGCAAAATCCTTGTGAACAATACACGACACGGTTCTGAACAAGAAGGTCACATGACAGAGAGCATACCTCTGCCTGTACCATCATTTTTCCCTTCTTCTATGACACTGACCTTGACCTGTTAATGAACTCTGGACCACTCCCAAAGTGCAGGAGAGCATTGGGTGGAACTGCGGATAGGAGATCGAGGCGAGTGTGGTGTTGGACTTGGTGTGTGATTGTGCAAACATTGGAAGCCCCAGGTGGCGAGACTCAGGGTGGGGCTCGTGTCTCTCGTCGGAGTCCGTGTGGCTCCTAACCCCCCCAGGGTCCCAGGTGGTGGCTGTTTTTTGCTTCTTTCTTGGAGAGGGGAAGGGTGGGAGGGACAGAGAAACGAGACGAGCGGGGATTGTGGGAATGTAGGAGGTATATATAGGCATGAGGATGAATAGGAAGGCGCATTGGGAGTGGCCCTGTTCATTAACCTACGTTATCGGGAACTCCCTTTACAATCTCTTACCGTTACATATATAACCCTCCTGCAAATTTTCATGAAAATTTACAAAAAAATTTTCAATAACTCTGCATAAAAATGGAAATTACAACAAACAAACAAGCGGGGGTGAAAAAATAACCGCCATTTAACTTTGTTGGTAGAGGCAAGGATTCACTCTCTCCTGATTGGTCGAGGCAAGCTCCAGCGGTCACTGTAAACAATGATATTCGCCCCACGCCAGTGCGCGAGAGGTGAATATAACAATCGAACGACCTCCAGCTAAAAATAAATCAGGACGCCCTGCAGGAGCTCCTGACAGTGTTCGTATTTCGTGGAGCTTCGTCTCTGTGAGGAGCTTTATGTTAGCATTGTACCCCTGCTCTTATTTTATATTTTCAAGTAGAGTCATATAATAAAACAGTTATCGACCTCAGTTATTGGTGAATCCAATGATTTATCCACCTTAGACAAGCAATATTCCTCCAGGCTTGTCCAAATGGATTAATCATTGGACTCACCTCAACTGAAGTCAATAATTGTATAACATCCACCACCAAGTGGACAATAGGAAGCGTCAACTGGCCCAAGGCTGCCATGAGAGTCTAGTTCAGGCGGAGTTCATTGAGCAGTCACTAACCCAATCAGGCCTGGATCCCGCAGCCTATCTGAGCATGCACTGCTGAAGTTAGGTGAGACGGAGTAAACTGCAGCATGCACTGCTGAAGTTAGGTGAGACGGAGTAAACTGCAGCATGCACTGCTGAAGTTAGGTGAGACGGAGTAAACTGCAGCATGCACTGCTGAAGTTAGGTGAGACGGAGTAAACTGCAGCATGTACTGCTGA
The DNA here is from genome assembly GCA_029692085.1 of Gymnothorax javanicus. Lineage (NCBI taxonomy): Eukaryota > Metazoa > Chordata > Actinopteri > Anguilliformes > Muraenidae > Gymnothorax > Gymnothorax javanicus. Next base: position 8,782,171 of record CM056201.1, read on the forward strand.
AGTTAGGTGAGACGGAGTAAACTGCAGCATGCACTGCTGAAGTTAGGTGAGACGGAGTAAACTGCAGCATGCACTGCTGAAGAAAGGAGAGACGGAGTAAACTGCAGCATGTACTGCTGAAGTTAGGTGAGACGGAGTAAACTGCAGCATGCACTGCTGAAGTTAGGTGAGACGGAGTAAACTGCAGCATGCACTGCTGAAGTTAGGTGAGACAGAGTAAACTGCAGCATGCACTGCTGAAGTTAGGTGAGACGGAGTAAACTGCAGCATGCACTGCTGAAGCTGGAAGTTAGGAGAGACGGAGTAAACTGCAGCATGTACTGCTGTAAAGCATTAGGTGAGACGGAGTAAACTGCAGCATGTACTGCTGAAGTTAGGTGAGACGGAGTAAACTGCAGCATGTACTGCTGAAGTTAGGTGAGACGGAGTAAACTGCAGCATGCACTGCTGAAGTTAGGTGAGACGGAGTAAACTGCAGCATGCACTGCTGAAGTTAGGTGAGACGGAGTAAACTGCAGCATGCACTGCTGAAGTAAGGTGAGACGGAGTAAACTGCAGCATGCACTGCTGAAGTTAGGTGAGACGGAGTGAACTGAAGCATGTACTGCTGAAGTTAGGTGAGACGGAGTAAACAGTAGCATGCACTGCTGAAGTAAGGAGAGACGGAGTAAACTGCAGCATGTACTGCTGAAGTTAGGTCAGATGGAGTAAACTGCAGCATGTACTGCTGAAGTTAGGTGAGACGGAGTAAACTGCAGCATGTACTGCTGAAGTTAGGTGAGACGGAGTAAACTGCAGCATGTACTGCTGAAGTTAGGTGAGACGGAGTAAACTGCAGCATGTACTGCTGAAGTTAGGTGAGACAGAGTAAACTCCAGCATGTAGTCATCGTTCAATACATAGAAGATAGACATTTTAGGCAATACTGTCCTGATTTACAGTGAGTGGAGTTTTATCCTGATTTCAAATCCTGTTGGTCCCCATTTTACTCCCATACTGTTCACTTTTTTTCCACAGAACCCCCACTTGCAACCAGAGAAATAAAAACCATGCCTGTTAGTGCCAATTTACTGCAGTAATTTCCATCAACTAAAGCATTATTTCATGAAACACAAGACACCTTCTTGCACCAAGTAATGGTAAAAAAATCTCAAGCCATCCGAGACACAACAAGCGTAACATTTATTAAATTCCCTTCATAGCTGTTCAACTCCCAGATGAAATGGTGTTGGAGAAATCGCGGTGATGAATGCCAGCTGTCGTAGCTGTCTTTAATTCCAGTCACCCCAGAGATTCTGCGTACACGGTCATTTCTGTCATACTGCAAAATCACTCATTCTGAGATGGATGACAATTAGTTGAGCGGGGCGATATGAACGGAAACAAACATCATTATTTTTTATCAGATAATTTGATCTTGAAATTGTGGTGATATTTTAGGGATAAATATTGGTGCTTTCACAAATATGTAGGCAAGAACATTTTTAATAAATAGACGTCAGTAATGTGGATGCGATGGCCAAGCAGGAACAGACAACAGCTACGGCAATCTAGGAATCACAGAATCCTTCTCTGTAATGCAGCCTATAAAACTAGAAAAGACAACACATATCGTATTGCGATATTCGGAAAAGTCCCAGACAATACCATCTCTCACAATATCGGTATAATGTTGTTATATTGCCTAGTCCTAATTCTTTGAACACATTTTGTCATTACAAGAATGCAGTCCCAGCCCTGGACCCTGATTAGGATTGGAAGCTTGTTCGAATGTACAGCTGACAACAAAGACAGAGAGAAACTGCTGCCATTAAAGTACTTTAGACGAAGACTAAGAATTCCTACAAGTACTACTGACTGGGATTTCAGTAGGAATGCAACTTTACAATCCAGCAACTTGCACATATAGCAGAGTGCTTAAATACCCGTCACACAGTCATTAGGGAACAACCGTGTCGCAAAATTCAGCCGGGGAAGGGGAGACGCACAAGAGGCAAACTAATCACAACACACATGCACCTAATAAACATGCAAGTTGCTGAACTGCGAAGAAAAAAAAAATGGGATCCACACCAGGGTTGTGACAAGCACCTGCTTTTCTCTACGCTACACGGCCAAAAAGAATGGATTCCAGCCCACTCAACTTTTTTTTTACCCAAAATAATTGAGTTGTAATGGTTCTCTGGTCATTACAGCCATCACTCTTGTGGGACGGCTCTGCCTGAGATGTTATAAAACAGTTAAGGTTTATTTCAGACTCAGTAAAGCGTAAGTGAGGTTGGGTAATGAGGCCGGGCTGAAAGTTTGCTTTCCATCCAGCCCCAATGGTGTTGGTGAGGTTGAGGTCAGAATTCCACGCAGGACAGGCAAGTTCTTCAACACTGCGCTCCACAAACTACGTGTGGATCTCCCTTTGTACATGAGGGGGAGAGGGTCTTCCCAAAACTACTGCAAGTATAAAGTCGTCTGTAATGCCATTGCATGCTATAGTATAAAGATTTCCCATCAGGGAAACTGAAAACCCTGGCCGGAACCACAAACTATGAAAAATAGCCTCAGACCAATGAGTGTCTGTACACTTTTGACCATGCAGAGCACACACAAGTAGTTGCTCTTTGTGATATTATTTACAACAGCAAGCCATGCTTACAGTAATATGCATTAAATCAAGTCCTGCATCAGCTCCTGATGGCTGTTTGTGTCCCTGCAGATTTTGCAGCAATATTCCGCAGTAAAAGCTGCTGCATGAGCCTCATGAGTAATACAGACTGCACCAGCTGGACAGCCTCCTAATACAACACAGCATTGGGCCAGGCCACACGAGGCACCCACAATCCCATCTGAGAATGCACTGGCAGTGCCAGGATGTCATTATGCCTTATTCACTGTCTTAGACTGTGAAATAGTGCCTTTTCCAAACACTGTCTGAAACACTTATTCATACAGCATGCACCCTGTAGTTATGCCAGAAGCTTTTTCCAGCAAGTGCAGTCATGATTGTCACTTATGGTAAATGGCACTTACAGCGTCTAGTTTTGCAAATGCATATTGTGGAATGCATTGGAAAAATACCACAGCAACACTCAACCAAAAAAAAAAAAAACATACCTGACCTGGCATTGAATAGAACACCTATCTGCCCCAAAAAAATGACCTAAATTGGACTTTGGTGCCCTCTAGTGGTCGGGCAGCAGGCTAGCCTGGTGGAAGGCTGCACGACAGGCAGTAAGGTTGTTGGTTTGAGCCCTTGATGGGGTTTGGGATTCTGATTTGCATCTGGAGAGCTGAATTTGGGAGGGTCTCACCTGTTGGGCCCTTAAGCAAGACCCTTAATCCCAAAATTGCTGCAGGGGCCTGAACCCTGTTTCTCTCCCTAATTGCAACTGTACTGCCAGCTATTTCTCCCAGGAAATCCTTCAAAAAAAAAAAAAAAAAAAAAAAAAACAGATTCTCCAAGGAACTTCCCTGGTTAAAAAAAAAAAAGCCAGGAGCACCCCTCAGGTAAGAGATGGGCAATTTCCATCACAAATCACCACCATCATCATTACATTCACTGCTGAACCTAAATATTCAAAATATAAAATACCCAAGAGGCATAGCAAAAATGTAAAAGAACTTATGCACCATCTGTGGAAAGTCAATTAAATGCAAAGCCACGTACAGAGGGTAGCTGGCAGGCTATGCAGCAGAACTGATTCTGAAGCAGTGAATTCACATCTATTGCTAAGGCATTGTTCCAACTAAACAGCAGCTTACAGCAAATATAGACAAAGTCTGCATAATACACTTGCCAGAAACCATTCAGTGAAAAAGAAAGACAAAACACAATAGCCTATTTTTTTGTGACAATGGAAGCGTTTTCATGGGGGAAATCACTCGCTTCGTCCGCAAAGAGAATCTCAGGTTCCAAAATCAATTTGCTAGTTTTGCGGTTGGCAGCAAATCTGCTTGTGTCAGTAATGATTGGGCGCCACAGTCGTTATGGCGAGGAGCTAACAGTCCTGCCTCAGCTGTTAAAGAGGGTCCAGAGATATTCCTGAGGCCTCAAAACAAACAGTCCCACCGTATGATTTCACTGCATACGGTACACATATCATTACATTTTAGTGGAAATCAGGTATTTCATGAATAGGAACACTTCCTTAGGTAATTGGAAATCAGGAGCTCTGTGTTTGTAATCTGAGGCTTTAAGACAGAGAGCAGGTGACTGTGGTTTCCATCCATCACTTTACAAGGGTGTTATCTCCACACGCAGCTCAATACAGTCCATCATGACCTGTCAGGCGGGATGTCCAACGGTTGTGAAGCGACTGATTCAATCCATCCATTGAGTAATGGCTGAAACAGGTCGAGGTTACGGTGGAAACAGGGAAATCAGAGGAACCCAGACGTCCTGAAATGTCCCAGCTCTCACTCTGACAGGCCAAATAAAGGGTCACACACTCTCAAGTTTCATTGGACCACTTTCAGCTGAGATCACGGCTGGCATTCTCACGATTGCATTGTTTGAACAACCTAACGAAACATCAGAACATTTATTTCCATCCAGATTGCATTCTTTTTTGGCCAATATCTTGTTCTGATGAAAGGAGAGTCGAACCGCTCAGTAAAGAGTTCCTCTGTTCCTCCCAAAGACTTTCAGTGGCGTTAATAATGCATTGGACTGATCTTAACACATTCCAGTGATTTTATTTTTTATTTTATTTGCTTAATGCAGGCCAATAATTTGCCCCTTGTTAAGCACACTGACAACTTTTTCATGACCACAAGATACGTCCTTCCACGTGGTTGTTTAATGCTGAGAAGCCACACACTGCATCAGTCAGGGTTAAAAGAATTGTTGTCAGCTGGAACAAATTAATCTTTACAATAATGATTCAATCATAGGCTTTTAGATATTTGCATATTTAAATCCAAACAGTGACTCTTTTTGGTCAGTCAGTCCACTAAGGCATCTCAAGGTGCCCCCAAGCCTGCTGGGAGATGCAGTCCCTCCAGTGAGTCTGGGTCCCTCTGTCATGGTTTAGGTTGTGTGTGTGTTAAAGCAGCACTATGTAGTTTTTTCACTTTCAAATATATATTTCCAAGATCATTCTGGCGATACATCAACTCACAATAGGTTGAATGACCCCTTTGTCATGGCTCGATCGCACCTGCATCGCCTTCACTGGCACTATGTAAGTTTGGGTTTCAGGTAGGAACCCAGGCCACCCAGGCCCATGAAGAACTACAAACTTACTTACTGCTTTACGGCATACGTCACACAATCCCCCTCCCCCATGGCTCTCAAGACCAGCGAGTGAATGTTGAATAAAGCAGAGTCGGAAGTGGTTGTAATGGCTGAAGTGGCGAGGAAACCGAAGAAGGCAACGGTGTTGTCACAGGAGACATTTAAGAGAAAAAGAGAAAGCGATAAAATAAGATCCAGGACTAGGGTCAACATGGGACTGGCTTTCACTCACTGGCGAGAGCTGAAAGACTAGAGGATGAGGGATGTCCGACCGATGGCGACCTGGCGTTGTTACTTTTGGACAAGTAAGTACAAATAGTTAGCTTAATCCTTCATTCTAGATCTGGTTCTAGCACGTTTGAACTTGCTTTGTGTCAGGCTGTGTCACTGAAATCATCTAGTACCCCGTTTATGCTCAGTCAAATAATCGTCTCCAGCAATTTATCTAGCTAGCCGGTATCTGATATGCTAGCTAGTTGTCATGCTATCGCTAGCTGGCAAACATTGCTAAACTAGTCGCCAGTTGAAATGTGTGATCATAAACGTTGTAACGAGCATGATAAACTGGTATATGCGTGTGACTGAATGATACAAGTTCCCTGGAATCAATGTGATGACGTGTATTTACATGCGATGTGATGATATATGAGGATCTGGTGTTGTGCAGATTACTTGTGAGAGTGAGAATGAGAGTAGGAAAACGGTGGACTACTCGTCGGGCGTTACGTGTGGCTATCGAGTGCCTTAATAAAGTTACTGTCTAGCTGCCCCCAAGTTCGAGTCCGTCTCCTTTATGTTATATGGATTGGGTTGCCTACCCCTGCATTCTTCCCTCTCACCACTTGGACAATCCAACCGGCGGGGCAGGAGCGAGCCCTTCTCGGTCATTGAACCCGGACGCACCCGCCTCAGCCACAGACGGATTCGTCACAACGTGTACTTCAGTCCTGTACAGAGTACTAAAGGTAGAAGATTTGTCATGTTTTATTTCGGAAGGATAAGGTAATGATCTGAGTTGGCACGTACTCATGTCGTTTCAGGGATTTTCTGTCAACTCCCTGCTGCCCTCTTGTTTTATTGCATAAGCTAATTGGTTCTGTGCATGATGACTTTGTGGTCGGATTCTGCAAAGGGACTGCCTATTCGAACAGCGACTCTGCATGTAAGTGACGTCCACTCATTTGTAAGCAGAGCAAAAATGAATGGATTCCGGTTAGGGCTAGGATCAGTAGCAGCAGTTCATGTAAGCGAAGCCAACTTCCGTGTTAGGTTCCGTTCCTGACATTCAAAGTGCGCGCATAAAATGCTATAAAGAGCCGTCTACCCTGAGAGCAAAAGATAACTATAATGATAAACATAACCATAATGATTTGAGCATCGACACTGATGGACGATATCGTTGTGTAAACATTGATGTTGTGTGTTCCAGCTTTGTCAGAGCCATTTTTTCTCTGCGATGTCATCTGCCATGTTGAATGAACGCGAAGCCCTATAAATTCCAACTGATTTCGATTGGTGGTCAGTTTTTCTAACGTGCGTAAAATCGCTCTGAAAGTGACCGCAACGATGTCGTTTGCCATTAACATTGTTGTTATAGTTGTAGTGAGGACTTCGCCATCTACGTGAGTTAGACCGATTTTTAAGTCACCCTTAACTGGTCTGAAGACATGGTTGATCGGATCGCACATTACATGTCCTGCTTCAGAACGTTCGCTGGTGTAGTTGGCTTGTCAACAAATGCACGTGTAGACAGATTTTACGACAGTTATTACAGACAATACCGTTTATCAACTGCAGGGGGATACCGCAAGCAAATCCGGCGAAAACTACATAGTGCTGCTTTAAGGACTTTCTCTGTGGCTCTCGTCCCGGGTCGACATCGAATTCCTTTACTATCAGATTCTCTACCCAGATGGCTGATTGGACTTGGGCGGCGTCTTCCCCGGACTCTTTATAAGCCAGAAGTCCGCCACGCCTCTTTTGCTAGAGTGACTGATTTTATCTAACACTTCAGCCAGAAGATATTTCTAGTTAGGGATATTTTGCAAACTTCTTCGCGGTGATATTTTGGAGAAATTATTAGTAGGGAGATTTCCTTTTGATTCTTCCCTCGTTCTCGTAAGGTCTGCACCATTTAAGGTGCTTTGGAATTCTCTTCTCAAGACCTTTTTTTTTGTTGCTTTTACTGCACCGCTGCATGCAGGTTCTGTTCCCTGTTTCTGCCACTTTCCCTCTCTCGCTCTGCTTCCGGGTTCTGATTGTTTAGTTTGTATTTTGGGAGGAGCGAGAGTTAATTTGCTGCCTGTCATGTATTCCTCCTTTTGGTGATTTTAAGTGCTCATTATTGCTGGCCTTTTGCTCGCCAGTCCGCTGCATTTGGCCTCCTGAATTTCTACCATTACACCTCAGTGCCTGCAACACCTCTAGAGAGAACTTCCAGAGAAATTGAAATGTGTGAATCATGTAATTATTGTCATATCTAAGAACTGACAAGAAAACTAAATTCATGAGAGAGTTAATTTTTTGTTAAGAAAGTTAAACTACAACTGATCCCATGAAATGTTATTTAATCAGCTTATTTGAGAGCAACATTTAACATGATGCGCACTCAGTGAGTTCATTGAAACCTCATTGATATAAATACGGACATGGAATACAGACATTTTTGTCAAGACTAAATATCTGCCATTTTAACGGAATGTGGAATGAATTTGTCAGTATGGGCTGCAAAACAAACTTTCATTTGAGGGTATTTTTATACAATTCTGTGCCACAATCTGGAAACTGATGCTGCTGCTGCCACTGCCGTTGACAGGAAGAAAAAAAGCAAAAAGAAAAGCAGTTTTCTCCGGGCGCATGAGGATCGCCCTAATGTTTCCAACAGACAGCCTGGATGCGGCGCTTTGTGGATGTAAATTATAGCCTGAGGCAGAAGGCAAATTGTAATCCAATAACCGGGCAGAGTCTCGGCCCTGTTAAAGATCTACAGACAGGAAGAGCCCATCGCTCACCGAGCCGGTGTGGACATGATGACAGGCCGAGGAGAGGGGCGAGCCCGCGTTAGTGCGCCCCGCCGATATCCCATGACCACACCAAGCTGCTTTTGTTCTGTGCAGCCGCTGGAATTTTAAATTGCGCTGCCAGCGTTACCCTGTCTGACAGCTACAGGAGAATTTCCACACGTGCTCCATAAATCAGGTCCCACAGACTTCAACACCAGTCATTCTTTACTGCGATAGGGTAAAGCCTCCCATGCACAAAATATTCCACACCTTATTACGTAGAACATGGGAAAAAAATGACTCATTATCATTTCACACCAGGCCAGAGTCGAACGATTTTTCGCCATTTTGTTGGAAACAATATATTTTATCATCAGTGATTCCAGATATAAGTAATGACCTTGTTTTTTTTTAAATATGAATGATTATTATATTCCATTCCCTCCTCATTGCATCAAGCTGGGTCATTTTTCATCTGTACCGTGCATCGAATGGCTAAAAAGTGGGTTGCTTTGATAAGAAAAATTACAGGATTTGTTGTGTGTTGAGTTGTAGTCATCACATGTTGTTATAGACTTACAAACGTAAATGTTGTGTTTTCATTTGCAGACATGAATGTAGAGTTTAAACTTGCAGACATGAATGTTGAGTGTATACTTGAAGACATGAGTGTTGAGTGTACACTTGCAGACATGAGTGTTGAGTGTACACTTGAAGACATGAGCATTGAGTGTACACTTGCAGACATGAATGTTGAGTTTAAACTTGCAGACATGAATGTTGAGTGTATACTTGAAGACATGCATGTTTAGTGTACACTTGCAGACATGAATGTTGAGTGTACACTTGCAGACATGAACGTTTAGTGTACACTTGAAGACATGAGCATTGATTGTACACTTGCAGACATGAATGTTTATTGCATACTTGAAGACATGAGTGTTGGGTGTACACTTGCAAATGTGAACTTTGACTATAGACTAGCAGACACATTAACCCCTTTATGCAGAATACAAATAATGCCAATTTTTCCTGTTATGCGTGAACCTATTTCTGCTTTATAACTCAGTATTTGTGTCACAGAGACTGTGGAAAATTATTCCAGTGAAGCAAGACTTTTGGAAATTCAATGACAGAATCATTTAGGAATTCAATTTTGGAATTTACGGACACCGGCGTCCACATCTGCGCAAAGGGTAAATTAAAATAGTGTTGTAATACTGTTTAGTGTGAATGTGAAGACAACATGATAAAATGCTTCAACACTGCGTCCATTTTCGCTCAAAATGAAACTGCAGCGTTGCATAAAGTGTGGAATCTCAGCCCTCCCTGGGGATTAGATTACAAACACAGTTTTGAAAATGACAGACACTTTATACCCAGAGCAATTCTTTAAAAAGATTTCTATAAAATAAGGGGCCAAAAAAGAAAAAAGATTGTTGCGCTCAAGTCAACAAAATGAACTGATGAGTACTACGGGTGCGAAGAGCTGATATAGTAGAAAAAAAAAGAAATGCTGACCGCACACTGAGAAAGAAAACATCATGACACGTTTATGGCAGCTCACATACCAGTGACAAAAAGTGTTACAGGTGCAAAATAAAAATAAAATAAAAAAAAAAGTGAAAACCAAACGTTTGGGTCCCTAGCAGACCATCATCAGTGCTGAAAGTGCAGCAATCACAAGCACATAAATTAAGGAATACCACTTGCTAAAAACGCAATCACCTGTGCCAGAGGCAGACAATTAAATAGTAGAATGTTTTGGATTTGTTATCACAACTTCATCTAAATTACATGCTTGTACAATTGAAAATGTATATAAAGAATACTCCAAAGAGGAACATATAAAGACTGAAAGTAAAAAACATAAAAGGCTTCCCTTTGGAGTAACCTAACCTCTAGGTTACCACCTCTACGATGAGGCATAACCTTCTCCATAGCGAAAAAATACAAATCTGAAATACCATGATTTTTTTACTTTCAGTCTTTATTTCCAGGTGGGATGAACGAGGACCATAATTTGCCATGTTTTTTCTAAGCCATCTCCAGTCATGTTGTATTGACTTGTCTTCATTAGTTTATACTACAATTATGCTGTATATTGGGTTAGACTTTTGAATATTTATGGGACAATTTTTGTTATGTCTTACCTAGTGCATTTATCTTTCCAATAGGCTTTAATATTTCTGTCATCCTGGTTCTCAGATGTTTAAGGGTGTGATCTCCTTGCTTAATTGCATACTCAAAGGCTCAAGACATATTCTAATTCCAATTATGAACATGTTCCTCTTTGGAGTATTCTTTATATACATTTTCAATTGTACAAGCTTGTAATTTAGATGAAGTTGTGATAACGAACAAATCCATTTGCATCCTAACCTTTCTGATCGGGAATTCCAATGAAGAATTCTACTAATTGTTTAATTGTCTGCCTCTGGCACAGGTGATTGCTTTTTGGCTTAAGAGGACACGCCCAATGGTATTTCTTAATTTATGTGTTTGTGACTGCTGCACTTTTAGCACTGATGATGGTCTGCTAGGGACTGAAACGTTTGGTTTTTCACTTTTTTTTTTTTTTTTTTTTTTAAATTTTATTTTTATTTTGTTTTTGTGCTCCTGTAACTTTTTGTCACTGGTATGTGAGCTGCCATAAACGTGCTATAAAATAAGGGGGAAAGAAACCAATATTTTATTCAGTTATTTGTCCACTCATACTGTATGTATTCACACTCATCCCATAAATTGTCACTTGCATAAAATCTTTGAACACGGCAGCGGATGGTGTTTAACCAGGCCTGACATTAAGCACTGCCCTGCATCAGCTCCCAGCTCGTGGACCGAAGGAAAGCAGTCATTAGCTCCAGTAATCACAGGTTGTAAATTTATCAGGGAACTTCAATTTAACAGCCTGACTGGAGCCTGAGAAACAATCAGGTTCTTATTTTGCACATAAAGTATGCTAGAGCTTCACCGAGTGGTCAGAAAGGCTTACACACCTAAACCCCACATCAAACCATCATCGCATTTTTACGCCCCAGTCAACTGAGTTTATCTTTCAATTACAGCTCAATCAGGCACCTGACTGCTTCTCTTTTATGTCCATCTGTCCGTCACACGGCCCGCGCTCTAAAAATTACACATCAAAATGTCCACCAAGAGCCAAGAGCTTGGAATATAGCGCATTTAGAAGTTGTTTGAAATTTACGGTGCGAGTCCATTTGCAGTGCATTTTCCTTCTTCTGCCTAAAAAGTGATTTAAATACCCTTTAAGGGGACTTTTTCCACATTCGCAGCTCTAGGAATGGACTCTCGCTCCTCGTATCCCTGATGGCCGCATTCCAGCCGAGTCGCTGTCAGCACCAAGGCTGCTTTTCTAACGCTGCATGCTAACTGTTGCCGCGGGCCTTAAATACTGCCCTTAATGACTAACTAACAACCACCATGATAGCCTGCCTAAGCAAATTAATAAACCTGCTGCCGTCGCTAATTGCTATGATTAACCACTGTAACTCACAGGGGCCGAGTGAGTATCGATTTCTCTGTTCGATCAGGATCCCAGGGGCACCGCGGAGCCATTAGAGGAGAGGGATATAAAACAGCAGCTTAGCACTTTAATGAAAATGGCGGTGACTTTTTTAAAGCGGGTGACTGCTTTCCGGGAGATGTGTGTGTCTCTGGAATCAGAGTGGGGAGACGCGGGGCCGACCCTGCAGGAGCCGGAGGTCCTCCAGGCGAGTAGCTATTGAGAGCTCGTTAGACACACGGATCTAGAGGAGAGTGCGGCCATGTTGTGTCAGAGTGTTGGGGTGGATTGATGGAATGGGAGGTCATGACCCCCAGAGATAACTTAGAATGGAAGCAAAAAAAATGGTGGACTCATGAACACCCGCTGTTTATGGGTCTGTTTCAAATGGAGCACCAGCCTCCTATTCGATGAGCACTAAACACACACTGTAAGGGAGGACAGAGTTGGGGGGGGGGTTGACTGCTATGCCTATATATCATGGTATTTGGGAATGGGGGCGACTGAGAGACTGCCAGGTACCGGCTTAAGCACCCTGTTACCCCCGGTGATCATAAAGGCCTTGTAAACCACCAGTCTCCAGCACGGATGGTAGTGAAGTTTTGCCACCGTCTTGTTTAGGAGAACCATTAAACCTGCTTTGTCCCCTCTGTTTTGACTGGTGAGAGCACACACACACACACACACACACACACACACACGCACACACACACAGACACACAAACACACATGCACACACACAGACACACACACACATGCGCGCACACGCACATACACACACACACACACACACACACACATGCACACACGCACAAATGACACAAACACACACACACACACGCACCCACACACACACACACACGCACATGCATATGCACACAGACACAAATACACACACACACACACACACACAGGCACACGCATATGCACACACACACAGACACACACACACATGCGCGCGCACGCACGACACACACACACACACACACACACACACACACACGCACACACACACACACACACAAACATACGCTCACAGACACAGACACACACACACACACACACATATGCACACAGACACAAACACACACACACACACACAAGCACATACACACACTCATACCTATTGGCACTTTAGAGCATGAGGATAATGATTATTGAGCAGGCAGCACAGCAGGATACAGCGGACCATAATGCTAAGGGCTGATTCCCAGCAGTGCTCTTCAGAGATGCTCATCTGCGATTCTCCAGCATCTATCCAGCTGTAAAAACACCTATGATGTCCTGTAAGTATCAAATAAACCATGAGGGATTCATTTTAAACCCATTGGCACGTTTATCTATGAGTGCTGATCCATGCCACATGACAAGGCGAATAAAGCAAATTTATATTTCAAATGTTCAGAAGGAGGCTGAGCTGTCATAAGTTTAACAACCAGCAGTATAGCAACACAAAACAAACTGTCTCAAATCATACAGGTTAGAAATAAATTATGCACTAATTAAGAGGACAGTTTGACAATTTAGCCAATAAATCTCAACTAATACAGTGCACATCGGAGCACATTGGTACTGCAGGTGTTATTATCATTATAAATAAATAGCCAATTATGCAAAATAGCCAGGTTTTGTTATATTGCTTTAAATGTTGGGCCAAAAGTAACCCCACGTTGTTCACTGACATTTTGTTAACAAACCATGCCTCTAACTCATGAATACATTTTCTCCAGATAAATCTGCAGTCATTAATTTTAATAAACCCAGCTCCAGCAAAAACACAGCATGTACTAATGCAACATATTTCATTGATGCTATTTTCATTGGGTTACACAGTTCATGGCCATTCACATTTCATAAATAATGGGACACATGCTACCCAAGAAGACCAAGTTGGACAGACAAAGAAAAACATAATATTCCTTAGTTGGGAACATGTTCTCAGTACCTGTGCTAAACCTTACTCCGGAGAACTCGGCCTCTCGAAAGGTAATGCAGGTATAAGATCACTCTGAATACAGAAGGTACGATGTACTGTCCAATACATTTGCACATGGAAAATGCAGGCCAGACCAGTGTATCTGAAATGCTGCAAATCCATAAAGGCTCATGAGCTGTAAATGAATACCGAAAGGTTAAAGTAGGCAGGCTCTACTGACACCCAGTGTTTATCATTTTGTAGGATTAAAGAGGGAAACATCAGAAATGGTGTCGTTGGCCAAATGTTTACAGACTGCACAGGAGTAATTCTGGGCTAAAAGCGTGTAGTTTGAGAAAGCGCTAACGGGCACCTGGGGGATAGGAGCTGTCATCGGTCGTCTCGGCGACAGCGGATAAGAGCGCGTTCCCAACACATTTTAGCAGTCGCTGGGAAAACAAACAATGATTGGGCCAGCTGGCTGGAGGCTCGACTAATGACTGCTGCACTTCAGTGAGCGGCGGCAGCAGCCGAGCCCATGACATGAAATGAAGCCTCAGCTGTGGCTGAAGCGGGACGAGGTGATTTTTATCTCTCTCCGCGGAGTGTGTTGGGGGGGCACAACCTGGACACGGGAGGTTTGTTCGCCATTCTGAGGCCATTGGATTATATTTTGTGTCGAGTATCAAAGTCGCACTAGCGTCGACTCAAAACAAAGCTGCTGGCTAACACGGCTAACGCGTAAGATAAGATAGGTCACACAGCCGCTGGCTAACACGGCTAACGCGTAAGATAAGATAGGTCACAGCCGCTGGCTAACACGGCTAACGCGTAAGATAAGATAGGTCACACAGCCGCTGGCTAACACGGCTAACGCGTAAGATAAGATAGGTCACACAGCCGCTGGCTAACACGGCTAACGCGTAAGATAAGATAGGTCACACAGGTCTAACACACGCCGCTGGATAAGATAGGTCAACGCTGGCTAAACGCTAACGCGTAAGATAAGATAGGTCACACAACACGCTAACACAGAAGATAAGATAACACTGGCTAACACGCTAACGCGTGAAGATAAGATACGTCACGCAGCCGCTGGCTAACACGGCTAACGCGTAAGATAAGATAGCCGCCTAACACTAAGCAGAAGATAAGAACACGCAGCCGCTGGCTAACTTGGCTAACGCCAGAAGATAAGATAGGTCACACAGCCGCTGGCTAACACGGCTAACGCGTAAGATAAGATAGGTCACACAGCCGCTGGGCAGAAGATAAGATAACACGCTGGCTAAACACGCGTAAGATAAGATAGGTCACACAGCCGCTGGCTAACACGGCTAACGCGTAAGATAAGATAGGTCACACAGCCGCTGGCTAACACGGCTAACGCGTAAGATAAGATAGGTCACACAGCCGCTGGCTAACACGGCTAACGCGTAAGATAAGATAGGTCACACAGCCGCTGGCTAACACGGCTAACGAAGATAAGATAGGGTCACACAGCCGCTGGCTAACACGGCTAACGCGTAAGATAAGATAGGTCACACAGCCGCTAACACGGCTAACACGGCTAACGCGTAAGAGGGTCTAAGATACAAACAAGGAAGGAGCAAACGCTGAAACTCTAACAGGTCAGAGAGTCTAAAAGCACCTGCTTAATGCTAAGTTCCCGATATCACGATACACAGCACGATCAAAATCCTGGTCTAATTCGTGGAGCAATCGTGGTCTTATCAGATTTTGAAGTCATCAGAAGTCAGTCTTGGCAATCATGTTGATCGTAGGAAAGTTTTGGAAGGTTCAAAATTTTCCTACGAAATTAACACGATTAATTGTCAATCATGATCATTGCATCACCTCGTGTCCAAACCTGAAATTTTAATCCGCTTTCACACTGGACGCGAAACAAATTTTTTGCACGTCAGATTACATTCAAAGTCAATGCAAAGACGCAAATACACGCGTTTCTCTGCAGAAGTGGTGGTGGTGGTGGGGGGGGGCAGGTACCCCAAAACCTTGAGTAATTTACTCACCGTTTTCAACCATTTGAATCCTTTGAGGTCATCTGGCTTACATCACAATATTAAGTTAAGAGAGTGACACTCAGCACCTACAAAAGCTTAATTTACTCTTATGTTCATAACACATGAACTGAAAATCGTAGCGTGTAGTATCTGCACGAACACACTGCACGGCATGACTGGGGCAGTGGTTGGCATTGTTGGCATGGAACGAGGGGGTTACAGCTTTGAGTCCTGGCTGGCCAGAACCCTCTCTGTGAGGAGTTTGCGTGGGTTTCCTAGAAAACTCAGGTTAACCCCACCCTGTTCCATGCTCTATAGGAACACTCCTACCAGTGTCCCTGACCAAGTCTCTGGCTTTAGAAAGACATGCTCTATAGGAACACTCCTACCAGTGTCCCTGACCAAGGCCCTGGCTTTAGAAAGACATGCTCTATAGGAACACTCCTACCAGTGTCCCTGACCAAGGCTCTGGCTTTAGAAAGACATGCTCTATAGGAACACTCCTACCAGTGTCCCTGACCAAGGCTCTGGCTTTAGAAAGACATGCTCTATAGGAACACTCCTACCAGTGTCCCTGACCAAGGCTCTGGCTTTAGAAAGACATGCTCTATAGGAACACTCCTACCAGTGTCCCTGACCAAGGCCCTGGCTTTAGAAAGACATGCTCTATAGGAACACTCCTACCAGTGTCCCTGACCAAGGCTGTGGCTTTAGAAAGACATGCTCTATAGGAACACTCCTACCAGTGTCCCTGACCAAGGCTCCTGCTTTAGAAAGACATGCTCTATAGGAACACTCCTACCAGTGTCCCTGACCAAGGCTCTGGCTTTAGAAAGACATGCTCTATAGGAACACTCCTACCAGTGTCCCTGACAAAGGCTGTGGCTTTAGAAAGACATGCTCTATAGGAACACTCCTACCAGTGTCCCTGACCAAGGCTCCTGCTTTAGAAAGACATGCTCTATAGGAACACTCCTACCAGTGTCCCTGACCAAGGCCCTGGCTTTAGAGAGACATGCTCTATAGCAGCCCTGAACTGTGGCTGTCCACTGCTCCTGAGTAACTTGGAGGGGTCAAATGCACAGGATAAATTACTCCACAGAGTTCAATAAAGCATTTCTTATCTTTTATCTTACGTTCTGGGCCCAATTCTTCTTCTACTGAAGATCAATGTTGTCTATCAATGAGTGAAATGGCACTAGTTTCCTTTTATGTGAGCAGATTGCACTGAGCCCCTCAGAAAGTTCAGTGTTTTTTTGGTGATTTAAAATGGACCTGACACATCATCGAGGAGGCGAGGGGAATTTCCAGCTTTCCCGAAAACGAAAGTTTTCCCCCATTTTCTCAATGTTCTCCTTCACCTCTGCATCGATGCAATAATACAAAATCCCCACAGCTTTCATAATTAGCTTAGCGAGGCACAATTTCACATGCTGCGTCTGGGTTCCTGCACTGCTGACCAATGTCTTTGGGGTTCACCCCTTCACGACAGTGTCTGATGGACCGTAAATAGTTAGTTATAGCACTGATGGAAAAATAGGTGGTGCTGTCATCTCAATGAATGATGGTTGTGGGTTCGAATCCCGCCTGAGGCATTTCAGTGTGTAGTTGGTATGTTTGCACACATCTGCTCCCAGTACTCCTGTTCATCCCACAGGCAAACAAGACGCATGCCAAACTAACTAGAGACTCTAAATAGCCCATTGGTATGAGTGAGTGTGTGCATGAATGTTGTGTACCCTGCAGAGGAACAGCAAACTGTGCTGCCTCTCTCCCATTGCATCCTGGGATAGGGATCCTCCAGCCCTCCTCAACCCAGACCACAAACAACAGGACAGAGGATGGACGGACGGATGAATGGATGGACGGATGGATGGGTGGTTCCAGCAATGAGGTAAAAAAGGCTAAAAAGTTTGCTGCAACTTTCTTCGTCTCGAAATATTTCTGTAGAATTGCGAAGTTCGTAGTGAGTATTTCGCTGAGACGACTCATGACACTGAATTGATTTCCGCGTGCCCTGTCGGGGTGGTATTCTAAGCCTTCCCTGGTCATAGTAGTCTTTATAAAGCATATTTCGTTGAAATAATGAGAAAGATTCTTAATATATCTTGATATACATTTCATGCCATATCCCCCATCCTGAGAGAGAGTGGACATTAAAGCAATTCTTACCTTTCTGGCATTTTTACACTTTTCTTTTGTAATCTTAAAATGCTCCTAATAAGCGTATGGCACACTAAAATGTAAAAGAAATCCACCAGGTGTTGAAACTCTTCAATATTCAATTCTCATACATTTCTGATAAAAGTCTGACCAATCATTTTCTTCGGTCTGAATAAAATGATTTGCCGAGCTTCCTGTCTGTCATCCGTCGCAGCGCCCCTTCCAGTTGCCTACTGCTGTCACCGCTTGCGAGTCACGCGCCTCTCTGGTGGAAAAAAAAAAAAAACAACACATTTGACTGTAAACAAACAGGCGCTGAAATGCTATAATTATGATAATAACGTTAATGGTAGTTTGTCAGACTACAAAGGTAACTAAACGTTATGAGGGCATTTTATTTTATACCACATACAGAATTGAATATTATGTCATTACTGTTGGTTAGTTTTCACTTACCGGTGCCTCTGAAATACCATATATTAGCTATATTTTTTTTCGTAGGAGAAGTCTGGCAATCGGGGGGAAGAGGGTGGGACTTTGGAGGGAGTCGGAGTTGTTCATGTTCAAATTTTTACTAAGTGCTGTGCGACATCCCAGAAAGGTAAGAATTGCTTTGAGTGGGATAACAGACGTGAGCAGAGAAGTTTGAGGATATGAAGGCAGCTCCTACACACAGTATGGGATGACTGTGCACAGGATCTCTGTCCTGTGGAAAATCTGAGTGCAGGATCCTTCAGTGTCTCTGTGAAAGAGAAGTGTCTTCATATTACATAATATGAACAATTACATTTTCCTGCATGCAGCTACTTAGTGGTCATGCTAATGCACAGCAACGTACAGCAACCAGTGCTGCAGCAGGGACTTAAGCACTGAGAGCCCAGCGGGAGATAGCAGTGTAAAAGTGCGAGATTTGTCGTAATGAAGAACACTCAGTGAAACAGAGATCCTCAAATCTAGGGCCAGTTGTTTAAAAATAGACCAGGTCTTTGTCTTAAATATATCAAGACTACAGTATAAAAATGATCAGTCACATTTTCATGTCATGGAGAAATGATGAATTAAAAATTGAAAAATGATCTTAGAAACAAAGCACTGAAAAAAACATGCAAAACATATAAAATAACATATAATAATAATATATAAAATAATTATGTATATTCTTATAAATATTCTAATAATAAATGCTAAATTTGGACTCGTTTTTCCTTTGTGGTCTTCATATTTTTAGGTCAGGATTGAAATAAACAGTTCACTTTGCATGCCACATAAACCTTCTCTATGAGTGACCAATGTTAGACTGACTTTGATAGCCTGGTGCGCAATGCATTATGGGCAAAATACAACACTTCATGGAAGACAAAACGAAAAAAAATTGGCAGACGCAACAGCAACGCTTATTGGCGGAGGAGCAACACATTTTACTCCTACTGACAACCTACATCTGCTGGAGGAGTACAGTGCTGGAAAAAGTTTGTTATCATAAAGACGCAGGAGGCAAGTGTGCCGGAAGGAAAGAATGTGGTATCGGTCTTACTGGCCACTGTCCTCCTACAGATAAGTTTAAATAATCTGCACTATCACAGTTGCATTAATGGTGCAGGTGAAATACCTGATACTGCGGGACATGAAGCCATTCTATCGAGACTGACGAGAGTTTATCACCCAATTACCACCCTAACAAGACGGTCTTTCTTTATTCTTTTTCCCATAATGCAGCCCTTCATGTCAATTTTTTCTTTCTGTTTAGCCTAATTAGTTCTCATGATTTAATTATTGTCTCATGCATCACCTTCCCAATGTGCTCCCACTCTCACCTGTTCCCCAGTGTTAATTGTAGTTGTGTGTATTTAAGTTCCTAGTCTATGTTCCTCCCTTGCTGGATTGTTTCTCATCTTTGTGTTCTAAGCCTGTTTTGTCCAAAGCTCCTCACCCTGTCTTCAGTAATTAAAAAACTAAGAAATTATTTTATTCGGGATATCACCCTTCACCGTCAGCTCTTGACTGGCAAGTCGGCCGGTTCCTCCAAGTCTTCTGAGTTTGAGAGTGGGCACAGCCCATCGTGTCCTGTACCCCCAGATTTCCTCACTGGCACTGACCTCGAACCTGTGTCTCACCACAGTGAGGTTCTATCTATTGATCCTGTTCGCCCCTCATCTGACTCGGACTGTTCCAGAACATTCTTCTGCCTTGTGTCTGTTCAGTTGTTATTTTCTGTTAGTGCCACTTGTGGCTAAAATCATCATTAAAGAGCCCTGGCGGCTTTTTTTGCATCTGCGCCAGGTTCCTTCACTGCTGCACGTAACAACCTAAATCAATTTCAATTACATTTCAGTTACAGCTTATTGTAAATGACAGGGGTTGTAAGTAATGTGAATAGTAAATGTGCCGTTGTGTCTTCTGACTGATGTTCTAACAGACTGTTGTCATAGAAACAAAGCGCTCACCCCAGGCTTACTGAGGCGAAGAGGTGGCCAACTTTCCCTCCTCAAATGAAGTCAGTCTTAATATTTATGCCACAGATAGGCTTAATTAGACCAGTCTATCCTGACAACATAAGACCAGCCAAAGGCCAAGACCAGCTTTAAACTATGTTAATGTTACTGTCCCCTGGCCTTAATCTAAACCCATCCCTGCTTTTCTTTTCCCTGGAGTCATGAGGTGAACAAATGACACTGCTGATTGGCCAGAGTGGCCTCGCGTCTGACTTCCAGGTAAAGCCAGGGTGGACAAGTAGCAGTTTTCGATTCTCGAGGACCACGATTTGAGGAACAGGGCAGTAAATTAGGAATCGGGTGACCAGTCCCAAGAGGTCGAGATGGGGCTCTAGCTCTGGCCAGAAATAAGCAGTCAGAATTCAACACAGTGCTGTGACCTAGCCCTAGTGGGGCAGACATTCGAAAGAGGAAGTTGGTGCGTGCCAACAGGAAGTGGTGTTGCAGATAGGCAATTCCCTATGGTCCTAAAACACTCACCTCAGAGAGAAGAACCAAGACACAGAACAAACACGGTGTGTCCACAAAGCCTGGTATACAGCACACACTGTATCTAAGGGGACACACATGAGAAGCAAACGCTACCAAAAGTTCACTAACGAGGACTGACAGGAGCGTACTAAAGCTGCTCAAGATGGCTCAAGTTTACAGAACAGCTGCTAAAATCCGCAGCAAGCCAGAAGCATCCCTCTCACTCGACTCCATCAAAAAAATCCCTTCAACACACCCCAGGCAGAATGGTTTCAAAATGCCTGAGCATCTTACAGTTATAAATGCCATTTCAGGGAATGTCTACTCGCGATGATGCCATTTACTCAACCCAGTAAAAAAGATGAAATTGCAAGCTGTCGACTCAGCAGGGATGTGGCCATTCCTCCTTTCTTTATCTCTCTTTCTTTTTTGGCTGGCATTTATAGTGGGGAGTTCTGAAAAACGGCCAGCGCTGAGCCCAAACAAATGGTGTGGCAGGTAGCACTAATGAAAAAGAGCAGTATGCTTCCCAAATCTCTGGGGTTAATAACAAATCCATTTAATCCATAAAGAAAAACAGCCAGGGGTTTTATTCAATTATTGAACGAGAGAATGCAGGCGGTGCTTTCATGAGAAAATAACCTCCACAGCGAACAATGCAGGAAGCAGCTGAGAGGGTATTATTGAAGCAGAGTGTGCTGACTGTTCGGACACAAACGTGACTATTACTAGAGTGTTTCCCGGCAGCATACGGAGACCAACACCTCGCCAAGCTTTGCCTTTTAAGAAATTGATAAAACAGTTGCATTAGAGGCGCTCCACTCTAGAACACAGGCCTGATCTGATGTTCTCAGAGGTACAACTGGAGAACATTTCTATCCAAATCTCCAGCCTGGACGTCATCAGGGTGCATTTTATAACAGATCAAGGCGAGTTCTTTCAACAATTGTTGGTGTGAGGTTGCAGAAATGTGATCAGAAGGTTCTTATCAGGATGTAGCTCTGGAGGAACATTCCTTTCAGGCCTTGTCATCACCGTACTCTGGATCACTGGTGACCATTCTCACTGTCTCACTGTCATCCTGATTCAAGATCAAGAGGGCAACTCCCTCTCGTGGCTTCTGGTGCCACAAAACAACCCATCACAAGGATGCAAAAAATATCCCCACAAGGCGGGCGTTACCCCTCCACCCCTGGGTTGTTTGGAATGAATATAAATTGACGTATTTTCATGTTATCCTGTGGAACACAAAATTCAAGATGGCGACCATCTTGGACATCCGAGTGCCGTCAAATTTGAGAGGCTTCTGAAAGTACACAAGACCAAGCAACAGAGCGAAAATAGCATACATTGACGAAAGCACTTTAAAGTTATTGTATGGAATACAAAAGTTTACAGGACAGATAAACAGACAGACGGACATCACACGTGATGACAATACCCCTCTGCCCCTTAGTCGTGGCTGAGGGGTAAAAAGCCAGGGGCAATTAGCTTAAGAGTGCCTGTTTGACCAGCTAAAAGAGGATGCACAAACAGATACTGAGAGAGAAAGAGAGAGACAAGAAGAGATAGAGAAGGGGGGAGAGAGAGAGAGAGGGAGAGAGGGAGAGAGTGAGAGGAAGAGAGGGAGAGAGACCGACCAAGAAGCAGGGGTAAAGGGAAAAATCAATTTCAATCAGAGAGAATTTGGCCACCAAGAGTCAAATGAAAGTAGAGTTCGAGCAAAGCAGAGGTCAGAGGTCACACAAGGGGAAGCAGAGGTCACACAGGAGAAAGGCAGGACACACAGACTATTTAATTCAAGGTGAAACCAGAAAATAATTTAAATACCAGATCGCCTGTTGAAACTACAATCTCCTGACATATTTACACGAGCAGTGAGGCAGCTGTGTTTATTAGTTTGTTTTAAAATATGGTTTACTTTGCACATTAAATTATGACTCCAAATTTTCTAACCAAATCTTAAGTTGAGTCGTCTCACCTCTAGGGGAATCTTTTGATAAAAATTCTGTTATTTAAAGGACAATTTTATCCAAAACAACAGTCAGTCAATTAGTCCAAGCAGGGGCAAACCCCCTTGAGCACGAAGCAGTAAAGGGTCTTGCTGAAGGGCCCAACAGCTGTAATCATCTTATAGCCGCTTCAGCAGCCTTCCCAGTCAAGTATCTTGATCATGAGGTGACCCCCTTGTAGAATTGCCACAAATGGTGAGTCCAACCGTGATAAACCTCACCTGCTGTGAGTGAAAAGTTATCACTTTGGCATCACCAACTGTGGATTTACCAAAGGTCGGAAGTATCTGAGAGGTTAAGGAACGTGTGTCGTCTAACCGTGTTGCCGCATCAAGAGTAATTTAAAGCTTGTTTTGATGATCTGACTCCAAATTAATTTATACTTAATCTTCCTCCACACTAACGCTGACACACAGAATGCTGCACGTGACCGTAGTGTGGCTCTGCAAGGACGGCAATCCAGCTGTGTGGATGCGGACGCGCCGGGCCTGATCCAGCTGTGTGGATGCGGACGCGCCGGGCCTGATCCAGCTGTGTGGATGCGGACGCGCCGGGCCTGATCCAGCTGTGTGGATGCGGACGCGCCTGTGGCTGATACAGCCGGCAATCCTACAATTAAATGTATTTGCGACGGCACTAAGTGCAGATGAGTGACCATAGATACCCAAAGACCTGTGCGTCCGTCCGCTCTGACAATCCTTAGCTGTGAAGTGGATATCAGTCAGTTAAGATTAATTTAATCTATTTACAGATGTATGAATCGCAAATTAAGCAACGGAATGGGGTGAGATAAATGACTTTACGCGAATGTCGCGCAGGAGCCCAAGAGTCTCCCAGAACCAATCAACCCTTCCACCTACAGTAGGCTATACACCCGAAGATCAAAGGAAAACCAAACCATCAATATAGGGGCCCAATGAGCAGGAAACATAAACATCAATAATCACGTGCTGCATGCTCACACATCAGCTGTACCATAGTTGACACAAGTCATACAAACAAAGATAGCCCTCCCACATGATTAAACAAGACTGCACAATGGCTCAGACAATGCTGACCATCCTGAGGTGTTTGTCAGAAACTTGTAGGAGTAGCATAACAACAAGGAAACATGACATCATTAGTAAACAAGAGTCCCTTTTGACCCTCCCATACCAGCTTTGTAAACAGTCCTGTTTCCTCATGTAGGGACTGACAGGGGCACACTTCTGTAAACACCCCGTACCCTCAAACTGTCCAACTCAGGAATAAAGTAACAGGCTTTAATAGATAGAGATGAATAGTGTAATGGCCGGTAGTATACGGAGGCCAGGTCCAACGACCAGAGAGAAAGTGAGCAGCACGGACACAGTACAAACACAGAGAATAATACAGACCAAACGAAAGTACTCGCGCTTCCAAAGGACGTATAATAGTCTGAACCATGGAAGCAAAGCGAGAGAGAAAAAGGGAGAAGAAACTCCAATAATTAGAAGATAGAAAGTCATACAAAACCTGACCACAGATATCTTCGGCTACAGTGCTTAGCTACAAACAGACACTCTAGCAAAGAGGCGTGGCGAACATCCGGCTAATGTAGAGTCCGGGAAAGCGCCGCCCCAGTTCAATCAGCCAGCTGGGTAAAGAATCCGATTGAACAGGAATTCGATATCGTCCCGGGACGAGAGCCACAAAGAAAAGTCCAAAACACACCCACAAACATCCAGAACCATGATTGTGACTTTAAATCCATTACAATACTTGCAGAGACTGACCCATTTTCCATGATTTTTTCTTCCCCCAAAGAGGTGTTTTCAGCCTCCCACTCCCACCGTTCAAAGGCCGTCCAGCTCTTTGCCTGAAGGACCCCTGTGACGATGGGCTGATTGGTGATTGGCCAGTCAGGAGCTCCGGTCTGATCTGGCCCCCTTGACTGCCTCGTTCCACATATCCTCGTTTCCGCGGTGATATTCGCGGATGTGTCAGGCCCGCGAGCAGCGAGTGGGGGGACAGGATGAGGAATCGTGGATTCGTCACCCGGTCAGGCTGCTGAGACGTATGCTCGCCCATTACTAATAAATAAACAGATGAATAAATACATAAATAAAAGCACAGGCTGTCAGAGCTGCTTGGGATTTAGATTTGATGGAAGTCAGAGCTTAAGGCTCAGATGCCAGTTTATTTCAGTGACACTTCTGCCTCATTACCCTGCGTGTGTTTGTGTGATAAGCCGAACAGAAACTCTCAGTCCTTGTCTATACTCCTATACAGGTGATGACTCCATTTATTCGGCAAAGAGGTAGTAATTCCAGGATCAGAAATTATCATTCTTCCGCTGTAGTTGGTTCCAATTACAAGCATTTGCTAATTAGCCAATTTATGCAGCTAGGAGGGAAACATAATCGGTGCACAGTCAGCTTACTGGGTTCATAGATGGAAGAAACGCGCGGCAGTCAGTTTACTTTCTGCCAAAACTGCATCTCTGCCCGATCTCCCGGCGCTGTCCGTGGTCCTGAAACCGGCGCTGTCCTGTGCGCTGTCCGTGGTCCTGAAGCACACTCGCGGCAGCGGAAGAAAACGCACCGCAACAGGAATGCAGTGTTAAGCTGCTTTCACACCGGACGCGAAACGAATTTTTCAAAGTCAATGCAAAGACGCAATACACGCCAAACGCGTGTATTCGCGTCTTTGCATTGACTTTGAATGTAATCTGTCGTGCGAAAAATTCGTTTCGCATCCGGTGTGAAAGCGGCTTTAATCTCCTGAGGAATGCAGCTCTTCTCCCAGTGCTGCTTTTTCACTTTACTTAGCCTCTGCCATGCAACAGAAGTTCCGTCCGTCTCTGAGGGCGAGAGTTCTGCTATTTCGAGTTTTAGCTTTGCTCTGATTAGTTCCTACATTATAGTTTTGTTTTCTCCCTGTCCTGTTTGGCAGCACTTTTCTGTCCTGTCATCACCTCAGCATCCACACCCCTTTCCTGAACTTAGGCCCAACAGTCGCTCCTGTTTGAAGATCCCTGGCACTTCCCACCTGTGATTCAGCACAAGCTCATCTTTAACACAACACCTTAATACACAAAGGATCAATACTCCATTAAAGGCATGAGATTAAAGACCCATATTCAAATTGCATTTTCAAATCGCCGCGCTGACCTCAGATCAGTTTTGACTTTTAGATCATAATGGACTCTATATGGCAGCGCACCAGGGAACACTGACTTCAGATCAACACTCATACGCTGACAGGTTTCTCGAACTCCTGCAGGCGTTCTGTCTCCTCTGCCCTTCAAAGCACAACAACACAGAGAGATTAACTCATCTGAGGCATCGTCCACACATACGCAGGTATGTTAAAAACTGTAGTTTTTTCTTCGCAGTTTGGCCTTTTGTACACATGCAAAGGATGTTTAAAACGAACATTTTTGGAAACACAGTCCAGGGTGAAGATTTTCTAAAATGCCAGCTTCTGTGCCTCCGTGTGGACATGCAAAACGGAGCTTTGGAGAATGATGATGTCACAGCTAATTTCGCGCAAGTCTATTGTTGCATTGTATGATTTTATTCTCTGGTATTAGACAATTTAAATGTAGACTGTATCGCCACCTACTGGCTCGGAATACTTGATTTGAGCATTTGTGGCCATTTTTGCATTCTCATGCGGATAGATTTTCTTTTTCCTAGAACGCATAGAAAATATTCATTTAAAAAAATACCCGTGTACATGTGGACTAGACCTGAGGGATTTGCATGCATCCACAGATCTGGTGCCCAGAGAAACCACTCCCTCCTACCCATACTTCTTCTCCTCATGGGCGGCAGTCCGTAACCCCTGTGAGGCGTTTGACCCAAGTCCATTATTCGAAAAGCCATCATTGCAGCTGACAGAGCTTCCATCATTTTTAAGCAGAAACTGAGAGGTCTTGCTTAGTTTTCTGTGAGGAACATGTAAAATAACACATCATCACTGACACCAGCGGCACCCCGCCCACCAGCCCCCTGCTGTGCTGATTTATGCACAAACAGTGAACAGAGCACAGGAGTCAAATATAATTACCCTCAGCAAGTTCAGCACTAATTTCAAAAGCTAACTCTCGAGGCAGCCCGCGTGTCGCTCGTGAGAGAGCTGAAATGCATTCATTGAGTGTGGAGATAAGTACAGCTCATTTCAGTGCGGTGGTAATCCACTTGCAGCTAATGTCTGGGCCAACCACAGCCGCCCGTTCTATAATGGTGCAATACTGGGACATCCAGCCTCTTATTAGCACTATATGTGAACCTCAATTCCCAAATGGCCTGTTAATTGAGTGCAATGCCACCAAAACAGCAATTATTAGCGTAAACATATCCTCCTTATGAGCTTATATAGGGAGATATGACTAGCATGTTAGCCAGATAGTGCTGTCAGCATATCTGGGACAAAGAGGGCAGTGCAGGGTTAGCTTTCAGCCTCCTAGCCATGACTGCTAAAACCATGGGATGGACCTAAGGTCAAATACAAATCATCGTTCCCAAAATTATTTCAAATGCGCATAGTATTAGGCTATTTGTAAATTAAGCCGTGGTAGAGCAGTCACTTTAATGACTCATATACTGTTGAAAAGGGCCTACCATGATCTGTGTGAATACTCAGTTCTGACTGGATGAAAGATGAACATTATTTCTGGTTATACAGATGCCTGCTAAGTAATTCCAGTGAAACTGTGATTTCTCAGCATTAAATTAATGTGCTGGCTGCATAGTATCAACTGGTGTCCAGTAACCATAGCAACACAGGCCCTGTCAAAACTGTTTGCAATTTACTGCAACAAGATAACAAGCTAATTATATGGAAACGTAAAATTTCATTTTAAATTAGATGGCTAGTTTACGGAGGCATATAGGGTTAGTTTTCCTGCTGTGGGTCTTTGCTATTCCTGGTGCAAAATGATGTCCATCTGTGGAGCAGAATTGTTGACATGTTTCTTTGCTATAAAAACACAAATCATTTGTTTGTGAAAATTATGTGCTGCTTTTCAACCGTACACAATGTTATTGACTTTAAATCTTGCGAACATAACGTTTGCTTTCTCATAGCCGAGCCAAAGGGTTCTATGAGCTGCGAGGACTAAATTACCTCCCGCTACCAGGGAAACAGAGTTATGGCTTCAGAAAATTTCTGTTTTTGAAAACAAAATGCATGAAAAGATAAATTAATGATCTTCAATTTTTTTTTTTCACTTTGGAAAGTGACCATGGTATAAGCAGCATAACGGCCCACGAGGTGTTCATTATCAAAAATAATGGACTCTGCGGAGGAAACCGTCTCTGGTCTCCACGTCATCCATCATTTCCAGATAATAAACACCTCATCAGGCATTAGCCCTTACATAAGAGGGGTGATGAAATAAAGGATGTCGCAGCAACGGGGAAACAGACTTCCTGGCAACAGTGAGGAGGTGTGGTGAGCAGCATTTTGAGGAGTGAGATTCAGACTTTACTCTGCTTTAGCAGCCTTATGTGACCCAAAGAGCCCGGCTCTGCATGTCCACTCTGACCCCCTTTACATTTCCATAACTCGTGTGACCAGTCTAACCCAGAAACTGATGTTGGTACAGTAGCAATCCCACCATCTTGGGTTGGAACCTAAAGAACAGTGTCAGAACCTGGATGGGAGCACAGTGTTGGACCCTGGAACACAGTGCTAGAACCTGAAGAACAGTGATGAACCCAGCAATACAGTGTTTGGACCGAGAGCAGAGTGTTGGAACCTGGAACACAGTGTTAGAACCAAGAACACAGTGTTATAACCGGGAGCACAGCGTTGGAACCTGGATAACAGTGTAGAAGAGTCCATTCCTTGTACTGCTTTGCTACGCCACTGCAAACCTAAAAATATCACACCCTCGAGCAGCGTAAACCGTGACTGTGGCTGTCGTATCAGATTATTTCGCATATACCGTGTACAGCCAAAAGCTGACTATTTCAGATCAAGCAAAAAAGAAAGGGTTTAAAAAAAGTGACATCGAGAAAACGAAGGATGTAGCCGAGAGCAACTCCAAGCTCACTGCCCTGATTATTAAATCAGGGACAAGGCCGAGATCAGCTCCACATGGCTAAACCAAAAAATATGCCATCATCTTATATTTAGATTTTGAATCTTCATTAAAATTAAATATAAATTCTTACTTCAATAAAATGTTTCTTTCACAGTTGGGCTGCTGTCAAGTCCCTCGGCACTGAACTCCTCCCAGGCCAACTGACCGAAACCTCGATGAAACTTGGCAGTGACAAAGTGACCACTGGTGTTGAGGGACGCTGCTGACGATTTATAAACTGGGAAAAAATGCTTTTGTTTTAAGGTCACTGTGCCAAGGTCAAAGGTCATATTTCTTACTGTCCCACAAAAGACAAGCCTTCGTACAAAATTCTTTCATTTGAGCCGAACATCTCGGCAGCAGTGTTAATCGTTTCTGAGACTCACTCTGGAAACAATTATTAAGGTCAAGGACACTGAGGCCAGGTCAAGGGTCAAAATTATTACTAACCTGAAAAGCGAGGCAGTAGATTTAACCATCTCCGAGATACACTGTGGAAGCAAGTTTAAAGGTCACTGTGGAAATATCAAGGGTGAAAATTCCTAATGTCTGGAAAAAATGCATCCATATGATGTAAATGCCTTAGTTTGAGTCTAATTTCAAAGCTCTAGTGCTAATGGTTTCTGAGATTCCCTGCAGAACCAAGTTTCAGGGTCAAGGTCAAATCTGGCACAAGGACTGCTAAAATAGTCTCTGTGACCTCCCAAGAGTGTGTATCTTTATTCTAATAAGGCACCCGAGCACACAAGATGGAAAGTGAGCAAAACAGACATTTTAGTTTCATGGTCACTGTTTCAAGGCCATATTTTGTAATTCTTAATAACCCTCAAGGGGCACAACTATGGAGTGAATGCTTTCATTTGAACCTGATGTCAAGGCTCCAGTGATAATGGCCTTTCAGATACAAGCTCCAGAAACTTCTATAAGGTGGAAGTTTTGGAGATTTAGCCCTGTGAGACATTGACAACTGCTCAGTCACTGCCCGGACGGCACATGAGGTGACAATGAGCCACGACAGGTCTGTGGCATGTGAGAATCATCATAGGCAGCATGTTAGCTCAGTGGGTGACGCTGTTGCCTACTGCAGGAAGGTTGTAGGTTCAAATCCAGCCTGGGGTTGGAACAAGCTGAAAACCCATGAAGGAAGCACTGATCTCCACGGCAGACGGAGCTACGGAGATAAACTTGCACCCTGAGCTCCTCTGGGACTCCTCTGGTTACTCACGTTTCCTCCCACAGGCCAGACAGCTGCTTCTCAGGCTAACTGGAGGCTTCCCATTGGCCACAGCCCCTGAGTTCGCAGGTGAATGGTTCATGAGCTCTCTGATGAATCAAGGAGCCGTCAGGAGTGTATTTTTCCTCTATCTCACCCAATGCATGCTGGGATAGGCTCCAACACCCACCCGCCCAATCCTGACAGGGCATGTGCAGTTTCGATAATAGATGGATGGATGAATGGATGGATGGATGGATGGGGGAAAGCAGGATGGATAGTTGCACCATTTTAAAATGGCTGCTGCAGGGGGGCCTACAAATAAAACCATAAGGATGAGGCAGAATGGAAAATAAAAGAATAGCAGCAGGCAAACAGAAATGAGGGAGAGCAGAGACGGGTCCGCGGAGAGTCCGGGCTCGTTATACGGCCGACAGGAGGACTGTGAAATCTCGAGCTGAAAACGTAAACAGCGAAACGCAAGAACACATTTGATTAAAGGAAAGAGTCACAGGCACAGAGGCGTAAAGTAGCAGGAAACAAATGAAACCCCAGCGTCTCTCTCTGCATGGGCAGAGGCGAACACACCGCCGTTATCGGCCCGTTCGCTCACTCCTGGCCAGCCTTCTGCTTGGCTCTGTGTTTATTCGTGCAAAGCCATTTCTTTTGTTGAAACTACATCAGGGAACTCGGTCAGCAGATTCTGACAAATGCATTATTGCAGGCAGGCTACTGAAGGTCTCAGCACACGCAGAAACAAACACACGCGTAAACACACTCGCATACACAAACATAGCACACAACACTCGCACACACAACACACGCATAAACACACTCACATACACACACATGCGCACACAGAGCACACAACACACTCTCGAGCACACAAACGTGCAAGCAAGCACATGTGCACATGCAACAGGAGACGGCCTCAAATACAAACAGACACACGCAAATACAGACACACAAACAGGCAATCAAGCACACGCACGGGCACAACACAGCACTCTCACACACACGCGCACACACACACAAACATACACACACACTCAAGAGTGTGCACACACAAACATTCACAAGTGCAAAGTAGTGCTGTTTGGGACTCGAAAAAAAAAACAAAAAAGTTCATGGTAAACCAGTATTGATTGAATATGAAGGTCAAGTAATTGAGCAGGTAAATGATTTTAAATATATTGGAATAATATTTGACAATTTTCTTAGATTTGATAAACATATTTTAAAAAATTTGCAGTAAAATTTCAAGGACTATTGGATTTATATGACGAATGAGACAATTTCTCCCTAAAAGAGTTTTAGTCATGCTTTATAATGGACTAATTCTCCCACATACTGATTATGGTTTGATAACATGGGGAAAATCTCAGGATCTTATTTTTAAACTACAACATCTTTAAAATAGATACGCACGCTTGATTTTGAAAGCAGACTTTTTTACTCCTCACACAGCGCTCCTCAGAGAGCTCAACTGGCAACCTCTCTCCCAGAGAGTTAATCATCAATTTTGTTTGTATATGTATAAAACTATTAGTGGACTTGTCCCTGATTATTTGAAAGATTTGTTTACATCTAGAATCCCATCAATTTTTAGAAGATATGCAATTAATTCTCCTCTCTGTGTCCCCAAACCCAAAACTTAATATATGAAAAGTCATTTCAATGCCTCGGATCACATTACTGGAACAATCTCCCATCCTTTATTAGAAATACCCCATCATTGCATACATTTAAAACTCAATGTAGAATCTTATCTGTTATTGACAGAATATGACATCTATGTCCCATCGCAGCTTAAACAATTAAGTTTGCACCCTCTCATATAATTTATGCAGTTTCATTTCATCTTTTTTTTTCTTTTAAAATTGCTGTAACTTTATAACTTGATTTTCCGTGTGTACATATGTAATCATCCTCATTTCACTTTTTTGTTCATGTGTAAAATTTGTATTTGTAATTGTGTTTCATTTATGTTTGTATTGTTTTAATTGCAGGGCCTCTTTGTAAATCACTTCTTTAACTGGAAGGGCTACCCTGTGAAAATAAGTAGGAAATAAATAAATAAATTCACACACAATTGTACACATACATAAACAAAACACCAACACACACACACACACACACACACACACATACACACGCACACACACAAACACACACACAAACATATATACACACATACACACACACATACACAAAAACACACATTTACACACAAACACACACAAACACGCGCACACACACACATACACACAGAAACACAAAAACACGCACACTCGCACACACTCCTACATGCCAATCCCCATTCAAACCACAGCAGAAATCATTAAGCATTTAACAGTGAAAGGGAGGCGCAGCAATAGCAGATTTGGTTCTCTCAGCCTGCCAGCGTATAATGTGAGAACAGACCCCAGGCTGATGTGACTGTGCCAGTGAGACAGGAGGGGGAGGGGCCGGGGGAGGGGGAGGGGGAGGGGCCGGGCAGGACGATGCGGAAGGTCAGCCAGCTTCGCCCACAGCGGCCACATTTGTCACGTCGCTGTCAGGAGGCGTCAGCTTTAGTCTGTTTTCCCGCTGACAGATGAGAGAGCAGAGCTCTCCAGAAGAGACCTCTGCTCTGTGTTTAACAGACACACACCGACTCCTGTCACAACACAGCCAAAACCCCGACTCTGCGCCAGGATCCAGCCCAATGCAATCAGGAATGCACCATCGCAAAACAGGAGAAAGGTCCACTATTTGAGCCCCTAAGAACCATACCGGGCCATCCCGCACTTTTGGCGAAATTGAGTTGAGGTAGTCAGCATGTGCAGAAAACTGAGATCTACATTTCCTAAATGAGCCAACCCAATCTACCCACATGGATTGCTCATATAAGCAAACGTCCTCTCTGCCACTGTAAATATGCAATGCGCTGCCTTAGCCATAGTGGACCATCCCATAACTTTTCTATAATTCAATGTAAACATGGCGGCTAGGTATCGCACTGATGAGGAATTGCTTGCTATGATTGATGATGATGGTGAAGTGGAAGATAATGGAGACCCAGAGTTTGACCCAAATGAATCAGAAGATGATGGTTCCTCTTCAGAAGGAGGTAGGTTTCACTTTAAATGAAACAGAAGGGCATCAAAACCTGCATAAGAAGTGCACTACGAACTGTACATATCTTGAGTTTTTAACAGAAGCAGTGTTTCTAGTTCCCAGATACTCTAAATGACGCAGGAAGCTGGCAACTTTGAGTCCCATTTTCTCAAAAGTTCCCCAACATGGGTTGGCCCAGTATGGCTCTTAGGGGCTCATTTATCATAACGGTTACTACAGCAACCCACAGTGGGTCAGGACCTCCGTCAAATCAGGACTTTTTACCAGCCACACCGTGAGCACAACTGAAGATCTGTCCCAGTGCTCGGCAACAAACCCCACCTCATTCAACAGCTACAGCAGGGCTGCCCAACCCTGTTCCTGGAGATCTACCATCCTGCAGACCTTCACTCCAGCCCTCACATACGTACCCCATCTCATTCAGCAGCTAAAGACTGCATTCAGCACTTACTAGAGTCAGGTGAGCCAAATTAGAGCTCTAGAAAAAGGGTGGATGACCACAGATCTGCCCAACTTTCAAACACAAAAGTTCTTATCATCGTTCTTTACAGACCAAACCACAACTCATACTGACACACACAGAGGATTAGTAAAGACAATCAGTACTCTTGTTTAATTAAATCAAATAGATTTTTACATAAACATAAACAAATTTAGTAGACAGTTACAAAACAAGATTTTAAGAAAATCCAGATGCCGATCGAATAGGGAGTACCGTACATTATCAGTCTGTGGATGGTAGATTTTTTTAATGGTTTTTCACCACTTTAATCGTGGATTTGGGGGGGTTGGCTATCCAATCCACTCACACATGACCGCAAATCAACAGCCTCACATGAGTATTTGATCAAACCCAGAGAGCGATGTCCATCAGGCCCTCAGGTGGTCAGCACTGTTCACAAACGTAACCTCAGGTGACCAATGAGAATACCAGGCAGTGACATGCCGACAGCAGAATGAAAGGCCTCACCTCTCAATGCTTCTTAAAGCTAAACCTGACATACTTCGCCTGATTAGCCACCGAACATTGATTTGTGTACTAGGAAAACACCAATTCGTAAATTAAGGGGCCAAGTTATTTTTGATAGCATCATTGTACATTGCGTCACAAAGTTATGAGGTGTTTTTCTATGCGAATAATTGATGACAGAAAATGTTGATGTCCTTTGAAGATTCTGCACTGGTGTAGGCCAAGCTCATGACACAGAACAGATTTGCTTAAATTCAGTTTGCAAAGCTCACTGTAATTAAATCCTCTCACCTGAAAGTTTGGTACGTTTTGATACAAACAAGATTTCTTCCTCTTCAGAAGTATTCATCTGAATGCTTATGACATTCTGATGCAATCAAGCACCATCTTTGATTAATTACGCTGCTGAAAAAATGCTAAAATGACAGATGGAAGTCTGAGAAAGTATTAGATTTTTTGCATTTAGTTGCATTATTGCCATTTTTACACACATATCGCTTCTTTAAATGTAGCCAATAATCAATCACTTCATCATTATAATTTCTTAATCATTCTATACCATTTATTGGACTTAATTATTCAGGAAATGAATTGTTTGATTGTTAATCAGGCAAATTTAAATTAGAATAACTTGACAGCAATGATGCGGTAAAAGGTGAGGTTACTGAAGGGCTATACATCTGATGGCAATCTACTGGACAATACCCGATATTCGTTCTAGCAGCCAATGAGAATATGTAGTATTTACAAGCATGCACCAGGTGGCCAATAGGACAACCCAATCTTTACATAGTCAGGCAGCCAAAAGGAAAATGCAGTATTGACACCCAGGAAATTTTGGAGAATTTTAGTTCCTCAGTGTCAGCTGTTCCTCTCTTCCTCGCAACAGTGATGGTGATTCACAGACTCAATGCAGAAAATATATTATGGGATGTTAAATCTTTAATTAAGCTTCAAATGAGGACATTTGTATAATCTGTCCTCGGGGCTCCACTGGTATTTATAGCCAGTTCATTAGAATTGATCAAATGGCACAGAACGAGAAGACTGATATCCAAAATAAGAAAAATGGCGGTAGCCAAATATAATGCATTAATACAGTATAACAGCAGGCGAGCTGAACTGCAGATTTTTTTGTGACGGGATCCTATTGGGTCACTTTTCAGATATCTGGGTCCTGAATCACCCAAGCAAATGCATGAGCACTTTAATGGCAGATTACAAATTTTGTTATTTTTTTCTAAGATGTTACATGTGAATGGACAGTCACAGAAGCGCAGTGACAACAGGCGCCCGGCACAGCCATTCTTTGTTGCAAGCAGAGTGTTTCCTCAGATCATAAAAATATCCAATTTAGCATTAAATCAAAGCAAACAGTAGCAGTGCAGATTTTTGGCCAGAAATAACGCAGAATTTGAATAAACTCAGGCGACCGCCAGACGGTTATGAAAGCAATGGGTTCAAGCCAGTTGCTTTTAACAGATGACAAATTCAAAGGCAGAAGAGATTACAACCACATTTAGAACCAAACTTTAACAGAGTCGACCGCAAAGGGTCACACTTTAGATGAAGTGTTGCTCATAAAAGCTTTATACAGCATGTATAATGCCTTCATAAATGAGACATAATGTCTTCATAAATCATACATAATCAAATGTCATGCTTTTTAAAGGGTGAAATAACACATCCTTATTCAGCATGTGATGACAGATGTGATATAACTGGCAATGTCACTTAGCTTGTGGCTAAATGCTACAAAGGGTGACATTGTCATTGTCACACCTGGCATCACATGCTGAATAAGGATGTGTTATTTCACCTTTTACAAAGCATGACATTCGCTTATGTATGATTTATGAAGGCATTATGTCTCATTTATGAAGGCTTTAAAGGCATGAAGTTTGCATGTTCTCCTCATGTTCGCGTGGGTTTCCTCTGGGTTCTCCGGTTTCCTCCACTCACAAAAACATGCATCATAGGAACACTCCTACCAGAACCCCTGACCAAGGAACTGGCTTTAGAACTGGAGTTGGTCCCCAAGCGCTGCTCTGTGGCTGCCCACTGCTCCTAACTATAGGATGGGTCAAATGCAGAGGACCAATTACCCCACGGGGTTCAATAAAGTGTATCTTAATCTATCTCATCTATACATGCTGTATAAAGCCTTTATGAGCAACACTTAATCTAAAGTGTGATCATGCAAAGAAA
This sequence comes from Gymnothorax javanicus, assembly GCA_029692085.1. NCBI lineage: Eukaryota > Metazoa > Chordata > Actinopteri > Anguilliformes > Muraenidae > Gymnothorax > Gymnothorax javanicus. Next base: position 8,818,569 of record CM056201.1, read on the forward strand.
CAAACAATTTGCAATCAACCCAATCAATTAGACCCAATCACAACAGAAATTGCCATCCGATTTCTTTGACATGGGTTAAACACATGATAAAAACCACAAAGCCCAATACCCCCACTGCATATCCACTGACTGTTCCCAAACTCTGACATTAATGGGAGAACACGGTAACACCTTACATTATGGGTACATTAATTAACATCAGCTCATGCAGAAAGAAGCATTACCTATCAGTTAATTAACAGCAAACAAATGGATCTACTAATCATTCACTAATGCTGTTCATGTTAACTAAGGTATTTATTCATACATTATTGAATAGTTTGATAGTTTGAGGTGTTACTTAAGGGATACTTAAGGGATGTTTTCAACTTCATAATAAGGATGTCAAAAAGCATTAATAAATGGTAAGTTAAGGTTGCCTAATGCTTATTTAGCTCTCTGATGCATTAGTTAACTGGTAATTAATTGGTAGTTAATGATTATTACTGCATTAACTAATGTACCCTTATTGTAAAGTGTTAACAAGGACACTTGAGCAATCTTTAGAGCAAAGACTGTGAAACTTCACTCCAACAAACAGCAGTCGCCACAGGCAATAAACATCAATACCCCATCCCCAGATAATGGAGAGCTGAGATGTTAGCACAGTCTGCCTGAAAACCACCTTCACTGCCACACACAAACCTAAGCATACACCCATTTAATTCTGACAGTTCACCATGCTATCACCCGCTTGCGAAGCAAATGCCCGACAGCCACACAATCATTCCCTGAAGCAGCTCGCTCACAAAAACAGACTTTTGTAAGAAGAATAACATTTAATGATGGGAAACTTTCGCTCACAGTGAATCACAGGGCATTTGCATCACATAAACAGCTCTCTCCAGGCAAGATTTCCATCATAAATCGCGAGATATTTACGAGTATGTGCATCTGCACAGGCGAGACAGGCCATTTAAACAGACTCCTTCCCTGAAATTTTAATAATGTGTTACGATGCATTACAACAACAAAAAAAAAACCATAATGTTTTCAAACTGAAAAAAATATGAGTTAAGAGACTATGAGAGAGCTTTTCTTGTTTAGAAAGGGATTTCTAGGCTGATACTTGACCAGTAGGTCAACGATTCCCAGATGAGAAAAACTTGTCAAACATATGGTAGTGTGCATATCTATCCACGTAAACGATCTTAGACGGTTCTCCCTCACTGGGCTCATTAAAAGCACAAGAGCGGATCCAACAGCTGTGATGTGTAACCATACGATTTCAGCACCAGTCTTAAGAGACCAGGGTGCATTGCAGCGCTGAAAATATGCTCAGGACCAAAGTCAGTAATTCCCATGTATTTCAGGGAGCTGAACACCTGTGAGGGCATTAAACAATGTCCCTCACTCCTCTATGAAGAGGTCTAAGCCTTCAGACTTCAGTCTGTAACCCAGCAATGACTGACATGGAAGTCTTCTGATGGTAATAGTGCAGGGTTTTTATTTCAGTGATTTCTTTGCACAAAAACAGATGCTTTTTTTCCCCGACTGCACACATATGAAAAGTGCACCAGAGTTAATTTCACAAGCCTGCAGTTAGAGCACCACACCCTGTATTCCGAGGCTGAATAAGTACTGACAGAAATAATCAGACAGGTCAGCGCAGAAACATGAAACACGGAGACCGAAGGGCAAAATACACTGAACGTGAATTCGCGAGTGCGTCATTCATCGTCATTGAGAGGAGAGCGTGAAGCGAACTTTTGCCCGGTACACCTTGGCGGAGCGGTGAGCACAGCAATCTCGTGAAAACCACCGCCTGCAGCACGACACATGCACGCGCAGGCAAGCGGCGGGTTTGACTAGAGCTGCGATAACAGCGCAACTTTCAACTGATCGCTGCGCTGTCATCGCAGGAGATACCATACGATATGGAGCAAGCGGGAGGCGATGGGATTCGAGGATATTGGCCGCTTGTTTGGGTACCGTGTTTTCAGCTCTTCGCTGGAGGAGTGGGTCCGGGAGCACGAGGATTCGCCCTCTGAATGGGACGTTAAATTAAAATACATTAACATTATGGCCATTAAAGATACGGGGACATGCCATCTTGCAGGAAAAAATTCCCCCCCCCCCCCACTGCATTCCTGAGGTCTGTTTAAGTCCAGTGCTCTGTTGTGTATTTATCAGCAAATATTGCAGTTACGTCTTTCATAACATTTACAGATAAAACTACAGCACCATTATGTAATCTGTGCATAAACCAACTGTCCGCTCCCTTGTGGCAGGTGTGATGTCATTAAGGTGACACAGTCATGTCTGCCTTTTGTCGAGGGGTTCATAGAATGTGTAACCAAAAGAGAACAAACAGTCCCAAAACTAACGCATCAAAACCCAAAGGTTTGAGTGTGTGAGCGAATGGTGTGTGACCATAAGATGTACTGGAAACCTGTCCAGGGCATATTCTTCCTGTTTCTCAGTCCCCGATGAGACTCTGAATATGAGTATGTGGGCTAGATGATGCATGGATGGATGGATGGATGGATTAAAAGGATAGATTGAAGTATGGATGAAAAAAGATTGAGCTAGAGCATGTACACGGTGCCTCCCATTTTAAGTGCCATTTAACAAATTCAGTCTTGCATTCAAAACCTGCCGATCGACCCACAGAGAAATAAACCTGAGATATGAAGCATCCTACTACAAAACGAGGAAAACTCCGTCTTTCTCTCCTTCTGTCTGCATCCATTTTTCTCCTCGACTGGTTGGCCAATCAATCTGAAGCTGCCCATGGGCATTGAACATTGGCAAAGGCACAGACTGACAAAGCTGAATTAGCTGATTTTTTTTTTCTCCATTTTTCCAAATGAAAGGTGTTTATGAGCAAATGAGACATGCTTCCGAGCATTTTTAATAAGTTCGAGCAGAGTTGCAGTGCGTACATCCCTGGGAGTGCAGTACTTAAGCCGCTCTCACACTAGACGCGAAACAAATTTTTTGCACAACAGATTACATTCAAAGACGCATTCGCATCTTTGCATTGACTTTGAACGTAATCTGTCGGTGTGAAAGCAGCTTTATTCTGTGGTGTTGTGTCCAGTCAGAATGCAGAGAGAGGTGTATAAGTATTTGGACACGGGCACAATTTTAAAGGGCAGTTATTTCTGCATGGTTCTCTCCTAATGTAAGTATAGTGTTGTCTCTCAGCTGCAATCAGACTGTATTTCCCTCCATCTTGCATAAATAGTGTAAGAATTCCTGTGCTTTAAAACTCACCTTTAAATGCCTCCAGACCTCACTGCGTACCCTGTGCGGCCTGTGACATCATAAAATGTGGACGCTATCCTTCTTGTGACCTCGTTATTGACGACCTCCCGTCCTGAGGCCCCACCCCTGTTCTGTAGGGTTCCGCTCTTAAAGGGGCAGGACTGCCTCAGATCACAGAAAGAGCGTTACGTCTAAGATTTTTGGGACATCTTTTCTAAAAGAGGTTTTGTTTATCTCTAACAAACAGAGTCTGACAGCCTGGTCATATTTTGTGCATCATCACCCATAGCCAACAATTTAATGCACCTTCTCCCTCTCTCTCTCTCTCACACACACACACACACACACACACACACCATCTCTTTCCCCTTTCTCTAATTTAATTTATGTGGGCTTTATCAGGGTCCGGAGACAGACAGAGTAAAACTCTGATTCCTTACATTTTTACATTATATTCATTCGGCAAACGCTCTTATCTTCAGCTCAATGAGTGGCCCCTTGGCTCATCCACTGGGACCCGGGCAGTTTGGTGGAGAGGAAACTTCAGGGTAACCCTGTTAAGATCAGAGCTCCCTTCGGGCCCTTGAGAAAGGCCCTTTGCCTTACACTGCTCCTGGGGGGACTGGCTTCTGCTTTGTCTGACTGAATACAAGTCCCTTTGGGTTGAAGCTCCAGTTAAATGACTGTAGTGGAATCAGCACTGCAGTTTGACAGCACAGGCTTTTTTTCATAAAGGCCCCCCCTCAATAGCCTGTTTGGGGACATGAGGGAGTGTTAGGTCAGGATCTGTGCTGGATTTCAAGCCTGATTTTAGGTATGGTGACCCGGGGCACAATATATCCGGGGGGGTGGGGTGCACCCAGAGAGGGGAAAACTTTAATTCCCCCTGTTACGGCTGTGGCTTGTTTTTGATTTTTTCCCTCTTCTTGCCTCTGCCTAGGACTCACCTTTCTCTAATGCCATGGTGTCTGCATCCGATTGGATGCAGGATCTCCAATCATCCTGTCAGGCTGGAGCATAAAAGGCCCAGGGAAGCCCATGGAAGATGCCAATGGGCCAGACAGCATTATTTTCATGTTATGCCTGGGGATTTCAGTGCTGTTGTGAGATTATTTGTGTACCGGATTCAGTAGAACTGGGACTCCCTTGGCTGGGAGGGTGTAGCTTCTTGGTTTGTCTTTTGTTTAGTCTTTGCGTTTCCTTGTCTTGTTTTCCTGTTGCTTTATTGAATTAGTTTAGTGGCTTTCAGCTTGACTCTGGTTTGTTTGAAAAGTATTCTTGGTTTAACCCTCTGTAAACCAAGTACCTTTCCAACTGTGTAAAAATCATTTCCCGAGGCAAATATGTTGATTATGGGCCAATCTTTGGAAAAATAGTAAAAAAAAAAAATTCGACCCTTTGGCCCACCTTTCCAAAATGTAGCAGATCTGCTACATTGGGTTATAATGCGAACGGAAAAATTAAAGTGAAGGACCATTCAAGTTATTCTCAAATGTTTATTTGGCAATAAGAAACAAAACCAGCAGGGTGTCCAGGCTGTTAACCCTCTCACTTTATGTAGCAGATATGCTACGGTGGTTAATAGAGGGTTAATGTCCTCTTCTTCATTGATTAAATTTTGTGAACTTTTAGTTTGACAATAAATCATAATTTATTTATATTTCTGTTTACCTGATCATTCTTTCTCTCCTGGTAAAACTACTGTCTTAATCCCATAATTCCCCTGGACCCATTAAAGACATAACACCCCCCTACCCCAACCCCCATGTGGGTGAGTGGACTGCCCGTACACACAACATGCCAGTAGAGTAGTGATTAGCATTATGTAGCCCTATGAAATATCATTATATGAAGTGTTTAATGCCAAAATTACCAATATTGACAAACTACCATAGAGCAATAGCCCTGTGTTTCTTACACGTGGTGCAAAAATCCATTTTCAGAAATTCACACTATATGCTGTATTTTTTCATGGTCAAATTTTGTGTTTTTCTATAAAATGCAATAGGCACCAACATAGGAAAAAGCTGATATTCTCAAAATGAGTAAAATGGATATATTGCGTTTTGCAAACAAAGTCTTCATATATAATATGCTGCTAAAAATATGCACCACAAAATGGAATTGGCTGCATTTTCTGTACTCGTGGAGAAATACTTTCACTATTTACTAAATTGTGGAGCATCACTGTAACAGGAAACAGGACTGACAATAGAGCGTCTATTGGTCCAGGGGTACTATGAGATCGGCTCAGGCCAGTTTATTGATTTTACTAATATCGCATCATGACATACATTTTTTTGCCTACATCACCCAGACTTGATCTGCCAGCCTGATTCATTCCCCCTTTAGTCTGCAGTCTGACCCACACGGACTCGAAGGCTAGAGCTGGGCCTGGTAAACACGTCTGCCGGGGAGGAGATCTTCAGCTAAACTGTAATCAATTTTACGGCCCAAAAGCAATCAAATTTACTTTTAATTTTCTCTAAATCATCCTCATGATACCAATAGGAGCTAATTTAGCTCAGTGTGGTGGACGACTATCAGATTTGATTCGATATTCATGGCGAGTACCGTGTTCAGTATTTTGTGATTATTTAAGCCCTGCACCGTACACAGTCTGATTTATTGAAGGCCCGTTTAAATGATTAGGCTGCAGAGAAGCTGATTAACTCATTGATTGGTCGACTTCCTAACCTCTCCGAGCCAATTCTGAGAAACCAGCTCAGAGCTTCTGCCCTGAATTTGCCCACAAAGAACATGCCTCTTTTGCGCAGTCAGGATAGAATCCATCCATTTTCGCAGCAGCCAGAAACTGCAGCTTTTTCAAAATTATCACAGCAATATTTCTGCTCAGAGGTCACAGACCTTCACTCGTCCATGAAATGACCGAGTCTCAAATTCATGCAAACACGATGGCCTGTTAGCCTTTTAGTCGAGTACGTGTTTGTCGGCAGATGCAAGTAGCTTGTGAGCTGGGGTCAGTCTCGATGCCATGCCATGCTCCAAGTGTTTGTGCACACAGTTACGTGTCCAAGATGGTGCAGGTCCTTCCCATAAGGTTTTTTTCTACCAAATGATTTTCGCCCCGCATTAGGGCAGGAATATAGTTCACCCAAGTTTGCAAAGACAAACGATAATGCCTGGCTAACCAGGCACAAATGTGCAAGAGCAGTGAACACACTCAACGTGCATTACTGTCCAACGATGGGTTAACAAACATCAGCCCACAAGGGGGCGATATAAAGCTAATCAGAGCGTTTCCATGAGTGCAACACAGTTAGTTGTTTTACGCTACAGCGCCCGCCACCTGTGACACTCAGACTGCAGCCTGTGCTCGCGTGCGTTGAGTACACCGACACGTGAAAATCAGCTTGAGTACCTCGAAGTGTCTGCGTTTGCGTGTATCGCGTGAACCATCTTTCTGCCCTTTCTTTCATGAATACAGCTGCTGACTTTTTGTGAGAGTTGAAAATTTCAACTTGCACAAATATGAGAAAAATGCAAATTTAGCGTCATCACGTCGCGTCATTCACATTGCCCGGTGCGAATTCATGTTTAATTGAGTCTTTGAAATTACTTTATATGTAATTCAGCTGCAGGAAAAATTCACTTCATATTCGGTGGAAACATGACTTCAAAAATACAAATTTTTGACATCAGACGTGAACATTGCAATTTTGCAAGTGAAGTAACCATTGCTACATTCAAATCCAAATATTCACGTGAACATAAAAAGTCACAGGAATTGGACAATTTCAAGACTGGCTGGCTTTTTTCCACACCTCAAACGCATTTAAAGAGGACATTTCCCAGAGTACTGACACAACATGCTCCGCAGAGATTCCTGGCCCAAACAACTTCACCAAGACTCAGTCAGGCAACAAATAATTCCACAATTTCCATTCACATTTTCAAATATGGTTTTAAAAGAAGAGCCCCAAATGCACTAACTGTTCTCAAAATCCTCTTTCATACCAATGGCAGAACTTTACATTTGTTTATTCATTCCAAAATCACATCAACAAACATGACAATAAATCTAATGCATGAATGTGTCATGTTGCCACATTAAAATAATTTCAGAAATGATGAAGTAATCATTAAAAATCTAATTTATTCACGGTGCAGAATTCCCTAGTCTGAATAAGTTTCTGACATCTAGTCAATTTCATATCTTTTAAATGAAGCAGAATTTTGGACTTTATCTCCGCTATCTGAGGTCTGGCATCAACTGATCTGCAGAAGGGTCCATCTCAGCTGCCTGTCACACACTGCAGTAACGCCAAGCATCATTATTAACGAAGCTCTGTCACTGGACGAGGCCCAGAGAGCTCGCCAAGCGATGTGGATCAACAGGCGCAAGCAGAGGACATCACGGGTCAGACCAAATCAATAAGCGATGAATCTGCATAGACATTATGATGCGTACAAGCAGAGCATAGGACGTGTGACAAACACATACTCGTGCACCAAAGGGCGTAAAATCAAGGTTTAGGAAATAAAAGCCCCAATAAATACTTTCTTAGAAATCACCTGGATTCCCTAATTAATTATTTTCTCCCTCGTGGCAGATAACTAGTGAAAAAAGTATCAATGTTCATTGGTGGAAGATAGACTTGGCTGCATTTGCCACTCAAACAGACATGATGGCAATCACCTGGAGGGAAATCTTGCTCCTGAATTCAATCTCCGGTTCCAACCCTCTTATTTTATATTCATGACCACTCTTAAAAAAGGTAATGAAATCCAGGGAGCAGATTGAAGACAGCACCAGATTTTCAGAAACCACACAGGGCTGGTCTCGGGATGATAGAGTCCAGTTTATTCAGGCCACACAGAAGCTATGTGTGTTTAACCCTAAGAGCGCTAAATGTAGCTGTAAGATATCAAAATCAAAGCTGTTGAAAACCTATCATGTGGCGACTTGTTTAAAAGAGCTCCCCCGCAGGGGAGCTCTTTTAAACAAGTCGCCGCATGATAGGTTTTCAACAGCACAGGGTAATTAAATTTATATATTTTTAAAATCTATTTCAGCGCTCTGAATTAATAATCAGCCCGGCCAGTGACAGACGTTCTCCAGGGTGCGGCCCCAGACACTGACAGCACTAATACCAGCGAAGCTCAATCACATAATGTCATGTAAATTCTGCAGATCATTTTTCCTCAGGGCAAATGAGAGAACTGTGCAAACACAATATCAGATGAAATCAGACCGTGTTTAATACTGCCTTTATGAATTTCCACACTTTTCACACAGCATGACATAAAGGACAGTGCTCCCTTAAAAAGCCAAGTTTCACACCACTCGGGTGCGCAGTCTCATAAGCTTTTGCTGTAATGTGTGGCGTGTCAAACTTGTACTTTAAGATAGCAGACTATTGTTTGTCCAGCAATCTGTTGTGTTATTATTTTTGGGAATTGCCATTTCCCGTTTGTTGTATTTATAAAAGTGACTTTTGAAGCCCTGCTTCAAAAGTAATAAACATCTATCCTTTTTTTTTTTTTTTTGCATTTGAAGCCAGTCAACGTTATTTCAAGTTTTCAGTGCACTGACAAGTGTGCACTAAAAAACCATGACTGTGAAAGACAGCATCAAATCGATGACTGTCGAACACAGCAGGAATTTTAGGCGCGATTACACGATTTTCAGGAAAATCCCATGAACATCTCATACTTTGGATGATAGTTGCCCTATTCTGCCGCCAATGGTCATTACTCACCAGACTGTCAGAGATTTGATCACTGCAGCAGACTCAATCAGTCATAAGCTGCTGCAGATCTCCTGTAACAGTATGACACGAGTGTGTTTTCACCAACAGTCTTTCAGCATGACTCTTGGCTCTTATCGTGTGAGGCTCACGTGACCTCAGCCCAAAGGGTGTGTGTGAGTGCTGTTAGGATGAAGGGAATTATATTACAGACAATGATTAAAAATTTCAGAGCCCGCTACAGCTTCATACACACATCGCGGCTAATAGTATGTGGACAACAGCCCAGCTGACATCTCATTCCACAGTCCTGGGCAGTCTCATATGGAGCCGGTCCGCCCCTTTCCGCTATACCAGTCTCCAGTCCTCCAGAAATGCTCTCCATTAAATGCTATAATATACCTGTGGAGACCTGCTCCGATTCCAGGGTTTCCACTGAACCCAGTGGTGTTTGGTGGGAGCTGCAGTCAGGACTCACTGAGCACCAGTCCAGTTCATCGCCTCCAATCTGAACAAAAAATGTCGCTTCGTACCTCGCCCTGTCATGCTGAGGCAGAGAAGACCATCCCCCAACTGATGGAGGCATAGAATCATCAAGAATGTTACTGGATGCTATAGCAGCTTATGACAACTGAAGAGTTTGTTTCCAAAACGCAATACGTGCTGCGGGGAAACAGATAAATCAGTGCTTCTGAATACAGTGGAGAGACAGGCAGGAGAATACAGTGGAGAGACAGACAGGAGAATACAGTGGAGAGACAGACAGGAGAATACAGTGGAGAGACAGACAGGAGAATACAGTGGAGAGACAGACAGGAGAATACAGTGGAGAGACAGACAGGAGAATACAGTGGAGAGACAGACAGGAGAATACAGTGGAGAGGCAGACAGGAGAATACAGTGGAGAGGCAGACAGATGTGTGCATTTGGCCACCTTACATGTATGTGTTAATGACCGCTGCCTGTTCCACCTTTGGGGATTTTCCACTAGACCACAAGGGAAAAGAGGGCGAGACCCCACAACTATTTGGGATTTGGTCCACTCCACAGTGCCAAACATGGCACACAACTGCTTGCAACCAATCAGAGGTCAAAGCTAATTTTACGCTCAAATCTGAATATATGCAAATGATATGCTATAAACAGTGTTTCAATGAACATTTCGATGGATTTTGTTTCCTTGCTGGCTCATGAAATAAATACTTTCCTGCTTTTGAACCACAAACATTGGATCTGCTTCTTTTGGACGACGGTCATAATATTTGTTCCTGGTAAAACTTTGGGTTTACTAACAGTGCCAAAATGACAAAAATTGAGATAATACTACAGAGCAGGGATCCTCAAATCTGGACCTTGAATCCAAATCCAGCCCAGGTTTTCTGTTATCCCAGGCAAGTAAATGAACAGTTAGTGCCTCTGATTGGCCAGACTGTGTTAGCACCTGACTCCCAGGTAAAGGGAGGGTGGAAAACTAGCAGTCCTCGGACCTCGTAGGGTGCGATTTGAGGACCAGGGCTATAGAGCATTTGCCCTGTGCTTCTTACACATGGTGCAAAAATCCATTTTCAGAAATTCATACTGTAAGGTGTATTTTTTCATGGTCAAAGTTTGTGTTTTTCTATAAAATGTAACTGGGGCCAACATAGAAAAAGCTGATTTACACAAACTGAGTAAAATGGATATATTGCATTTTGGAAACAAACTCTTCAATTGTCCTTCAGATAAACTATGTGATCTGTTGTGAAAAACAGCCCCTGAGTGTCCACATACTTCTGGCCATGTAATGTATCAGAGACACAGAGCATAACAGCACAAGGCAGCCATTACAGGTTTGGAGCAGCTCAGGAAACACAAAGTGCTTGGGTTTGATCACTGGCTGGGATGTTACAGGAGTTACGTGTGAGGGCAGTTCCTTTAAATCAGAGGAGGAAGTCCTTCCTTTTGAAAATCTCTTCTCTCAATGAGTTCACCACCAGTAAATTCTTCAGCTCTCTCCTATTATTTCAATGGGTATGTATTTGTGTGTGTGTGTGTGTATGTTTGTGTGCGTGTGTGTGTGTGTGTGTGTGTGTGTGTGTGTGTGTGTGTGTGTGTGTGTGTGTGTATTTGTGGGTAGGTGTCACAGCCCCAGGATATGTGTATTATCCACATCCAAGAGCAGGGAAGCTGGTGTAGACATTCATGCAGACCTTCCTTCACATTTCTGCACACATACTATTCATTTCTTTATTCCACAAGGGCGAACACCAAAAAAAGGTAAACAATTATTTTCCCGTGACTCCATTTGAATTTGCATTAGTTTATAGGTCTGACTATTGCTAATGTTATCTTAGAAATTTCCTCTCAAACTTATATTACAAAAATGATTATGCCCATAAAGCTGCTATATTTTCTACATTAAATGTTCATTTCATGGAAAGTCAGTCCCCAGTGTTCACTTAGCGAGTTCTGTTTTTAATGCAATTACAGAGAGAGCGAGGCTGATCTGAGCCCGCTTCAATAACAGGAAATCAAGAAAGCGTTTCCTTAAAAGCCCTGTAATCTTTGCAGAAATACAGTGTATGGCCTGCACAAGGTGGGTCCATGGAGTTTCTGATAGCCTAGATCTCTCTTCATTCAACATGTGAAGGTGAGTAAGCGTTTGCAGCTTGTCTGCCCTCCAGAGTATTTCCCGAGATGCCACGATGACCTTCAGAAAACCCACAATGCATTGGGGCATTGCCTTCCATCAGATTCACTTTCAGGATCAGGGAAAGAGTTGTACTGGCAATGGGATTTAGTTTTCTCTAAGCTGTAAATATTTTTTCACTTCCCAAGACATGTTTGGTGTTTCTAAACAACATGACTGACCTACAGTCGAAGTTCTCACTGTCCTATCCACCACTTCTTTCAAAAGCCAAACTTTCTGAAGCAATGCAGCTTGCAAAAAAGCCAAGAACAAGTCTGACATCCAAAAAAAAAAACCAACAAGAAAAAGAGCACAGATTGATTATATCTCTGGTAGAGGGTAATATTTTTTCAACATTTGTTTGTTCATTTCTTTACAGGATAACTCAAAAAGTAATTCATGGATGTCAATGAAATTTTGAGTGTTGATTGATACAGTGCTAAGCAGGAGGTGATTACATTTTGGTCAGGAAATGACTTACATTTTTTATCCACGAGTGTTCTCGTGCGTGTTAAGACGGCACTGTCCAGACTCGTTTAAGACTCGTGTTCAATGATAATCCCTCAGTAAAAGAATTGCAACACAGTAGGGGTAATGCACTCTCTGAGTTCCTTTAGTTTTAAATGCTGTGCTTATCAGGACAAAGTTTTTTCCATTCGGTGATGACGCAGTGAAATTGGAAATTAGCCATAAAGATACACTAAAGGGAAACAAGAGTAACCCCCTGTCAAAACCATTACAATACACCCCAACACAGCCCAACACCCCAACCTGCACCCACACATTACACTCAACTCAATCGTATACCCCAACACAGCCCAATGCCCCAACCTGCACCCACACACCACACTAAACTAAATCGTATACCCCAACACAGCCCAATGCCCCAACCTGCACCCACACACCACACTAAACTAAATCGTATACCCCAACACAGCCCAACGCCCCAACCTGCACCCACACACCACACTAAACTAAATCGTATACCCCAACACAGCCCAACCCCCAACCTGCACCCACACACCACACTCAACTCAATCATACACCCCAACACAGCCCAACGCCCCAACCTGCACCCACACACCATACTCAACTCAATCAAATACCCCAACAAAGCCCAACACCCCAACCTGCACTCACGCACCACACTCAACTCAATCAAATACCCCAACACAGCCCAATGCCCCAACCTGTACCCACACACCACACTCAACTCAATCATACACCCCAACACAACCCAACGCCCCAACCTGTACCCACACACCACACTCAACTCAATCATACACCCCAACACAGCCCAACGCCCCAACCTGCACCCACACACCAAACTCAACTCAATCAAATACCCCAACAAAGCCCAACACCCCAACCTGCACCCACACACCATGCTCAGCTCAATCTCAGCGCGGTGATTCGGCCTGTTCACAACCTGACGTGATGAACACAAACAAACTCCCACACAGTTTCATCAGGACAGTAAGTGGTATGGCAGGCACTGGCAGGAGTTTCACGCTTGATTTTAAGCCAACACTGTGTACACAGCTGATACCAGGAGGTGCTAGAATGGCTTATTTCACAGCCACCAATTTCTTTACATGGAACTTTGTGGATGGTTGTGGGTTTTAATGGCACGAGTTCCCCGAATCCCAGTGACAGAAATGCGGTAAAATATGTTTGGTGATCCATCTTAAAAACGTGACGTGTCACGCTGCTAAAGTGTATTGAGTTATTGTGAGGAGTTGTTGATCTGTCGCCAGGCAATTTTGGTCAGAGGCGACAAGAATGTACCAATTTCTTGCAGAACTTCGCTCCACTGGACTGTCAACATCCATCCCTGTTCTTTCAAAAAGAGAGTCAATAATGGCGAGGACTGCTGAGCTGCAGGTCCGACTCCCCCGACTGCTGTCGGCTGACATTCGGTGCATTACGAGAAAAATTCAGTGTTGCCAGGGTTTCATACTTTTCTAAAATGTGCGTCTAACACATTGTTCTAGAATCTCCCATATAAAGTTGGCTCAGGCCATTGTCACCCTGACAGAGACCCCTCCCATCATGGTAGGACAGCTTCACCATAGGATATAAATGTCATCACACAGAATAACACTGCACTGATAAGCAGTGACCCTTCTGCCCTTCATGGAAAAAGTGGGCCCAAACCAGGCCAGGGAAATGAACAGAAGCATTTCCATTAGTTATTTTTTATCGACGCATTTATTCAGATTTTTGTCACCCGTTTGTGCAACCCATAAGCAGCTGAGTTACCCATTGTCCAATTACTTACGCACCCCTTCCATGGGAGACGTGTGCAAAAAGTTTGAGATTCCTTAATGGCTAACCTAGTACAGAAGCACATACACTGGAATTACAGTGCACAGCCTGAACTGTAGCAGCAAAGTCATGTCATTGTCTTTCAGTTCCAAATGACCAGGTGTAAAGGGCAGGAATCACGTCACTCCCCAAATGCATACAGACTGCACACGGCTCTCCAAAAGGCCGTCAACCTGCAAACAAACTGCGTGTCCTCTTAAATCCGTAAATTAAAATACATCAGCACAACCTGTGCTCAGAGCAGGCTTCAGCACAACACATTTATGTCACCTCTGATGCGCCTTTACGTATTACATGCCAAATTTAATGGACAGGAAGAAAAAAAATAATAATAATAAAATCGTAACAGCAGCCTGTGCTTAAATTTGGAGCGCATCTCTGTCAGCACTTAGTAACACCTCATTTACCAGAGATAACAGCTCCTTGATGTTCTAACGCTCGTTCTCTTGCGAGCGTCCATGTCTTTTCCCCTCCAATTCCACGGAGATTCTGCCTCAGACGTACTGTCAGGTCTTACTCGTGTGCTGGATATGCGAGATGTCCCCACTGATGCGGTCAATAATATTCAGTTCTGTAGGTTTTGAGCCTCATCTGTCACTACATTGTGTTGTGTACTTTGAGACATTTTGGACCATAATTACAAAACTAACATCTTTTCTCTCCAGCATGAATGAGCGTTGTCTCATTATTTTTGTCATTTTCACGCTGCGCTCTCACAGTGACTCATCAAAGAATTAACCTCTCGATCTCTGATCTCGATGCAAATCTCTGCGCTAATGGTGAATGCAGTATTCTTGCTGAGATATCTCGCTGCAGTTCACTTCAGCCAATCACTGATGAAGGCGTTCCAGATCCATATTTGTGTATGACAAACAGGTTTACTCCAGAAGATTGCACACCCCGATTATGTTTTAATATTTCACGGAAAGATGGATGGTTCGTGCATTATTTTAATACAAAAGTAAAGCTACTGTCAATGTGTGAGGGGAAATACTAGTTAATGGACTATGGACCAGAGCTGCATTGTCATTGCTCTGCATGTAACAAATTAAACTCTTAATACAGCCTACTGTATAGCTGTATTTAAATATCTGAAAAGGTAAAAAGCCACAAAATTAACTAATAATTTTAAGGTAATCTACAATAAGTATAGTGAGGATCAGACATATTTTAACAGGGATACAATTTTAAAGAGATATAATTTCTACGTGGTTCCACTCAACATGCACATATATACTGTTGTCCATAAGTGTTTGGACAGAGATGCAGTGTCCATCATTTTGGCTGCATTACCTGCACTGTGAATTTGAAATAAAACAATCAAGATATGCTTGAACTGAAAGATTTCAGCTTTAATTTTTTAACCAAGGGATTCAGTCACAAGTTTTCCATGAGTCAAGACGGAATCACAACCATTTTTATACAACCCCAACTCCGAAAAACTTGATAAAGTATGGAAAATGCACATACTGTGTAAACAGAAAGCGGAGATTTCTAAATTCTCTTAAACTTACACTTCATTGCGGATTTTGCAGACAAGATTATTTCATGTTTTTTCTGGTCAGCTTCATTTTATTTGTAAATATACATCCCATCCTGCTATTCAGGCCTGCAAGGCATTCCAAAAAAGGTTGGGACAGGAGCAAAACTGGACTTTTAATGAGGTAAAAAGTCTGAATAATGATATGACTTATAATAGGTGAAGATAGCAGGTGATTGTAATCATGATTTGGTACAAAAGCAGGGGTTGAGTTGTTTACAGCGTAATATCGGTCAAAAATTATTTACAAAACACTGTCTACAGTTTTAATTTTAATTTAACACACTGTCCCAACTTTTTCTGATAGCGGGGTGTGCATAGCCCCCAATTTAGAAAACTTAATCAGGCAAACGGGCAATCATGAATTAAATGATCAATTTGATAAAGATTACAGAAACTCCAATAGCAGCTGACAGGCAGCTGGTGAATGCAGGAGTCAGGGATCCGCGTGGGGTGAACCATGTGAGAATTACAGGCTTTGCAGGAGTCAGGGATCCGCGTGGAGTGAACCATGTGGAGGGAACCATGTGAGAATTACAGGCTTTGCAGGAGTCAGGGATCCGCGTGGGTGAACCATGTGAGAATTACAGGCTTTGCAGGAGTCAGGGATCCGCGTGGAGTGAACCATGTGAGAATTACAGGCTTTGCAGGAGTCAGGGATCCGCGTGGAGTGAACCATGTGAGAATTACAGGCTTTGCAGGAGTCAGGGATGGGGCGTGGGGTGAACCATGAGAATTACAGGCTTTGCAGGAGTCAGGGATCGCGTGGAGTGAACCATGTGAGAATTACAGGCTTTGCAGGAGTCAGGGACCGGAGTGAACCATGTGAGAATTACAGGCTTTGCAGGAGTCGGGGATCGCGTGGGTGAACCATGTGAGAATTGCAGGCTTTGCAGGAGTCAGGGATCCGCGTGGAGTGAACCATGTGAGAATTACAGGCTTTGCAGGAGTCAGGGATCCGGCGTGGAGGAACCATGTGAGAATTACAGGCTTTGCAGGAGTCAGGGATCCCGTGGAGTGAACCATGTGAGAATTACAGGCTTTGCAGGAGTCAGGGAGGGATGAACCATGTGAGAATTACAGGCTTTGGAGTCAGGGAACCGTGGGGTGAACCATGAGAATTACAGGCTTTGCAGGAGTCAGGGATCAGGCGTGGAGTGAACCATGTGAGAATTACAGGCTTTGCAGGAGTCAGGGATCCGCGTGGAGTGAACCATGTGAGAATTACAGGCTTTGCAGGAGTCAGGGATCCGCGTGGAGTGAACCATGTGAGAATTACAGGCTTTGCAGGAGTCAGGGATCCGCGTGGAGTGAACCATGTGAGAATTACAGGCTTTGCAGGGAGGGATCCGCGTGGAGTGAACAGGCTTTGCAGGAGTCAGGGATCCGCGTGGAGTGAACCATGTGAGAATTACAGGCTTTGCAGGAGTCAGGGATCGGCGTGGAGTGAACCATGTGAGAATTACAGGCTTTGCAGGAGTCAGGGGATCGCGTGGAGTGAACCATGTGAGAATTACAGGCTTTGCAGGAGTCAGGGATCGGATCCGGAGTGAACCATGTGAGAATTACAGGCTTTGCAGGAGTCAGGGATCGGGCGGAGTGAACCATGTGAGAATTACAGGCTTTGCAGGAGGGATCGGAGGAACCATGGGAGGCTTTCAGTGGAGTGAACCATGTGAGAATTACAGGCTTTGCAGGAGTCAGGGATCCGCGTGGAGTGAACCATGTGAGAATTACAGGCTTTGCAGGAGTCATGGATCCGCGTGGAGTGAACCATGTGAGAATTACAGGCTTTTACATTTGTGTCAGTCCAAACACTCACACACCTCCCCGTACGACATGGAGAGGATGAGACACACTGGGCTCCCTTCCCAGAATGCATTTCAGCGCCCAAGGCACTTCCTACCACTGCCGCGTCACGCAAGAGGGATGGTTTCAGCAGCCCGGGCCGCAACGACATCTCGCCCTGAATCAATCTGGACCTGAATTAATGGGGTCCATTAAAAATGCAACACACATGGGAGGGGAGAGATTCAGAACCCCAGGAAATGTGCTTTAAATGGAAAGAAAGAGAGAGATGGATTCGAGTTTTGTTTGATCATAGAGAATGCAATTTCTGTCTTCCCTACTTTCTTTTCCCTCTTGTGGAAAAATGCGGAGTTTCACACCATACAGATAAACACTGTGTGTTTATCTTATGCAGTTTGTTCTGTGTTTGACACACACACACACACATACACACACACACACACAGATATATATATATATAATAAATATATATACACAATGTTGTATATATATATATAATTTCCTACTAAGAAGCAAGTTGTCAGTACCGCTTTCAATCTCTCATGCTGCTGTATTAATGGGACCTTGTGTTAATTTACAGTTGATCTTATAAACATCTCAGTGAGTGAATCACAGAACAATATATCCATGAGGTATGGTCCTCTTCTTGTACTCCGGCTGACAGCCATATTTGATCTTTGAGTACGCAAAACTGGTCCCCATTTTCTAACGTAGAGCAAAAACCAGGCAACTACAAAATAAGCTGAATCTGGTTTAACTTCTCCATTGCTTTCTTCTGCAGCACACAGCAATCACATCTCATAACTTTAAACCATTATGGCTCCTACACTGCAACAGCGGCAGTTTACAGCTTTACCCCCACATCTTCACATTAGACACTGCAAGCTGAACAGGGTTGCCAGTCATAGAATGGATAATGTTGAGGTGAGGTTAAGGTGAGGAGGATCGGGCTTTCAGTAAGGATGCCCCTGGGCGCCTCTCTCTGTGGGTGCTCAGGGTACGCACATCCACCCAGGAGGAAATACAAAGACCAGGACACACAGGAAGAACTACATCTCCCAGCAGGCCTGGGGTCACCTTGGGATCCCTCTAGGATTAAGCAATAGTAGTTGCTGGGGTGAGGGACATCTGGAATACTATTCTTGCCCTGCTGCCACCGCAATCCTGCACTAAACCAAATAGCAAGTTGATGGAACAGAATGGACTCTCCGTATAATCCACATGCAGAGCTGAAAACACAATCGCAGACACACCTGAGAGATGCCTGAAGAGAGACTCAGCAGCAAGCAGAGTCATTAGAAACTGGTGAGGTCAGCACATGCAAACACAACTGACATTAGATGAGTTATTTTGCTGATCAGGGGGTTTGGGAGTCATGTGGGGTGAGAGAGCATCTATCTTATCATGGCCACACTTGAGCTTGAACCATCAACCTTCTGAGCAACTCCTAAGCCAAAGGCCATCAGGCTATAGCCTGTGTCATACAGGGTCTGAAAACATGATTGAAAAACTGGACATGATGCAGCAACCCCCGTGCTGTACCAGTAACTATGCTTTTAGAACCATCTCCGATGATCGAGGAGGAATTTTGCTTTATGTCAATAGGCATTCCACCATAATCATCTGCTTAACATGTTTTGTATCATGTTCTCGCATGAAGAATTAAGGCACAAGCACATGCTCAGTTTCAGCAAGTCGGAGGATGTGAGATAAAGCTCTTGGGTGAAACGCCAAGGTTCTGTCAGAATGAGATAATCACATGACCAGTTTGTGTCCAGATACGATTCACAACGGAATCATTCTGGACACAGCAGCCTGTCACCAGTCAGTATCACACAGCATCACCACATCGCGCCGTACAGAGATGCCTTTGTTCCTCTTAATCTGAAACCATTTGCCCGGGCCACTTTCGAACCAAAGCAAAAAATTAGCTTAACTTATTTAAAGGGATTAGCGTCAGTGCATCTGCCTAAAATATGGGCGAAATGTATTCGGAATCGTACTGAGCAATAACACAAGCACCCCATGAACAGTCAACCACAATATCATGCGTAGTTTACCTCGCCATTATTGTTTAAGTCGAGCCTTAGCCGCGCTCTAATCAGAGCTGAAAAACAACTTCCTGTTTACTGGAACATAATTACAGGACGCATATAAAACTGATCTCTTGTGACAGAAGATATCAGGAAATTAAACGTAGCATTTGTGCACTGATGTGCAAATGAATATTGGCTACTGAAAGGGCATAGTACAATTATGGGATGTTCAAAGTAACACAGTTAAGGGCCTCATATTGCACTCCATTTTATATTTCAATTTAAGACGATTCCATGGAGTCAACAACACAAAGTTTTGAAGCCTGTAGCATAAAATAAATGCAAATTCAGTGTTCACAGCCAGCCACCAGCCTCTCATTCTCTCTCCTTATTAAATATGCGCCATTTTAAATTGACATGGCGGTGAGTTAACTCACTGCCATGTCCAATTGAAATGGCGCATAGTTAATGCTCTGTTGTGATTGGCTGCCTTATCAAGACACAAATGTGAATAATGGGAGCTTAAATTGAAACCTGTCGATACTGGGCTGTACCATGCAAATGACCCCCTTGTGACATCAGTAAGGGCATCAAATTGAAATGGGTTGTTAAATCGCATGATTTCTCAAGAATGGGCCAACAAAAATGATTCTGAGACAATCAGGTTTCATGTTCTCAAGTGTTATGTATTGATTGACCAAAATGTCTGAGGAAAAGCAATGACAGATATAATTTTTGTCATGAGGGCCAACACAACAAGATCACCAAACAGACTGGGAACTTGTGTTTACTGAAAACCACTCTGTCCCAGAATCCTTGGCGTGTGCACTTCTACAGAAGGGTCAGGACATCTGAAGCAGTTCAAACCTCAGCCAGTGAGAGCTCTTTCCCAAAACCATCCTTTAACTGTTCCCACCGCAAGTTCACTTCGTGCTTCCCGTCAAACATCATGCTACTCCACCAGCTTTCCCCTAAACCTCGCTCGAAACTTACAACTACTCCCTGCTTCCTCTCAAACATCACAGTATACTTTCTGCTTCTCCAAAAACCCCATACTACACTTCCCACTTCCCATTAAACCTCACACTACACTTCCTGCTTCCCTTCAAACCTCAGACTATACTTCCTGGTTCTCTTTAAACCTCACAGTGTACTTCCTGCTTTGCCTCAAACCTCATACTACTCTTCCTGGTTCCCTCAAACCTCACACCGCACTTCCAGCTCCCCCTAAAACCACATACCGCATTTCCTGGATCCCTTCAAATCTCACGCAATACTTCCTGCTTCCCCTGAAATCTCACAATACACTTCCTGCTTCCCCTGAAATCTCATACTTTACTTATTGCTTGACCTCAGATTGCACATATACGGAGAACTTCCCCTCCAATGGCTCCGATACCAGACGTGCGCTCAAGGAAACAAACGTTTGCGGATGAGGGCTAACAGTGGGGTTAGCGGTTTGCCTCCTACCCTCGCATTGCTGCACGGTGCACGTATACGCCGCGATGCTGCAAATCAAAAATGCTGACCTGGCCTCGCTGTGTTGTCAGCTCATGACACAAAGGCTAGCAATGGATTTTTAAATCACTACTCCCCATTTCCCCAGGGTCCCCGAGTTCTCTCCATCATCCTTGCTGCCCTTTAACAAGACACGAGCCATTACAGTTTATGTCTGGTGCTATAGTTTAACATGCACCACAGATAGTGACTGCTCCTCCTTTCACCATATTATTCACTAACTACTGGTTTCCTTTCCCATTAAGTCAAAAATTGCAATTGAAATTACATAAGTTCCAGCCACTGCTTCTGAGCAGATGCCCCTCTTAACACCTCTCGATTAATTTCCCACCATATCTCAATGAACTGAAATACATCTTATTTTATCTCAGGATTTGTGGTCTGATATGGTCTGCCTGTGGTAACCGCGGGAATCGTGCAGCTTAGGAGGAACCTGTGGAGAAGCCCACAGATCTGCACCAAATGTGATATGAACACCTACAGCTCGTCTGCAATAGGTTCCCTTGGCTAGAGAGTCAGGACTCAAGTGCTTTCAAACACATAGTTAACAACATTTTTGGTTCTACCATGTGTAGACAGTATGAACTTGGCTTAAGAACTTTCAGACCTATGGCTGTTTTATACACACACACACGCTTAAATACACAGACACAGTAACACCCAATGAGCAACTGCGCGCAAACACACAAACACGAAGGCACACAAGCGCGTACTCGCACCGTCTCGACAAGTCAGTAACAGAAACTGATGGAGAAAATGCATATGCCGCTAAAATATGTTCAGAACACATTTTTCAATTTGCGAATTCAATTGCCATTCTTGTATTCCACACTGGAATGAGATGAGATTAAAATGATCCAAGCTGACATAGCTAGATATGGAATAGATTTTCTGTTATCATGCAAGGAAAATCAATAAAGCCAGACTTTTTTTCAACATAAACTTGTAGCAAGCAGAGAGGATCACCAAAAACTGGTTATAGGCAGCAGGCTAACTCCATAGCCAACTCTCAAACATACAGTGAGCACCATAATTCATTGGACAGTAACATTTTTTGTTATGTTGGTTCAGTCAATTCAATCATCGGCTCTCAATCCAACTGAACATGCATTTCATGTGCTGAAGGGGAAACTGAGGGGGAAAAAAGTCTTAAAAACCAGCAGGAAGTGAAGATGGCTGCAGTGCAGGCCTGCCAGAGCATAACCAGGGAAGAAACCTGGTATCTAGTGATGTCTACGTGTCACAGACTTCAAGCGGTCATTGCATGCAAGAATACGCTACCAAATATTAAAAAATGAGTAGGCCTGTATCATTTTACTTCTTGTTAAAATGTCTGGTGTTTTTAAGCACCAGAAAATGGGGGGATTATGTACAAAAGGTGCTGCTGTTTATACATGGTTCCTCCAATGTGGATGAAAACACCATCAAATTTCAACAGACAATCTGTACTTCGACCTCATCGTCATTGTATCCCCTCAAACTCAAAGTGCTAGAGTGCAGAACCAAAATGATCAATGCATCACTGTCCAATAAATTACGGTGCTCGCTACAAGAAACGGCTCTTTCTCAACTCAGTGGCAAAATTGGCAGTTGGGAAACCTGATTGATGTGAACATGGATTTATAACTAAATTTGAAGGACTTACAAATTAAATGTAGGCCTATGTATGAGCTTACAAAAAGACCAAAGGAGTGTATCAGGCTTTTTTTAAAGGAAAATGTTCAGTGTAGAATTACTGTGTTGCACATTATTCTGTAGGCCTATAACTGACTCTGGAAATATTGAGATCAAAGGGGATGGCAGTGAGCTAAAGACTACTGCTTGTCTTTTTAATATTTTAGCCAGTTTCCCCAAACACAGAGTAATCCTAGCCTAAATTCAGTTTTCAATGGAAAATATCCTTACAAAACTCTTAAGTCCTGGACAACACCTAATCCATGTCAGCGAAATCGGTCCTTTAATTTCCAGTAGCAGGTTAGGAAAAAAAAAATACCACTCACACACATTCATGAATATTAGCCAATATTTAACGAAACATTAATGTGTCACGCAATGTGCCAACAATCCCAGCAGCAAATATATCTTAGACTACCTCAGGCTACCAAATGTAAGTGAGTATAACTTCAAATAGATTCAGTCTTCGCATTTACATCGAGCGACTAAAACTTGATCACCTAGAGACTTAGAGGAACATATTGAATGAGACATAAAAATCACTTGAACGCACTGACTCTCCTTTTGGTAATGGCAAATAACCCCGTGCATGAACAAGTTCACAGAGCCAGTCCTTGTAGGCGTCGCCTGAGACGGACTGTAACACAGAACCAGCATCGCACAGGCAGAGCAGATAGAGAAATAAAAGTTGGAACTGAATGAAACCCGACAGGCATCATCTTTCCTCAAACATCACAGTATCTGAGAGCAACGGGAAATAATGCGTGAAGGAACCCAGTGTTTCTGCGGTAACTTTCGTCGCGTCACAGCATACTGGCCACAACCATCACTGCGAGCGATCAGCCAACGGAACGGTGCCGGTTTTGCATTGAGCTCACTCGGTCACTTTAACTAGCACGAATTTAAAAGCACAAAACCGTTCCCTTACCTGTTTCCTCCTCCGCCTGGAGACACGAGGGGATGCTCTTTTTCCAGCCGGGCATCTCCTCCGCAGTGAGCGCATTCAGACGGTTTCAAAGGCAACCATTTGGCTCATTTTAAACCTTCAGCGTGGGTTTCATCAGTGTTTATCCCTCTCTACAGTCCTTCCTTTCCCCCTATTAACAAGCGTAATCCACTGCCACGTTTCAACCGAGTGCCTGGTTGTGGTAAGAGCGAAGGACGCAGAAGGCACAGGGAAAACCACAAGACAGCGCCGAACGCGAGGACAGATAGACCCACCTCTCTGTTCTGCGTTCAGAGGCGAGACACCACAGCGGAATTTACCGTGCAAAGTGATGAGAAAGTTGCATTCCTTTCTGCTTCAATTAATCATTTTCTTGATCGAGTTTCAACGAGAACAGGTATACGTATTTTTCCTCCCAGTTCCAAGCACTAATGGGAAGCGAGGCGCCACGGTTTGGGGATTGGTCCAGTCCACGTGATGACACAGCCCAGTGCGCCTTCATTGACATATGCGCGTGTAATTTCCAGCGAAGGTGAACGGGGAAAAATGTATTTCGTCTGACGATGAAGCGGTTTTCGCAGCTGCGAGATGACAACTAACTAATCTGAATCTTGCAAGTAACATAATCCATGCACATGAATAGACCGTTTGCAATTCCGTGGTGAGTAAAAGCCATCTCAGAATGTAAATGTATGATAGAAAGAATAGCGTCATTTTTGCGGCTTTATTTTCGCAGAAAGCGTATGGTCACCAGATACAACTAGAACTGGCTCATGTCACAAATGTCACTGAAATTGCGTAGTAACGTGTACACTCTTTATTTTTGTAAGAACCTTTTTTATTAGAACGTCGCGGCTGAAAAATGTCAAAAATTAATACCATATTCAGTAGCCTACATCCCGAGGTTAGGAACTCGTATCAAGTTCACAGAATGAAAAGACTCGTCACCAAACGGTAATGTTCCTGAGAATGTTTTATCAGTTGGTTAAAATGCTAATTGCGCAAAAAAAAAAAGAAGAAAGCAATGACTTTATCCAAATGAAAAACCATTTTCAACAGACTTGTAAGCTGAAAAAAGTAAGGCCATAACACTAAAAGGTTGAAATCCTATAAAAATGTAAGAACATTCAGGTTCAGGTTATGAGTTATACGTGCAAAAAATCCTCTTTGCTATTTCCGACAGTATGATGGAAATGTCATGTGGCATCACACTCTTGTAGCAATAAGGTCTCGCCTGATCTGCAGTGATTTATGGGACCTCTTCAAAAGCAAAGTTTTCTTCCCAAAAAGTGTTCTTCAGAATACACTCAGCAAAACCCCAGATATACACCGATCAGCCAAAACATGCAACCCACCCACTGATGAAGCAAATGACGTTCATTATTTCGAAACAACAGCACATACGAGGTCTCCAGACAGAGCTTAAACGGTAAGTGAACAGTCAGTTCTCGTAGTTGACTTGTTGAATGTGGGAGAAATGGGATTTGAGTAACTTGGAAAAGGGCAAAATTGTTATGGCCAGATGAGAGGGTCAGAGCATCTTCAAAACGGCAAAACTTCTGGGGAGCTCCCAGTCAACAATGATGATCACCTACCAACAGTGGTCCAAGAACACATGAACCAGAACCCGGCAAAAGGGTCTTGGGTGCCCAAACCTCATGGGGGACAAGGCCAAAGACGGCTGATCCGTCTGGTCCACAGCAACAGAAGGGCGACTGCAGCTCAAGTCAAAGAGAATATTTAATGATACTTGAGTGAACAGTGTGTCACAACACCCAGTGCGTCACACCCTGCTGTGTGAAGCGTTTGTAGCTGCAGCAGTTGCGGCTCTAGAACTGGGAATTGAGCAGCACAGACACGTCACTTTTAGTCCTGGCAAGTTCTCAATCATTTTCCTTTATTGACGCGTTTTCCAATTAAGGTAATTGGCAACTGAAGACACGGTTTTTCTCCATATGCAATCTAATAGCGAAGAAATCAGGGGCTAAATTCAGTACAGAAAAATAATTTACTTATTAATAGGCCAATGCTTTGCGTTGATTAACCTGGTCCGCGTTCCAATGAAATATCGCCTTTAACTCTCGGTATTGCGTGGTTGATAAAAAAAAAAGTGGCACTCGGCAGTTAAATAGGCTATAAAAAGCGTGCGGCCCAAGCTATTTGCTTGAGAGTCGACAGGTATGCAATTTTTAACAACGTTGATTTAAATACAGCAAATGCGTGTCCAGAGGAATGATTGTCATCTTACCTAATCGGGGAGAACAAGCAGCACCTGATAAGTGTGGAGTGCTCTCGGAGTGAACCTTTTGTTAATCATGAAAATGACTGAGACTGATAATTGTTTTAAACGGATATATCGTGCACCCAATTCTCAGTTCTGGCTTCGCCACTGTATTGAATTTAGCCCATGTCATCGCTGTTAGATTGCATATGGAGAGAAACCGTGTCTTCAGTTGCCAATTACGATCATTTGAAAACGCGTCAATAAAGGAAAATGATTGAGAACTTGCCAGGACTAAAAGGGATATGTCTGTGCCACCCCAATTCCCAGTTCTAGAGCTGCCACTGAGCTGCAGACCAGTCGGAGTGCCCATTCTAACCCCAACACACCACCAAAAGCACCTACAATGGTCACGTGAGCATTGTAACTGGACCAAGGAACAGTTAAAGGGCGTCCCCTGATTAAGTGCATCCCATTTTCTTTTACATCACGTGGATCGACAGGGTGTGTGTGCCCTGTTGATATGGGGAAGAGGTGCACTGTGGGAAAAAACCAAGCTGGTGGAGGGAGTGTGATGCTTTGGGAAATGTTCTGCAGGGAAACCTGGGTCTGGGATTCCAGTGGGCGTCAGTTTGATGGAGCTCAGATTCAGATGACTTTATTGTCATTGTTACAGAGTAACAACGAGATTTACGTTTGGAGAGAAAGTGCTCCGGGCCGCTGCAACGTGCGTCGCGCCGCCGACTCCACTTTCTTCTTTGAAAATTAAGGTTGCAGTTAACACAGAAAAACATTTATGACACATATTGATGACATCAGACATAATACACATCAGGTTTATAACACAACACGCTGGAAACGCATAGGAATTTTTTTATGGGAATGGGGGGGATGGGAGGTGGGGGAAGAAGGGGTTAATGAAAAATGCGGAGGCAGCCTGTGGTAGAGGGAGGGGGGGGAGGGGGGGGTGGAATGCAGAGTCCAGAAGTTCTTATCAGGGGCAGAATGTTCTGTCCTTGAGGGATAAGGATGTTTTTGAAGAGGACCGGTCCGTGTGAGGCTGAGGCAGACAGAGGGGAGACGTGGAGTGGGGGGGGGGGAGGGAGGGGGTGCCGAATTCTATTCAATTTCGGGTGGAACAAGCAATTTCGATTGATCCGCTATCCATTTTGTAAATTTTGTACTTCGCGCTTCAGGGCCACAAGTTCTCCTATCATTTCATCCTGTCTCTTGCCCAAATTCGCAGTCAAACGCACAAACTCCCCACACTGACTCAAAACAGCGTCCATCTTTCTGTGCATTTCTGCAGATGATCCCAGAGTCTTTTTGAGCAGCTCTCCATTCTCTGATGCTCTCCGATGTAAATTCATCGCCCGTTCACTCGTTAGTCCACTGAAGCGCTCCATAATAATTTCGGTGCTAGGCAGCGCGTTGGGCATTTTCCTCGCTCCCAGCTCGCACTCTTTGCGGTAGATCAGAGCAACTCCCATGCCAATTAGGAGCAATCCCGTCACCATAAATCCAAATAGGTAAACATCCTCCACGTCTTCAAGGGATAGTGCCGCCAGACAAAGAACTTGCCATCTCGACCACGCGTCCCTTAACGTAGCCAGCAGCAAAAAGTCGCGTCCGGGCAGCGGTTCGCCAGGTGCTCCGCTTCTTGGTGAAAAAATTCTGTCAGTCGCGTTCAGGGACCAGCTAATTAATTCCATCTTTACTTGAAGAGCCTCAGAAGCAGACGGAGGGTCCAAAAAAAAGAAAAAAGAGGGGGTAACAGGACAATACAGGACAAAGAAAGAAGACGCAGGCAGGAGCAGAGATAGGGTGCGACTGCTCTCCTCAGAAGGCGGAAGCTGTTTTAGCGGCACTAGGAGGACCTGCCCAACATTAGGATGTGGTTTTAATGTTGTGGCTGATTAGTTTTACCGTGTCATCCCTGGATTTCATGCAGACTGCATTGTGAGGAACGTGAAAACTTGAAAACTTTGTAATCCAGTGCTTTCTATTTAAATCCTGAAAAGTGGCCATATTTCACAGGTGTGGCCGGGCAGAGTAACAGCACACACCTGTGGGGATTGGGAAATGGCGCCATTTTCTCCTGCTGTGCTGCCGTTGGGGCTTTTGGGAATTTTTCACTCTATTCCTGTAACCCCACACCCCCAGCCACCCACATTAGGCCCCGGGGGGGGCTCCCCGCACCCCACCCTGGGCTGGAGCTCAAGCCTGACTCACCGGGGGCCATCGGGGAATCCTGTACATCCAGGAGCGTTTCATTCTCAAAGCACATGGCTTCCCGAGGCACAGATTACAGAATGTCACATCGAGCACTGCGATGAGTCCAGGAAGAGTGAGAGAGGAGACGCTGTTTCACAGAGGAGCGGAGAGTTAGGACGGCTGCACTCATTCGTCTCCAAGAGAAGTTTGCATCCATGTGTGGGATACACTGATTGGTTGCTGCAAAACAGGAAATATGAACAAATTATTTGATAATAAATAATAAACGTGCAATGATTGGTTAATGAGAGACAGGAAAAATCCACTGATTGGTTGATGAGAAGCACAAACAGTGCACTGATTAGCCAATGAGAAACAGAAAAGATACGCTAGTTGATGAGACACATGAGCAGTTGGATTTATTTTTTAAAAAATGTTACTTTTAAAATGAATAAAAGCTGTATCGCTGGACATTCAATACACAAAGACATTTATATTTCATTGTATTTGATGTGGAATTCATGCGCGCAGACAGCTTATCTCATGTTGCTGAATATATCCTGGTAAAAATCCTTCAGTGAGCACAAACAAATCGGTGCATGCATGACTTGCTCAACCAGGGTCATTTTGGCTGCATGTACAGCGACAACACTGCAGTCTTAACGCAGCAGGAACATCTTTCTCCTGTCTCAGTGTGGCAATGAATACTGGAATCCCTGAACTGCAAAAATCGATGGCCCCGGGCCACTGCACTCCGAAGGGTGAGGTATACTGCCAAACTCTGACCTCGTTAGCAGGCCCAGCATTAGTGACTGCGCTATTTTTAGCATCAGTGACAGATTTTTATGATATTATCACGGCGAGCATCTTATTATCCCTCTGAAGTACTAGAACTAAAGCATACAGTCTATTCCTGTCCACCTTACCAGGATGGGCAAAAACAAAGTGGTCAGTTAACATTAGTATGATATATATATATATATATATATATATATATATATATATATATATATATATACACACACAACACACACACACACACACACACACACAGAATTTAGCTGGTTTTTCTTAGGGTATATTTTCAGCAAAAAACAAAAAAACAAAAAACTGAATAAAACAGAAACACATAACTCATGCAAACTTATTTGCTAAGAGATATAGGTACATATTCAAATTCGACTTTCCACAAAGTACCCTCCCTCAGCCTTGATTACAGTCTGACATATCCTTGGCATTCTTTCCAGCAGTTTAAGGAGAGAACTTCCCGGTAGCTCATTCCAGGCTTTCAAGGGTTCCTTCATGAGCTCTTTTGAACTTGATGGGCGCACTTCTCTCACTGCACAGTCAAGTTCATCCCACAGCAACAAATGAGGCAAAGATGAAGAAAGATACTTTAGTGTCCTTTTATATGCAGATCTTTGAAGATAAAAGGCTTTCCATCTGCCTCTTTCCTTCCTCCATTTTCCTCATGAATTGACCAATAGGAACTCTCAGGAATCAGAACAACTTCTGTTGACCACGTTAAGGCTAAACTGGCTGATAGTCATCTCGTCTCTATCAGGCCAACAGCACAATAAATATCATCACTGCAAATATAAAAAGACAGCAATCTCTACTGGTATTATAGTGCTAAATTTAGATGTAAAATATTACCTACTGCTGCCTTTTTGGTCTGTGAGACCAGGGGTGGGCAATCCTGGTCCTGCAGGGCCGGTGTGTATGCAGCGGGTTTTTATTTCTATCAATTAGCCTGACTAATTGAGCTAATTGGTTGCAAACGCAAATATAGATTTGTACAAAGATTCGATCAAAGAAAAATGTTTTATGTAGAGAGACAAGAACAGTCTTTGGTCATTCATGATAATTTTAAGAAATGCGCCTGAAATGTTAGATTTCATAAATAGTTTGGCTAATTTAGATACTGACTAATTAAAGGCCAGAAGTTGGTGCGAAAACCAGGGACAGATACGGCCCTCATTGCCCACCTCTGTGTGAGACAAAACAAGAGGCAAGGAAGTGGCATACCTTTACTAATTTCAAGATTCGCCAGAATCATTTTCGCCAGGGTCAGAAAATGTCACTTTACGGTGCGTCAAGCAGAAGGTAACTAAAAATAATATCTTTTCATGTGGGGGGATAATCAAATTTTTTGAAGCAAAATAATATTTAAAAACTTGTTAAAACAGTTGTTTTTGTTGTGGTAGGAAATGATGAGTTACCGGTGGACTCTGAATCATTGCTGAACAGGCTGCAAAGATTGAACGAGAGCCACACAAATCCTGCTGTATGGGCAGAACATAAATCTGATGACATCATCATTATGTCCTTTGAGTCGTCCTCCTAGTGATTGATAGCATTCCATCGAATAGTGAGTTCATTGAATGGGCTTTTACTTCAGAATTCATTGGGTGACATTCCCTAACTGCGGCAGCACCATTTCCTCTGCCAAGCAGGTTGTTTTACCTTTAGTTTGTGGGTAAGTGTGTGTGTGTCTTTTTTTTTCTTTTTCTTTAGCGTACCGGCCCTATGAGCCGATAAGCTATTGTCGAGGTGTGGCGTCCGTCGTCCGTCGTCAGTCTTCCCTCGTCCCTCGTCGGTTGTCCGGAACATTTTTTATCTTTTTTCTGGCCTGATGAATTTTCGTGTAAATTTGTCATAACATACTACTAGATCATATCTCCAGACCTTTTTTCGGATTTTTGATTTAATCATTTTTGTCCGTTTTATGGGTCCTTGAAAGTTTGGCCCCAATGTTAAACATAGGGCTGAGAAATTAGAAAAAATTATTTTTCAAAAACGGTGAGATAAGTTTTTTTCTAAATCAGGCAATCAACTTACCTTGGTACCCTCAATGTACAGTGCGAGCACCATTTTGATTGAATCGACAGAAGTGGGTCTATTGGGGGCGCTGTGCTTTATGAATATGCAAGATGGCCTGTGGAGGCCAAATGGTTGCAGATTGAGATTAAGTTTGTATTATCGACATATAGGAAGTCATATATGCCTATGTTTTGGCAATATTAAATTTGACCACAGATGACTTTGAAAGGTCAAACTCAAGGTCAGGGAAAATATCAACAATGTTAAAAGATATGACTTGAAATTTCAAAAAATTATTTCTCAAAACCTGTCTAATAACTTTTTTTCTAAATCTGGCAATCAACTCACCTCGATACACTTTATGTACAGTGCGAGTGCCATTTTGATTGAATCGACGGAAGTGGGTCTAGTGGGGGCGCTGTACTTTAATATTGGGTCTTATGGAGAATGGGCAAAATTGCTTGTGAAAGCTAAATGGTTGCAGATAGAGATTAAGTTTAGTATATTAAGTTATATATGACCTATATTTTGGCTCTGTTAAAGTTGATCTCAGATGACCCTGAAAGGTCAAACTTGAGGTCAAGCAAAATGTTACAATTTTCAAAGGCTTCTAGGCTTGAAAATATTGAAGATTGGGAACATATGTGCATTAAACTTTAATAGGAAGTCATATATTAACTTTCATTTGGTGGCCTTGAACTTGACCTTCAGTGACCTTCAATGGCCAAACTTCACAGTGAAATTTCAATGACTTATATCAGCAAAATCGTTACAGATAAAGTGTAGGTTTGTATTGGAGATTTATTGGAAGTCATATATGAACTTTCATTTGGTGGCCTTGAACTTGACCTTCGGTGATCTTCAAAGATCAAACTTCTCATAGTATAATTTAAACGACTTTTATCAACAAAACTATTACAAATAGAGGTTAGGTTTGTATTGTGGGCATATAGGAAGTCATGTATGAAGTTTCTTTGGGTGGCCTTGAACTTGACCTTCAGTGACCTACAACGGCCCAACTATAACGTGAAATTTCAATTACCTATATCAGCAAAATCGTTACAGATAGAGTGTAGGTTTGTATTGGAGACGTATAGGAAGTCATATATGAACTTTCATTTGGTGACCTTCATATTGATCTTCAATGTGAAGGTCAAACTTGATCTGGTGAAAATTCAATGACTTCTATCACTAAAAAGGTTACAGATGGAGCCTAGGTTTGTGTTAATGACATCTTGGAAATCACACATGAACTTTCATTTGGTGACATTCAATTTGACTGTTGGTGACCTTTGAAGGTCAAACTTGACCTAATACAATTACAATGACTCGTATTGCCAAAACGGTCACAGACGGAGCCTAGGTTTGTATTGCAGACATAGGATGTCATACCTGAACTTTCATCTGGTGACCTTCGCATTGACCTACAAAGGTCAAATATGACCTAGTGAAAATTCAATGACTTGTATGGCAAAAATAGTCACAGATGGAGCATAGGTTTGTGTTACTGACATCTAGGAAGTCACATATGAACTTTCTTTTGGTGACATTCAACTTGACTGTCAGTGACCTTTGAGGGTCAAGCTCAACAGTGAAATTACAATGACTTGTATCACCAAAATGGTCGCTGATTGAGTCAAGGTTTGTATAGAGACATTTAGAAAGTCATATATGAAATCCATTTGCTGACCTCAACTTGACCCTCTGTGACCTTTAAAGTTCACTGTTGACATAATGAATTTTCAATTACTTGTATCACCAAAACTGCTTCAGAGCTTAGTATTGTATTACAGAAGGTCTTATAAATGTATGTGAACTTTTATTTAGTGACCTTGACATTGATTTTCATTGATTCGAATGTCAAACTTAACATGAAATTTTCATAACTTGTATCAACACTATAAGACTGCTTGCCGGTAAGGTACAGGACCATTGGTCCTATTTTTTTTTTTGTTTTTTGTTCGTTGGCTACATTACAGAAAAAGTTATGGACAGATTTTTTATCATATTTTTTACCAGACGTGTGCCTTGGCCCAACGTAGAACTGATTTCATTTTGAGACTGATCCGGGTCAATTTCTGGATTCAATAATGTCACTTACGCGTTGGTGCATAATAATGCCACTTCTATGTGTCACAGACGCGAGACGGACTGTTGGACCTTGGTGGAGTTTTGCGCTCTTGTTGGAAGTAGTGTCCAGCTGTAACCCGGGATCTCTTTCTGTACTTTAGTGCATTTATTACACCGCAATAATCTCTTCTCTTAATAATGTCCTCCAGGTCATTGGGTTTGGCAGGGAACAGTATATGTGCTGCTTGTCTGCCTTTATCTGTGTGTATTTACATTTTTATAGGCTGCACGATTTATAGCCCTTTTAGGAAATAATCACTGTATTTTAGGGCAGCAAGAATAATGTTATGAATGAACAAATATAAAATGAAGCCGTCATGTATAGTACTTGGTCACAAATCTTTTGCATTTAATGACAGCCTGAAGTCTGTGACATGAGGCCGTCAGTAAATGCTGGATATCCTTTCTGGTCATGCTCTGCCAGGCCTGCGTCGCAGCCATCTGAAGTGGCTGCTGGGTTCTGTGGTAGTTTGCCTTGTCATTCTTATTCCTGTCACTCATATTCACAGTTTTTGTGTGAAATCCAACCTGCTGGATTACAAAGGCAAAACTCCAAAGCCTCCAAAAAAATGTCACAGTTCCAGCTCGTATGAGTTTAACTGTAAATGTTTCCGTTAAGGTGCTTGCCTCGAGAACTACGAGATGAAAGGGAGGATGTTGTCGTTTTGATTTTAAAATAGAAACACTGAGGTTTCCTCTGAACACCTGAGCTTTGAGATGTTTGCAGAAGATGGTGAACCCACCCTCCTGACTGGCTGGCTGACTGACTGAAAGCAGGAAGGTAGCTCCAATGAGGGACGTCATGAGCCCATTGAGTTCCGTGGCACAGCTTGACTGACAGCTTGCATCTGAGATCCAGAGGGAGAGGCCGAGCATTTATCCCGCGCTCAGATGTGTTGGTTTTCTGTTGAGCTGAACTACTTAAACTTCCGGAAACACAGACAGCATGATTTCCGTTTTTCACATTGAAGTTGTTGGATCCAGAGTGGCTGAAATTACACAGAAACAACAATTAAGCCGCTTTTACACTGGACGCGAAACAAATTTTTCGCATGACAGATTACATTCAAAGTCAATGCAACGCGTCTTTGCACTGACTTTGAATGTAATCAGTTGTGCGAAAAATTCATTTCGCGTCCGGTGTGAAAGCAGCTTTAAGCTGCTCGTGAGGAGAATGTAAATTGACAAGCTGCGCTTGCCTGTCCCACCTTAGAGCCCGAGCGCACTAACAGATTGCATCATGATTCATTTAGAATAGCCACGCTGAATAAACAGATCAGCCGAAGCAGATGAGTTCACGGAAAAAGCGCGAGGAATTTCCTTTTATAAGTGCTCTCTCGCAGAAAACTGGCCAGTTAGGTTCACCATCCACACTCCAGGATGCGGTCATTACCCCTCCGATAACATCAAAGCGTGAAGTGGATCAACTCGTGGCTTGACTGCCAACGACTCATTGGCTGACAGTTATTGTCAGCTTTGATGGATATTGATGTGAACCTGTTGTCTCTCTCACCGGGACGCAATCAATCACCAGGAAATGTCTGCTGCTGTCAAGCTAACACATACAAGCACACACGTGCAGACACACGCACACACGCACACACACACATATAGAGTGATAGAATGAGTGAGTCTTCAGTGAGAGCGGTCACAAACCCTACATGCAGCGCAGTATGTTTTAGCCGGTCACAGCCTGGGTAACACTGAGTAACCGCCCAGTACCTGACAAACATTCTCATCCCCACTCATTATCTTATGATGCTCCAGTGACGCTCTGCCCAAATGTCAATTTGCAAAGCAAAAGGAATCCTCTGGCATCATTAGTTGACACTGTTGCCAACGGGATTGGGGAAAGGGAATCGTAATTTCTGTACAGTATAAATTTAGCGTTATCGATTATCTCCACGAATAACAAACATTCCCGACCATAGGGCACATAGCGTAATACAAATAAGCCTGGCAAAACATTAGTATAGCAATGTAGAAAGTTGAACTGCATATTAAATTAATTTGATTTTGACATGAGTTGGTGACTAAGCTTATGTATGTGTTCCTGTGTCACGCCCTGACACCCGAGGTCAGGGGTCACCAACCCTGTTACTGGAGAGCTACCATCCTCTAGGTTTCTTCTCTACCTCCTATTCAGCACACATGATTCAACTAATTAGCTACTTAACAAGATCACGAGCAGGGCAATTGAGTGACTAGTTAGTTGAATTAGGTGTGCCGAATTGGAGATAGAGCAGAAACCTACAGGATGGTAGCTCTCCAGGAACAGAGTTGGTGACCCCTGCCTTAGGTCAATGCTTCCCAAACCTCTCCTGGAGGCCCACCTGCCCTGCATGTTCTCCAGTACAGGTGATTCAAATGATCAGGTTGTCATCAATCAGCTTTAGGGGGTGATTAACGAGCTGATCATTTGAATCACCTGTGCTGGAGCAGGGAGAGATCTAACACATACAGGACAGGTGGGCCTCCAGGAGAGGTTTGGGAAGCAGTGCCTTAGGATATTGAGGGTCCCAGGGCAAGGAGTGGAGAGGAGGACCCATTTGCTGGGACGTGGAATTTATGAAATAATGAGTGAGGGGGAAACTACACTAATACAAACATCAGGAGAACATAAAGTGCTCCAAACACACCGGGGTAATCCAGACGAAAGCTACCTGCCCAAATGAGGGAGAAACTGAGGTATAAATACTCTGAGGTAATGAGATTAATTAAAAGGAAACAGGTGGGCATAATAAAGAAAGCGGGAAACAGATAATTGGATAATTGATGCAGGGCAGGTAGCCAGGGGAGAGGCGTGCCCGAGGGGAGAGGTGTTACATCAGGCTTCTGCCTTTGAGCAACGGTGTTCTGATGGACTTACCAAAGCCAGCCACGTGGCAAAACCCAGTGCTTTTTGCCTGAAATTTTTCATTTTTTCCCTCAGGGATATGGATGCTGCATACTAGCCAGCTATTTGATAAATAAAAAAGCAGAGTGAAGTTGTTCTGGCACAAAGAGGACAAAAATCACTATTTATTTTTTTTTTTTTTAACAGCTGTTGACAGCCGACATTCTCTTAAATTACGATTGGTTGGATACGTTGGAGATTGGTGAAGTCGGCAGCCCCCTCAGAAAGTCCCGCCGTCTCTACTCCGGCTGTCTAGAGAGGACAAAAATTTCCAACACGTTTATTAAAAGACTGGAGTAAAATGCAGTATTCAAATTGCTCTGCGGTGTAAGCAATTGTAGCCAAAATAGTGACTTCCACAGGATTATTTCCCCCATTGAATCAAGGGAACTATAAACGTCTTCGGTTTCGCTGAAGGGCCGGGCACACACACCTGAGTTTGTGGAAAAGCCAGTGGGAACGCTCATCTCTGAAATTGCCTGTAATTGGTCGAACTTAGAGGCTAAATTTTCATAAGTCTGAAAACAGAGCAAGGAGGAGGAGCTGAAGTCCAGTTTCAGCTCAGACCATTTAAATTACAAAATGTTGAAAGGTTATTATAAATTTTTTTCCCCAATGACACCAAAAAAAAAGCATTAGGTTTAATTTTTTTGCTTCCCCATTTTATACATATATATAAGAAAGGTATTTTCTTGGGACAGACATCCATCTATTCTCTATACCTGCTTCTTACGGGGAGCTGGAGGCTATTCCAGCTGACTATGGGCAAAGGCTGGGATCCACCCTGGACGCCTCACCAATCCATCGCAGGGCGCACACACCATTCACACCTACAGGTAATTTTAGTGTCTCCAATTAGTCTGATATGCATGTCTTTGGCCTGTGGGTGGACATGCAAACTCCACACAGAAAGGCTGGATTTGAACCCATGACCTTCTAGCTATGAGGCAGCAATGCTAACCACTGCGCCCGGTGCCGGCCAATCAGTGGCCTCTTTTTAGAGTTAATTTTTAGTTTTCTGGGTGATTGATTAATTTCATCTATGGCGCTTGATACATTTTTCAGAGGTTCCACCTAATTATAGGCCAACATTTCACACACCTGACTCTCTCTGCTCTGGGCTCAGTGAATCATTGCGGCCGGAATGTGTTTCATCCCCAAAACACCTGGAGCTGTGCTCGCGATCCTGGCAGCCCACATCCCTCGCGCCAGCGCAGTTTCAAATTTCTGGATCATGTCCGTTTGCGGGACCACAAATCTCGAGTAAAAATGGAAGTATCAAATCTTGTGCAGTACAGCAAATTACTGTATCCCTGAGTTTTTCATGGGTTTGCTCCAGCTTGGGTAGAACCTGAAAATCTATTTGAAAGTTCAATTATATACTGACCAAAACTTCCAATGCAACACTGCCATGGGTTTGGCATATTATGTCTAAATAAATTGAACTGCTAGCAACATGTATAAGATATACAGTTTTAATTCTTATCCAGTGTGATAGCATTTCAAATGGAACAATTTTGTCACAACTGCAAATTCATTGTGTCCATACAGTGCAATTCTGGATCACGAGAGTCAGTATCTTGTATGGCCACCCCTGGCGTCGCACACAGCCTGTATTCTACGGTGCATGGAGTCGATCAGCCTACGGATTTCAGCCTGCGTGATGCGATCCCATTCCTCACGAAGCGCTTGGCGCAGCTGTTGGACATTAGCGGGTTCTGGATCACGCCTTCTCACGCGACGATCCAGAATATCCCATAAGTGTTCTATGGGGTTCAAATCGGGGGAAAAGGCTGGCCAATCAAGACAACGCACATTGTTCTGTCTCAGATAGTCCCGACACACCCTAGCGACGTGTGGCCTTGCGTTATCTTGTTGCAGCGTGAGACGGAAGCGAGTCACCAGCGGAACTGCAACAGGGGCCAAGATGTTGTCACGATATCCGACGGCATTGAGA
This sequence comes from Gymnothorax javanicus, assembly GCA_029692085.1. NCBI lineage: Eukaryota > Metazoa > Chordata > Actinopteri > Anguilliformes > Muraenidae > Gymnothorax > Gymnothorax javanicus. The sequence goes on from CM056201.1 coordinate 8,856,289, forward strand.
TTTCCATCGATGAACACAAGCTCGCTCTTGTGTCTGCTGCTTATTCCAGCCCATACCATCACACTAGGGCCACCCCAGCGGTCACGTTCCAGAATGTTTGCGTCACCATAGCGCTCGCCGCGCCTACGCCAAACGCGTGCTCTGCCATCAGCCACACTCAACTTGAACCTGGATTCATCCGAAAACAGGACTGTGCTCCATCTTAGACCATTCCAGCCTAAATGTGCTCTTGCCCATGCGAGACGGACACGGCGACGTGCTGGAGTCAGCTGCAGACCTCGGTATGGACGTCGGCTGTGCAGCCCGGCTTCACGCAAGCGGTTGTGCACGGTTTGGTCGCTGATTCTCTGCTGTTGTCGACCTCTGGTCTGTGCAGCAGTGATCGTTGCTGGCAGGAAGCGGTTTCGCAGATGTTGGAGACGAATATGCCGGTCCTGCTGAGGGGTGGTGACACGTGGTCTGGGAGCACGTGGTCGGTCGTTGGTGCGTCCTGTGTCGTTATATCGGTTCCAGAGACGTGAGATGGTCGATACGTGAACGTTCAAGGCCCTGGCAACACGTCTCTGCGACATTCCAGCTGTCAGCATACCTATGGATCTTTCTCTCTGATTTTGACGGAGTCGTGGCATGGCTTAACGTTGCACCAGAGCAATGCCAATCTGTACTAAAACTCGCCATTGGTACGGCTATTTATTGACCCAGTTTGGAAAGGATTGGTCAGTGAGTTCTACTCAGTTTCATTAGTGGGGTCAAATTCTAAGGATGCTCTCATGTGAAGCTACGTGTACCCAGACATGAAAACGAATGCAAATCCGTTGAGCTTTTAATGTGTATTTGGTGTGTTAAAACTCAAACTCAATATTTAGCTTTGCGCGCACAAAATATTTTAATCATTAGAGTGTTGCGTTGGAAGTTTTGGTCAGTATATTATATCAATGTTTTTTTTTTTTTTTTTTTTAACCCGCCACCACCCCCCGCCACCACCCCCCACTCTGGAGGACAACTTCATGAATTCAGTCAGTTATATATTGTGTGTGAGTCCTCCTACCATCAGCCGACAAAACAAAACACGCAATAATTAAAAAAAATAAAAAATACAATGCAGTACAACACAATAACGATTACATTCACAATGCTTTTCTACCTTTGCATTAGTAGTTATTAGCTCATCTATTCCATCTCTCATTATTCCCAACCTTCAGCCTCCCTCACTATATCCCATCTTTTGGCATAATTTAAAAGTCCTGTTTCATGGGCCGTCACACACTCAATTCTACTGTAATACTTGACAAAATTTTTGAATTTCTCAATTTTTAATGCCTCAACAGATGTCAATCCGAAAATAAATATTTTTGCCGAATATATAATTATATTACAGATTAGGTGTGTTCCTTATGTTACGTCACCCAATAATACTTTAAATAAATCTAATTGTATTCTATTATACTGAGATCTCCAGTCTTGCACCTTTATCCAAAATAAGGCTATTATAGGACAGTCCCAAAATAAATGGTCAACTGACTCCACTTCTTCCAGACAGAATCGACAAAGGGGTGATGACTCTATTCCCCATATATTTAGCATCTTTTTAGTTGCTAAAAACTTATACATTAACTTATATTGAAAATATCTTATCTTTGGATCAAGTGATGTATTGTAAAGGATTTTAAAAACTTTGTTCCATGGGACTGGTGTATCTAACATATTTTCCCGACTGTCTAGAATCCTGTATGGTATAGCGACTAAATTCTTTATTCTTAAATAAAATGTGTATATATGTTTGTTGATCTTTATTCTCTTTAACCAATTTACCAATTTCATATGAGGCCTATAGACTAAATGCCCTCCTGTTCCTTTTATAATTTTTGATTTCCAAGCCCTTGGTAAAGCTGCAGTAAGTTGATTATATTGTTGCAGTGTACAGACGGTTCTATAAAAACTAGTTAATTGTTTGTGAGACATGAGTTTATTATCCTCATTCCCGATATCCCTTATAAAAATAATACCATTATCTAACATAGGTTTCCAAAAAATCATCATTTTATCAACAAGTATTTTAGAATTTAGCCATATTATTTGTTGTAGAACTTGTTCTGCATTTTCTGGTGGGTGAAATTGAAATTGTAACCAACTTTGTAGAGCTTCTTCCAGAAATGTGGAGACACCAGAAAACATGTCATTAATTAATGTGAAATGCATCGGTTTAATTTGCAGAAATGGAAAGAAGCCTTTATCAAATATAGGATGGACACTTTTAAGTAATTTTCTAGAAAACCAATTTTGATTGAAGTAGAATTTTGGAATAAGGGAAGCCTTCAATGAAAGATTTAAAGCTTTTAAGTTTAAGAGTTTTAGCCCACCAGATACATAATCGTTGTAGAGATATATACGCTTAATTTTATCAGGTTTATCATTCCATATAAATTTGAATATCTTCTGTTCATATATTTTGAAGAATGATTCTTTAGGGGTTGGTAATGCCATAAATAAGTATGTAAACTGGGATACAACTAATGAGTTAATTAAAGTTATTTTGCCATAAATGGTCAGATGTTTCCCTTTCCAGGGCAGCAGAATTTTTTTAATTTTACTTAATTTATTATAAAAATTAATAGCTGAAATTTCACTCATATTTTCTGGGATGTGTATACCAAGTACACTAACCAATCCATCTGTCCAATGAATTGGTAAATTGCATGGATGAGTGAAATTTCTATTTTTCAGGGAACCAAGCCTCAATATTTGGCATTTTTCATAATTTGGCTTCAGCCCAAATAGGTTCGAAAAGTCATCCAGATCATTTGTTAGGCTCTGTAGCGATGTATAATGAGGGCTCAGTAGAAAAATTATATCATCAGTGTACATTGAAATTTTTGTATTTTGACCTTGCATTTCCAAGCCTTTGATATTATTATTTGTTCGTATTTTTATAGCGAGTATTTCTATTGCCATGATAAATAAATACGGTGATAACAGGCAACCCTGTTTTACCCCCCGTGAAAGTGCAATGGGTTTTGAAATATAACCATTATGTATAATTTTGGAGACTGAGGTACTGTACATAACTTTAACCCATTGTATTACAGACTCACCAAAATTAAAAAATTCTAAACACTGATAAATAAAATCCCATCTTATTTTATCAAAGGCCTTCTCAAAGTCTGCTATAAAAACCAAACCTGGTTTCTTTTTTTATCATAATGTTCTATAATTTCAAGTAATTGTCTTATATTATTTGCAATATTTCGTCCTTGTATAAAGCCAGACTGGTCATGGTGTATAATATCAGGTTGGACATTTTTTATACACACTGCAATGCATTTAGCTAATGTTTTAGCATCATAACACTGAAGAGTAAGTGGTCTCCAGTTTTTTAAGTGAACCGGATCTTTATAGTGGCCACTAGCTTCTTGTTTTAAGAGCAGAGAGATTACACTTTCCTGCTGAGTCCCTGTGAGAATACCTTTGTCATTTGAAAAATTAAAACTTGTAAGTAGGGGGGTTTTAATCTGTTCGTAGAAAGTTTGGTACACTTCTATTAGAATACCATCCAATCCTGATTACGAGGGAAAAACAGATGACAATCAATGTTATTTAGTGGGACAGGTGGTGACTGGAAGGAGAAGATCTCTGGAAAATATCTTTCTTCTTCAGTCAGAATATCTATAGGTGAAGTAAGAATTGTCCCATCATTCCTTTTTAACCTCTGTATATTTTTCTTTGCTAAATTTCTATGTTGGAAACTTAAAAATAATTTATTGCATTCTCCATCCATTTTGCTTTATTCCTATAATGCATTATTGTTGACCTGTCATAAAGTAGTTGTGCAAATTCTTTTTGTTTTTGTTTGTTTGTCAGCCACATCCAGAGTTGCTTCTGAGCTGTCAAGTAGTGATGTAAGCATCTCAATTTCTTTTTTGATTTTTTTGTTCATTTAATCTTAAATTGTTTTTTTCTTTCTGAGGCAAATTGAATCGATGGCCTCTAAAGACACATTTAAAAGTATCCCATACAATAGGAGGGTTTGCTGATCCTATATTATGTGCAAAAAAATCTGTAATAAATTCTTTCATACTTACTACAAATGTCTGATCCTCTTGTAACTTTTGATTAAATTTCCAATATCCCTGTCCTCGTGGATATTCAGTTAGTTCTAAATGAAGTGAAATAACTTGATGATGTCAATTATATAAGTTGATTATGTCAATGTTTATGGCAAATATGTTCGTGTTTGCAGTTTGCCAATAAAGTTTAATTTTATGTATGCAGATTCTGTGTTTTATCATTTGTTGTTACCAAGTGTTTAATGATAAGTCTCATTATGTGACATTTTGTTATTACCATTAACTGAGTAGTCATGCTTTTCACATGCCACAAGGATATTTTGCTTTTCTTTAGAATTGCGTTAGTTTCATTCAGACAGCCATTTTGTCATTGAGAACAAATCCTTATCAACCGTTAGGAAGTTTGACCTTGTTTAATTATCGAGATGCATTCCCACGATCCCAATAAAGAACATCGGCTGTCTGGATGGAGACAGTGAAATCGGACAATGGGTGAGAGAGAAGAGTCAGAGATTAGAGAATGTTAGGAGTGAAGATGTGAAAGATAATGTGTTCGCCTAAATACCGAACAGTGATGAGTCTGTTTGATATTTTAACCGAGCTGTCAGGGCTGGCCATTTTCTGCGCTGTCTGGGCCGATTTCAGTGCCGTGCAGAGGACGCAGAGTTCTGTTTAGACGGAGGTTGCTGGACTTGGGGCCAAAAAAAAAAAAAAAAAACACTATCAGTGTGTGTGTATTGCGTGTATCGTATGTATCGACTTTCCTGGGGATCGATGAAAAAAATGCATAGCCCTTGAACCGAAACGTTTCAGTTCAGATGCTCTGCGTGAATCAGAGAGAGGAGGAAGAACGGCGAGGCACTTTATTTATTTATTTATTATTTGTATTCAGGAGCCTTTATTGTTCAAACGAACGCCCTCTGTCGCTCAGCGCTGCAGGGCCATTGTTGCCAAGAGTACTGATTTGTCAGAGCTGAAATCTCAGCAAAATGTCACAATTAAACACAATTTTCTTGGATAAATGTCTTTGAGGAATTGCGCTTCAAAGAATCCACTCACTGCAGAAACGGTCCCTTGAATATATTTTCCCTTCGTTTTTTACAGGACAATACTAACACATCTTTGAATTTCTTTTTCAAAGTGTGATAAAATGTAGTAATGAATATCAGAGAATACAGGCCCAGCACAATGATTTTAATGGAATCAAAGTAGGGAGAATACTGTAGATCATTGTGTTATGATTCTGCTGTTGCCTGACCATGTTTTCGTCATGACATTGATTCTAGCCATGTATTCTGATTCCATGCCATGTTTTTGATTTGCCCTTGTCTTGTTTTATCTTGTATTCCTGCCATTACTCATAGTCACTGTTTAGATTTTCATCCTGGTTTATGTATCATTCCATGCCATGCATTGCACATTGTCTCCCCAGTCTTGTCATGTGTTCTGAGACAGTTTTATTCCCCAGTCTTGTGTGCCACGCTTTCGGGTGATTTCATGGTTTCTGGGTTTTCAATTATTCCTTCTAATCTCGTTCGCTTCCTTTGCCTTGCTGTTCTGTCATTACTAACAGTACTAACAGTTTGTTATTTTAGTTAAATTACAAACAAAGACTAACATTGTTTATAGTACTAACTTACTAACGAGCACTAGGGATTGTATAGCTGCACTTTACTAATTGACTAACGAGCTCTCAGCACGCGCTCTATTCTAGTCTCCGCCCCTTGTCTTTACTCAATTTACTTTTCTGCGCTTCAGCGGAACCTCCGCACTTGTTAAACTCTGTTCTGCCTCTCATTATCTGTGCACGTTAGAACTCCCTAACCGGAGCCGTGTGTTTGTTATAGGCTGTCTTTGTGATCCCTGTCCGCGTTTTGGCTTTAGCCAATTTCATGTGGTTAAGCACTTCCTCATGTCTGTTCCCTAGTTAATTAGTCTGATCCAATTCACCTGTTCCCTATCATAGCATGTGACTTCCCCTACGTGTATTTAAGCAGTCTGTTCACTACCAGCTCTTGTCAGAACGTTTCCCTTGTGCTGCAATAGTTTATGCCTTGTACTCTTTGTGTTACTCTCCTGACTGGACCGTCCCTGTTTCTGATTTTGGCTTTGTCTTGGATTTTCCTGCACCTGTGTATCGAACCTGTTTTGCCCGACCCTGATTGTTGTGTTTGCTGCCCTGTGTACAACTTGGATTACGCCCCTAGGATTCTGATTTTGGTTTGTGAAACCAAACTCTGTTAAAGACGTAATTTTAACGTAGCTGGACAAGGATAGAGAGCACTCCTATACATCACTGTGTCTTTCACTGCTTCCTCGTCTTGTTATCTAGGTTGCTGTGGGTGCTGTAAAAAAAGAGCTAGTAATTGTAAATTGTCAGGTATTGTTATTTTATGACACACATACAAAATCAATGAGGAACCTCTATAGCAATGGGTTGGTTAAATTGTGATCCATGTAAACTCAATTTTTCATGAGATCAGATGAACTGTCATTGCAATGAGCAGCACAACCTGGGCAACTTTTGATGGAATATCGGCTCTTCTCAAGCTGTGTTTTACCTACCAGCACACAATCGATCGTTTCCCCTGTTGGCTCCCTGATTTTGTGCTCAGCCCCAGTAGCTGAAGCCTGAATATAACTGTGGCTGGATGCTTGTTTCTGTAGCCCCTGTCATGCTCGAGTGCTGCTTTCCAGTAGGTAAAACCACGCGAGGTAAAAACTGCATCCCTCTCACCGGCAGTAACATATTTCCTGCAGGAAAAGCAAAAGCATGCATCCCGCTGAACTGAGTACTCCAGCCACAGTCGTGTACGATACCAGGCTGGATTGAATGATCGCTATAAAGCACTGAATGCATGCTCTGGGTAGCTAGCTAATATTGGCGAGGATGGAGCATCGCCATTCAAGTCGCTAACCGCTTGAGGTAGGGCTGAGGCAGCAGAGAGAGGGAACTGGTTTGGGGCAGTGCTTGTGGAGGGCACTGGAGCCATAGCCATAGCCATAGCTTCTGGTGTGCAGGCTACGGCATCGCTTGAGGATGAAGCAGCACAAGGCTTGCTAATAGGTTTTAAAAAATTATACATGGCTCAGAACTCGTTTGAATGAATAAAACGATATATAGGTAAAACTGTGAGTCTCTGCGAGCTGCTCAACCTACACCTTTGAAGAGAATGGTGTCACTGACTGGTGAAGTATCTGTACTTCAAACTTAAGCTGTAGGACTTCGGTTTGGAGTCGGGCTTTAAGCTATGCACCAAATCAGGCGTTAGGAACTATTTTATGCGCTATTTTGTCATTGGCCATTTTTTTTTTGTTAACTTTTGACTGGGTGGGCAAGACTCACATTCAGAAGGGCTGACCCCCCCCTCCCCCTCCCTACTGCTGGCCCTGAGCCCACCCCCTGCCCCTCCCTACTGCCGGCCCTGACCCCACCCCTGCCCCTCCCTACTACGCCCTGCCCTGACCCCCCCTGCCCCTCCCCTACCCCTGCCCCACCCCGCCCCCCCTCCCTACTGCCGGCCTGACCCCCACCCCTGCCCCTCCCCTGTGACCCTGACCCCACCCCTGCCCCTCCCTACCTTGGCCCTGACCCCACCCCCTGGCCGACCCTGACCCCCACCCCCCCCCCTCCCCCCCTGAGCCCACCCCTGCCCCTCCCTACTGCCCCTGCCCCGGCCCCTGAGACCCCTGCCCCTCCCCTGCCCCTCCCTACCGCCCGGCCCTGACCCTGCCCCACCCCCCTGCCCCCCCACCCCGGCCCTGAGCCCTCCCTGCCCTCCTTACCGTCAGCCCTGAGCCCACCCCTGCCCCTCCCCCATCACGGCCCTGAGCCCACCCCTGCCCCACCCTGCCCCTCCCTACCGCCGGCCCTGACCCCACCCCTGCCCCACCCCTGCCCCTCCCCTATGTTGAACCCCTGCCCCCCCTGAAACTGTACCCCCCCCTGCCCCACCTTGCCCCTCCCTACTGCCGGCCCTGCCGCCCGATGTTGAACTTGGAAACTGTAACAATTTATCCTCATGAGTCTGCGCCTCTGCCCATATATGGGCATGCCCCCTATGGCTGGCCTCTGTGATCTTGCCTTGCAGTTATTCCTGCTGCTACCACTGCATCAGTGTGTCAGCCATCCAAAGTGATTTGACACTAGTAGATGAGGCTACTGTTGTTGATTGCGGGGGGGGATTTGGGAGATCCAGGGCTATTGGCCAATCATTCGGGGCTTCACCCGGGAATGCCCGGGGCTAACGACGCCCCTGGTGTAAAGTATACTGGCTTTTGTTCCAAGCATAATTGTAATTGCAGTTTTAAACAGCTGTAAATTTGTCTTAATTAATTCCTTTTGGTGTTTAAAAGGTATTTTACCCTCTTTGGCCACATTGCCTGACTTAGCTATCGCTGTATGCCAAGCAGGGATAAAAATTCTGCTTTATCGCAAATGCTTGCGAAAAGGAAAATGTAATATCTCCACTGCAGTCGTAAGCAGCGAGCAACCCGTCCTGCCAGATGAGCCGGTATGGCATGCCCAGCTCTGTAAGCACTCGGGTCTTATTTTAGCGCCTCTGCACATCGCTGCCGTTCTCTGTGTGGGCTTCTGTGCATCATTTCTCTCTCACAGCAGTCATGTATGAATCAGCACTGACCTCCGCCTGGCAGCAACATCACAGGCTGCCCAAGTACGCAAAGCAGCTGGGAAAAAATGCTCAAAAACCTTCACTTGAGGCTACACTGCCCCTGTATCACAAAAACACAGGAACTTCACCATGAAATCCCTCTGACACCTGTCTTTAATTGAGTGTGTGAAGAGTTTCTCACAATAACGGAGTAGGCGATACAGTGCTAACAAAAATTTGGTCTCAGGTGAAAAAGAATTCTTACAATCACTGTACAAGGTGTTCTCAAACAGCTCCAAGACGTCTTCCTTTTTCTGGTGCCAGTAACAAGGTGGTAAGCAGCACCGAGGTGAGTACAAATTACTAACAGTGATGTACCTACCCCAAGCACAAGCCTTTCATCCTGACATTACACTGCAAAAAAACATGTTCAGAAGGCATGTCTCTTACCTGTGATGTGATACAAACATATAAATAACCCTGTTTTCTTCCATTTATTCTGTTTACTTTTTCCTATCCCAAAAATTAGGATTAGGTTTCAAGGTAAGATGGTATCTCCTTCCAAACATCCGTAACAATGCAAAAGCATTATTTTGCTGGATAATAGTCAGAGTTCCTCCACTTCAGCCCAAAATGACAGGAAAATTGGGGCTAGTCTGTATCAGCAAAGACTCCTCTGAGAAGGACGGCACATAGTACTGACGTACTATATGTACAAGCACAATTCCAGAGGAATTGGGACCATGTGCAAAATGGAAATAAAATGCAGCCAGAAGTAATTTGCAAACGCCTTTTAAAGTGTAATCCACTGAAAGAAGAACGAAGACAAAATCAGTAATGTTTCAACCCATCGACTTTATTGATTTTGAAAATGATGATTATTTCAAAATATGACACCTGCAAAACGCCCTGATGAAATTGGGGCAGGAGCATGTTCACCACCAGGGGGGGCCCTACTGCATTTGGTGCCTTAGGAAAGCCCCCGCCAGCACTAGGGCAACGTCGTAAACTGCCGTGCGTGTTAAAAAATGCTGTGAAAACTCCCAATAGGATGTTATAGTGCGATTAAGGTGCATACATGTCAACAATGCACTTCAATAATGAATGAAATCAGAATACTCCACATCTTACTCTGATTATTGCTTACTCCAACAATAATGTTATTCTAATTAAGGTTATCAGAACATTCTGTTCACATGGCAGTGTAATATAAGGAGTCATGCCTCAATCTCGTTTATATCAATTTTTGCTGTCCATATTGTAAGATTCTCATTCCTGTTCTAATCTGCTCAAGTCGCAAACACCGTGCATCAGTACATCCGTTGGCCAAATGGTCAGGATCCACTTATCATAAGTACAATACACTGGGTCATTTATGGCAACGACTTGTCGCACCTACCTGGCATAGCCATCAATTATATCAATTATAGTGGCTGGGAGTGAGCAATTGAAGAACTGATCATCCAAAGAGACTGTAATTAGCATTGTTAAGTAATTAATACAATCAGCATGTCTGGCCAACTTCAGAGTTTCTCTCACGGATAAGAAATCTACTTTGGGGAGGCTCAGGGTTCACTGTGACTCCGCTGAACCCAGAGTCCTTTACCCGTATTTCTGACCACTGCCGTTTTTACTGGAAATAAACACCATTTTTCATACGAAGATTGGAATTGTCCCTTCCTTTTTTCTTACAATGTAAATGTGCTCAATGACTCACAATGGGACATCTGAGTGGGAGGGGCCTGGGAAATGAACACAAGCAGTGGATAAATAACAACACGCAATGATTGAAACCAATCGACAAAACAAAGGCAGAATTGATGCAGGCTTCCAGATTTGGGGTGAAAAACGAAGTAACACAGACACTGGATGTGACAATGGCAAAAGTTTCAACATTTTTTGCGCTGTTTTCAACTGAATGTTGGTAAAAGAGGCTTTACAAATCACCTGTAATTGGGGAACACCTATTTGCAGTAAAAATTTTAAACGAACTATCCTGAGGGAACTGGGGACGAAGGGTTAAGTTGGCAATGCCTTTCAAGTACAGCGTAACAGTGCAGTTCTTGAGCGCACACAGGCTGGAGATTGCGCTAATGACTAGCTAGCTGGCGCAGAACTGCAGTGCCGTTTCTTTCATTTGAATTGCTAATTCATTTCATCCTTTCCTGCTGAAAGCTGAAAACTAGTGACACTGTGCAGCCAAGAAGCACCAGTCCTCTCTGCTGCAGGTAAACATCCCTCTTCCACCCCAGACTTTACCTGTGGGCTCTGAATCTCCCTCGGGGGGAGTGATTTCCTGACACTCCCTGCTCTCCTTTCCTCAAGTCCGACAAGCTGCAGAGTCTGCCGGGATTAGAGCATCATCGCCAAACTTACAGGGTGTTTGATTGATTCTTTATTGTTTAACAACACTTTTGGCAATTTTTCAGCTGTTTCATGTCAACACACCAATGGGCAATTTATTGTCTCCAATTAGCCTAGCATGCATTTCTCCGGACTGCGGGAAACCGGAGTGCCTGGAGGAAACCTACGCGAACACAAGGAGAGCATGCAAACTCCACACAGAAATGCTCGGACTCAAACCATCAAACCCACGCCCTTCTTGCTGTGAGGTGGCAATGCTACCCACTGCGCCACCATGGGTACTACCACGGTATATCTGTCCGTTAATGCTGCAATGAACGGCTTGGAAGCGAGTCGGCTCATAAATGAAATTCCGCAAGCTTCTGACAAAAAGGCACAGGAGGACTAGCAAAGGAATAGGAAGGCCTGCAAGTCATGATCAACTGTGGCTTTTATACCTGAGGAGGGATATTGTCAGCAGTTCAGCATTTTCGTTTTAAATCCGAGAAACTGGGTGAATGATCGATTAAATTTTCACTGATGATTAATTTGGAGTTTCCAATTGTGGTTTTCATACTTTCTCAGAAATCCAACATTAGCAAGGGTGGACTATTCAAAGAATGGAGCAAGGCAAGGCTGCTCGATATCCCTTTTTTCTGTTTTTCCATGGCTGTTGATCAGGCAATGCAAGTGACAGCTGATGGAAACAATGATTGCATTCAGTGGACCCTGATTGAGCAGCTAGATGATCCAGACTTTGCTGTGACGACTTAGCCGTCCTCTCACACAGCTGCCAACAGATGCAGGGAAGGGCATCCAAATTAAACAAAACAGCAGCAACAATTGGAAAGAACATCAATTTAGAGAAGATGAAGTTGATGAAGATCGACTCAGGAAGCTCCCACACCATTCGACGGGAGAAGGGTGTCATCGAAGAGGCAGCATCCTTCACTTACCTGGGGAGAGAATACGTTTGGTGGAACGGAAAAAGACACCCGAGTACGAGTTGGGAAAGCAAGAACAGCGGATACCCTACTGAGAAGAGCATGGCAGTGCTGAGAGATCATAACACCCACTGAACTGCTGCATTCTGGGATTAAGATGGCCAAACTAGGCCACAATCATCGAGCTGTGGGAGCGCACAAAATCGGCAAGCTCCGGCAGGAGAAATCAAATGAAGGAAATGGATTTGGATTGGAAGCACACTGAGGTAAGAGCACGATAAGAGAACAAGACAAAGCCCAGTGAAATCCATCGGGAAAACTGAGGCGTGGTAGGCCTCGAAACACCTGGCACCGATCTTGGGAAGAAGGGATGAAGAGAGCTGAACTGAGCCAGCACTCTATGGTTCGAGAGGCAAGAAACTGGCAGAGATAGAAAGAGTTCATCTGCGGCCGATGCTCTGCAAGGAGCAAACAGGCCAAACTCACAGACTATTCAAAATCATTCATGCCCATGAGAGGCCTTCTTACCCCATACTGGGGGGGTGGCGTAAGACTAACAAAAGTTGTGGCTGTAGCAGTGGTTAGAGTACAGTTATTTGCAATAATCGTAGTAGTAGTAATAATAATAATAGTAATATCAATAGTGGTACAAGTAATAATAGTGATACTGGGAGCAGCACCAGTGGCATTGTTAGCAGTGATAGTAACGGTGTTGCAGCAGTAGTAATAATAGTAGCAGTAATAGTAGCAGGAGCAGCACCGGTGGTAGTGTTAGCAGTGATAGTAGCGGTGTTGCAGCAGTAGTAATAATAGTAGCAGTAATAGTAGTAGGAGCATAGCGGTGGCGGTGTTAGCAGTGAAAGTAGCGGTGTTCCAGCAATACTAATAATAGTAGCAGTAATAGTAGCAGGAGCAGCACCGGTGGTAGGGTTAGCAGTGATAGTAGCAGTGTTGCAGCAGTAGTAATAGTAGTAGCAGTAATAGTAGCAGAAGCAGCACCAGTGGCAGTGTTAGCTGTGATAATAGCGGTGTTGCAGCAGTAGTAATAATAGTAGCGCTAATAATAGCAGGAGCAGCACCGGTGGTGGTGTTAGCAGTGAAAGTAACGGTGTTGCAGCAGTAGTAACAGTAGTAGCGCTAATAGTAGCAGGAGCAGCACCGGTGGTGGTGTTAGCAGTGATAGTAGCAGTGTTGCAGCAGTAATAATAATAATAGTAGTAATAGTAGTAGGAGCAGCACCGGTGGTAGTGTTAGCAGTGATAGTAACGGTGTTGCAGCAGTAGTAATAATAGTAGCAGTAATAGTAGTAGGAGCAGCACCGGTGGTAGTGTTAGCAGTGATAGTAGCAGTGTTGCAGCAGTAGTAATAATAGTAGCAGTAATAGTAGCAGAAGCAGCACCGGTGGCAGTGTTAGCAGTGAAAGTAGCGTTGTTGCAGCAGTAGTAATAATAGTAGCAGTAATAGTAGCGGGAGCAGCACCGGTGGTGGTGTTAGCAGTGATAGTAGCAGTGTTGCAGCAGGAGTAATAAAAGTAGCAGTAATAGTAGCAGGAGCAGCACCGGTGGTGGTGTTAGCAGTGATAGTAGCAGTGTTGCAGCAGTAGTAATAATAATAGTAGTAATAGTAGTAGGAGCAGCACCGGTGGTAGTGTTAGCAGTGATAGTAACGGTGTTGCAGCAGTAGTAATAATAGTAGCAGTAATAGTAGCAGGAGCAGCATTGGTGGCAGTGTTAGCTGTGATAATAGCGGTGTTGCAGCAGTAGTAATAATAGTAGCACTAATAGTAGCAGGAGCAGCACCGGTGGTGGTGTTAGCGGTGAAAGTAGCGGTGTTGCAGCAGTAGTAATAATAGTAGCAGTAATAGTAGTAGGAGCAGCACCGGTGGTAGTGTTAGCAGTGATAGTAGCAGTGTTGCAGCAGTAGTAATAATAGTAGCAGTAATAGTAGCAGAAGCAGCACCGGTGGCAGTGTTAGCAGTGAAAGTAGCGTTGTTGCAGCAGTAGTAATAATAGTAGCAGTAATAGTTAGCAGGAGCAGCACCGGTGGCGGTGTTAGCAGTGATAGTCGCGTTGTTGCAGCAGTAGTAATAATAGTAGCAGTAATAGTAGCAGGAGCAGCACCGGTGGTAGTGTTAGCAGTGATAGTAACGGTGTTACAGCAGTAGGAATAATAGTAGCAGTAATAGTAGCAGGAGCAGCACCGGTGGTAGTGTTAGCAGTGATAGTAACGGTGTTGCAGCAGTAGTAATAATAGTAGCAGTAATAGTAGCAGGAGCAGCACCGGTGGTGGTGTTAGCAGTGAAAGTAGCAGTGTTGCAGCAGTAGTAATAATAGTAGCAGTAATAGTAGTAGGAGCAGCACCAGTGGTAGTGTTAGCAGTGAAAGTAGCGGTGTTACAGTAGTAGTAATAGTAGTAGCAGTAATAGTAGTAGGAGCAGTAGCGGTGGCGGTGTTAGCAGTGATAGTAGCAGTGTTGCAGCAGTAGTAATAAAAGTAACAGTAATAGTAGTAGGAGCAGTAGCGGTTGTGGTGTTAGCAGTGATAGTAGCGGTGTTGCCACAGTAGTAATAGTAGTATCAGTAATACTAGTAGGTGCAGTAGCGGTTGTGGTGTTAGCAGTGATAGTAGTGGTGTTGCAGCAGTAGTTATAGTAGTAGCAGTAATAGTAGTAGGAGCAGTAGCGTTTGTGGTGTTAGCAGTGATAGTAGTGGTGTTGCAGCAGTAGTAATAGTAGTAGCAGTAATAGTAGTAGGAGCAGTAGCGGTTGTGAGGCTAGCAGTGATAGTGGTGGTGTTGCAGCAGTAGTAATAGTAGTAGCAGTAATAGTAGTAGGAGCAGTAGCGGTTGTGGTGTTAGCAATGATAGTAGTGGTGTTGCAGCAGTAGTAAAAGTAGTATCAGTAATACTAGTAGGTGCAGTAGTGGTTGTGGTGTTAGCAGTGATAGTAGCAGTGTTGCAGCAGTAGTTATAGTAGTAGCAGTAATAGTAGTAGGTTAGCAGTGATAGTAGTGGTGTTAGCAGTGATAGTAGTGGTAATAGTAGTAGGAGCAGTAGCAGTAGTGATAGTAGTGGTGTTGCAGCAGTAGTAATAGTAGTAGCAGTAATAGTAGTAGGAGCAGTAGCGGTTGTGGCGTTAGCAGTGATAGTGGTGGTGTTGCAGCAGTAGTAATAGTAGTAGCAGTAATAGTAGTAGGAGCAGTAGCGGTGGCGGTGTTAGCAGTGATAGTTGCAGTGTTGCAGCAGTGTTAGCAGTGATAGTAGCGGTGTTGCCACAGTAGTAATAGTAGTATCAGTAATATACTATTCAAAAAAAGTTGGGGATATTTTATTTTGAGATCAAAATTTTCACATATACAAAGGGATACGGAACCATGTTGTATAGTTCCTTACTGAGGAAGCATTTCCAAAGAAATTCATCACCCAAACACATCAATGACACTCTCACGATCTGCACGGGATGCTATTGATGATCAAGGGGGTTGTGCCACAAATTTGCATGACTCTGAATTGGAAGGTTAGAGCCACTGTAAAGGAAGATTTTGAAGAGAAAGCATCAGATTATCATTGGTTGAAGTCGTTAATTAAACAGAGACCATGCCCGGCCTAACACAGGAGGAGAGGTTCGTGCCCTTGGCATGCTACAGGTTGGCACAAGACAGGTCGTTGTGGCAAGGGCAATGAATGTTTCCCAGTCTGTCATCAGGAGATTATGGTCCAGACATCGTGCTACAGGGTCTGTTCAGGATAGACCACGATCCGGTCGACCAAGGGCAACAACTCAGGCTCAGGACAGATTCATCCGCACTATTGTCTTGAGAAATCGTATGGTAACAGCAAATCAGATAAGGTCTCAACCTCAAAGGGATACTGGCTTGGTAGTGAGTGGCCAGACCATCAGGAATCGTCTGCACAGATTTCACTTACACGCCCGACGCCCCTCGTGGTCATTCCCTGTTTGAGGGATCGTCACATTAGGGGCCAGACTCCAATGGTGTCGTCATCATCAACGCTGGGATAATCGCCGATGGAACAACGTAATGTTCTCAGATGAGTCGAGGTTCACTGTGGACTTCCTTGACAGATGCAGGAGGGTTTGGCGCTGACGTAACGAACGTTTCCATGACATTAACGTCATTAGACATGATCCGTATGGGGGTGGATCTGTAATGGTGTGGGGAGGCATCACTGCTGCCGGCAGAACAGACTTGCATGTTGTTGCTGGACGTGTCACAGGGCAGTACTACCGGGACAAGATCTTGGCACCCCATGTTGTGCCGTTTGCACGTCGTTATGGCCGCCCGTTTATTTTCCAAGATGACATTGTCAGATGTCATAGGGCCAGGATCGTTACAGATTACCTCCAGCAGCAGAATATCACCACATTACCATGGCCAGCACTCAGTCCAGTCCATCGAGCATGTCTGGGACCTTTCCCAACCTCCTGCCAGCATGTCTGGGACATTGCAACAGGAATGGAATAACATTCCCAAAAACCTCCTGGGATGTCCTGTTAGGAGTATGCTGCAGCATTGCAACAGGAATTGTCTAGCCAACCGAGGGGGTTTACCTGCTACGTGACTCTCTGTTTCACAATGGTGGTAAATTTGCTTGTGTGACCCTGTGTTTGTGTTTGTGGTGTTTTCAGGAGAATCTGTCCTTACTGCTGTACAAAAGTAGTAGCAGTAAAATTAGTACAAATGTTTCCTTAATGTTTTTATGTCATTTGATCCTTCCGGACCTCGGCATTAGTAAATGGTAGTAGTAAATTAATAATACACTTTTTTTGAATAGGCAGTAGCGGTTGTGGTGTAAGCAGTGATAGTAGTGGTAGTAGCAGCAGTAGTAATAGTAGTAGCATGTTAATGATAGTAGGAGCAGCAGCAGTGGTAATAATAGTTAGTAATAGTGATAGTGCAGTAGCGGTTGTTGTTAGCAGATAGTAGTGGTAGTAGCAGTAATAATAGTAGCAGTAATAGTAGTAGGAGCAGTAGCGGTTGTGGTGTTAGCAGTGATAGTAGTGGTGTTGCAGCAGTAGTAATAGTAGTAGCTGTAATAGTAGTAGAAGCAGTAGCGGTTGTGGTGTTAGCAGTGATAGTAGTGGTGTTGCAGCAGTAGTAATAGTGGTAGCAGTAATAGTAGTAGGAGCATTAGCGGTGGTGGTGTTAGCAGTGATAGTAGTGGTGTTGCAGCAGTAGTAAAAGTAGTAGCAGTAATAGTAGTAGGAGCAGTAGCGGTTGTGGTGTTAGCAGTGATAGTAGTGGTGTTGCAGCAGTAGTAATAGTAGTAGCAGTAATAGTAGTAGGAGCAGTTAGCGGTGGTGGTGTTAGCAGTGATAGTAGTGGTGTTGCAGCAGTAGTAATAGTAGTAGCAGTAATAGTAGTAGGAGCAGTAGGGGTTGTGGTGTTAGCAGTGATAGTAGTGGTGTTGCAGCAATAGTAATAGTAGTAGCAGTAATAGTAGTAGGAGCAGTAGCGGTTGTGGTGTTAGCAGTGATAGTAGTGGTGTTGCAGCAGTAGTAATAGTGGTAGCAGTAATAGTAGTAGGAGCAGTAGTGGTGGCGGTGTTAGCAGTGATAGTAATAGTAGTAGCAGTAGTAGTAGTAGCAGTAATAGTAGTAGCGGTTGTGGTGTTAGCAGTGATAGTAGTGGTGTTGCAGTAGTAATAGTAGTAGTGTAATAGTAGTAGGAGCAGTAGCGGTTGTGGTGTTAAGTGATAGTAGTGGTGTTGCAGCAGTAGTAATAGTGGTAGCAGTAATAGTAGTAGGAGCATAGTGGTGGCGGTGTTAGCAGTGATAGTAGCGGTGTTGCAGCAGTAGTAATAGTAGTAGGAGCAGTAGCGGTTGTGGTGTTAGCTGTGATAGTAGTGGTGTTGCAGCAGTAGTAATAGTGGTAGCAGTAATAGTAGTAGGAGCAGTAGTGGTGGCGGTGTTAGCAGTGATAGTAGTGGTGTTGCAGCAGTAGTAATAGTGGTAGCAGTAATAGTAGTAGGAGCAGTAGTGGTGGCGGTGTTAGCAGTGATAGTAGCGGTGTTGCAGCAGTAGTAATAGTAATAGGAGCAGTAGCGGTTGTGGTGTTAGCAGTGATAGTAGTGGTGTTGCAGCAGTAGTAATAGTGGTAGCAGTAATAGTAGTAGGAGCAGTAGTGGTGGCGGTGTTAGCAGTGATAGTAGTGGTGTTGCAGCAGTAGTAATAGTGGTAGCAGTAATAGTAGTAGTAATGGTGTTAGCAGTGATAGTAGTGTTGCAGCAGTAGTAATAGTAGTAGCAGTTAGTAGTGATAGTAGCGGTGTTGCAGCAGTAGTAATAGTAGTAGGAGCAGTAGCGGTTGTGGTGTTAGCAGTGATAGTAGTGGTGTTGCAGCAGTAGTTGTAGTAGAAGTAATAGTGGTAGCAGTAATAGTAATTGAGCAGTCGTGATGGTGGTGTTTGCAGTAATAGTAGTAGAAGTTAGTGGTAGCAATAGTAATTGAGCAGATGATGGTGGTGTTTGATAGTAGCAGTGTTGCAGCAGTAGTTATAGTAGTAGCAGTAATAGTAGTAGGAGCCTTAGCTGTTGTGGTGTTAGCAGTGATAGTAGTGGTGTTGCAGCAGTAGTAATAATAGTAGCTGTAATAGTAGCAGGAGCAGCACCGGTGGTAGTGTTAGCAGTGATTGTAGCAGTGTTGCAGCAGTAGTAATAGTAGGAGCAGTAATAGTAGTAGGAGCAGCACCGGTGGCAGTGTTCGCAGTGATAGTAGTGGTGTTACAGCAGTAGTTGTAGTAGAAGTAATAGTGGTAGCAGTCATAGTAATAGAGCAGTCGTGATAGTGGTGTTTGCAGTAATAGTAGGGGCGATAGACATAGTTGTTGCAGAATTAATGGTGATGCCAGCAATAGTAACAGTGGTCATAGTGGCAAGAGTAGTAGTAGTAGTAGTAGTAGTTTTGTATTTTTGTACATACCTCCCTGACAGAATATGTTTAACAAATTGTGGGATGATGGTAAAGCACAGAGAAACCAATTCATATGTCTACCAAGTACTGGGAGACGGAACTAATGAGTGAGATCTTTATCTTTGCAATAGACTGAGACATAAATCACCATCCTCCTTCCCACTCGGGTGCATCATACTTCGCACTTAGGCATAAATCCTTTTGCAGGAATTTAATTGGAAGATCATGGTACAATGATGCAGAATAAAAAATAGAACCACAGGACAAGTTTCGGAATGATGTATATTCTGTTCGAGGCACAAATGGTGGAAAGACTGACAATTTTTTTAATGGATACATTGCTTTAGTACCTATCATTAAGAGAAAATGAGCAGCTTTGGGATTTCTAACCATATCATTAGGAATGTACATGATCACTTTGTATCGAACATCCTTCAATTTAATGTGCTGCGGCTAAAAACTCTAATATACGACCCTGTCTTCCTGCAGTCGTCAGTGAGAATATGGAGACGCCATCTTTCCTGCTCCTCGGGCTCAATATTGCTCTGAAAAACACATTTATTTTAATAGAATAGCTTACTTAGTTCTGTGTAGGTTTCCAGTTATTTTCTGAGGCCAGCAGAGCGTAAAGCTCAAAGAGAGACTGCAAATTCATCCTTTACATCCTTAAGCGGCTTAATTTAAAGTGCCAGACAAGCACTCTTTAAATAGCACAGCGCAATGGATAAATTTCCATAGGTGGACAGTGACTTCAGAAATTGGGTTTTAGTATCATTAGTGTCTGGGCAAAGCTTTTCATTAGAGCCACTGCAGCCATCTTCCTGCCCAGTGTCTTAACTGGTGAACATGGCTGCTGTTTGAATATGCTGCATGAGAAGGGATTTTTCTGCAGTTTTCTCGAAGATTCTGTGAAAAAAAAATGGCTGAAATTATCTCTCATCGTAAATGTCTGCTTTCAGTTTTATAACTGCCGTAAAATGTGAGTCGGTGTGATTGTCAGTTAAGGACAAAAAGCCTGATTTTATTGATTTATTTATGTACTGATTTTTTTTTATTATTCAATAATCATAACTTAGTCAAATAAACAGACAAACTACTGAGGTGTGGAAAGGGGCAAGAAAGAGGAACAAAACACAAAAAAGAACCAGGGAAGCAGACAAAGGCTGTTGCATAAAAATAAATTCAAACCCCTAATGGCAGAAGCTGCCAATTGCACAAGATGTGTCAATATTTCTTTGGTCCCTGTCTTTCTCTTCCCCATGTCTTTTTTTTAGAGAGAGAGAGAGAGAGAGAGAGAGAGATCAATCTGTCAGGAGGGAACTGGGAGCGAGAGCAAGCCAGCTTGCAGGGGAAAAACAGAAAGACTATATTTAATTCAAAGAGGACTGAAGCCACACTGGAGGAAAATGACCATCCTGCTGCTTTATATTGCTACGTGAACTTTGGAGGACAAGATGCGTCAAGTAATTAGAGTGAACAAACTCACCCATTTAATTTCAGTGAGATTAAAGTTTTGCAGCAACTCAGTCACTGAGTTTAAGTTAAAACGAGTATTACCACAAATCAGAAAAATTTGGGACTGTGTGAAATTTAAAGTAAAACTGAATTGTAAATCATCTTTGACCTGTATTACACTGGAAACAATAAAACAGCAAATAATTTGATGTTCACAGTATGAGTTTCACTGATTTGTCGCAATAAGAACATTCTAGTAATGTATATCTAAAAGAGTTAGGACAGTTAAGTATTTACCATTTTGTGATGTTGCTGTTGCTATTCACAGCACTTAATCAATGTTCATGGTTCCAGGCACCAAATATTTAAGTGTTTCCGGTGTAAAGTTGTCCACTCTTCCTGCAAAAATGCCTTGAGGTGTGCAACAGCACAAAGTCTTCATTGCCACATTTTGCATTTCAGAATGCGTTTCACCCCATGATCTCTATTGGGGACAGGTAAAGACTGCAGGCAGGCCAGTCTAGCACCCGCAACCTCTTCATACATAGCTATGCCTACGGAATGCATGCAGAATGCAGTTTTGCATTGTCCTATTGTATACCTGGAATATATTATGCATTTAAGGTAGCATATGTTGATCCAAAATCTCAGTGTATTTTTCAGCGTGACTGGTGTCTTCACAGAAGTGAAAATTACTCGTACCCTTTTCCAAGGCCACTGACTGAACCCCATACCATGACTGACTATGGCTTTTGGACTTGTTGTTGGCAACAGTCCGGATAGTCCTTTTGTCCTTTTGTCTGGAGCAGAGAACATCCATTTCTTCCAAAAAGGATTTGAAACATAGATCTGTCTGACCAAAATTTAAGTTTACACTGAGAAATGGCCCATCATAGAAGCCACTGAGCCAAGAAAAATCAGCGGCGCTTTTGTGAATATATCTGCATGTTTTAGTACATGAGAAAGGTTTGCTGAAGTAGTCCTGAGCCCTTGTGGTTATATCACTTACAGAAAAGCGATTGTTTTTGATGCAGTGGTGTCTGAGTGATAAGACAGCACAGGTGTTGAGCTTGGCTTGCACCCTTGTCCTTTAAGCATAAAAATTCCTCAAGATTACTTGAATCTTTTTTTTTATTATGTTATGCACCAAAGATGGTAAAATATTCAAATACTCTCTTAGCTTTCTTTGAGGAAAGTTTTTTTTTTTTCCCATCCCATCTTTTTTGGAATGCATTGCAGGCCTGAATGGATGGAATAGAAGCACATTTACTAATACAATGAAGTTGGCTAGATAAAAAATTAAATATCTTGTCCTCATACTTTCTGTAATGAAATACTCGTCAAATTGAATTTAGAAATCATTGCTTTCCGTTTTTTGTGCATTTCTCATACTGTCCCAGTTTTATTGTCCCCGATCATCCGAGAGGTAAGTTAGGGGACACTAGATTTGGGCCATGTCCATCCGCGAATAACTCTGTGCGTCTGTCCGGATCCATTCCTCTGAAACTATTTGCAACAGCTTTACCACTTTGCATTGACTTTATGACCTTTACCGAAGCTTCAAATTTGTTACCTTTTTTGTGACCTCTAGCCTTTGACCCTTCAACGATGACCTCCATCACAGTTTTTCATTTCTGGAGGATATCTCAAACGCTGTTGACTGTGGCCATTCAAACTGCTCCTCAAAACTGCTTGCACAGGTTGGGCATATTCTGCGGTTGTACCTTTTGAATGTTTTGTTGACCTGTGGTGACCTTTGACCTTTTCCCCTATGACCCTGAAATTTTCAGCAGTTTTCATCTTTCTGAAAAATCATCCCATCTTTTAACTTTTAATGTAGCACATCCAATCTCTCTCAGTTTAGGTCAAGGAAACCAATGCAACCATTAAAATGGACCCACAGCTAGTACAGGACATTTTCTGTGACCTTTGACTTGTGACCTTTACTTCAGTTCCATGTCTGGATAATACTTCTCAAACGACTTGCAGTGGCTTTTCAAATGGGTAAATCAGGGAACTGTTGAATTAGGCTATGTCCGTTTGTCCGTCCGTCTGTGGGTTGGTCCTTCGGCAGGGGGACTTCTGCAGTCTCAGACCAGCCTGTTCTGAAATGGGATTTTACTTCCCTCTGCAGTGCAAAGCAAAGACGTACTCATGCCTGGCTGATGAACCTCTAAATGCAATAACTTGCTCACTGGCTCAGGAAAAAAAAAAAGAGCGAGAAACACAGCATCAGTCGATGGTGAGGTGCACAGCAGCAGTGCCTAAAGGACAGTGGATGACTGCGCTGTCCCTGAAATGAATGAGCATGCTGTTTCCTTCGGATACAATCACGCTGATTCAGTCTTATCGGCTGATTTGGGTTTGGAGCAGCTCAGGACCAAATCGCAGTAAACACAGCAGGTGCTAGTATGTTTCATAATAGCATAAGAGGCTCGCAGGCGCCTTTGTGAACATTTTTTGGATTAGGTTGTGAAGCTAGATCAATTGCTAACAATAGATCAGATGAATTTAATGAGCCTTTAGCTACAAAACAATTTCCATCTTGAATTGCAGATGCATTTGAAAAGGTTTTAATGTTCCTTTTTGAAGTGAGCAGTGTTGGAGACACCTACTAACACAACTACGACATAAATACAAGTTAGCAAGGATGAAACCAAGACTGTAGTTTGGATTCCTGATGCTAGTTGTCAGTCTCTCTCTCTCTCTTAACTTTGATTTTTTTGTGTCCAGGATTCCACAAATGGATGTTGAACTTCCATTTCCCTATGCATAAAACATAAGTCTCTGCATTCTGTTGGCTATCAGACTATGACAATCAATGTGAGTCTCAAAATTATTTTCCATTGATGGCTTTTCAGCAGTTAAATGACCAGTGAAAGGCGAGGCTCCGGCAATACAACACTTCCTTTGTCTGAACTTCGTTCACCAAATTGCCTTTGACTGCTGGGGGCAGTGTGAATTAAAGACTTATTTCTCATAACGGCTGGCATGAATGAACAACTGTTTTGTATTTTCTGCAGTCCCTGAGCTGAATGATTAATGCTGAACTCTAAAACAACATTCTTTGTCTTTAATGCTCAAGTTAATAGCAGGAATTCTCGCTGCGAATAATTAAAATGTGGACGACAGTCACACAGTGATCAGCATTCTGATTTTTTTTTGTAACTTTCTAATAATTGCAGAAGATAAGTAAAACTTGGCCACATGCCTGATCTTTTCTTGTTGAACTGAAATCTGTTATGTTCACATTCTGTCTCGCCTTGTCTGTTCTAGGTCCTGTCCCATACTGCCAATGGAATCCTCCTCATGCCGGCGTTCCTGTCCATGTCTTGTTTTCTCTCGTGCATGCACGGCTTCTTTGCTATTGGCTGGCTTCGGTATTTCCACTTTTCTTCAGCACTGTTCTGGTTTCGGGTCTTTCTAAGCTTAGTGTCAATTAACTGTTTTTAGTCACTAACAGCTACTAACATTAGGTGCTTTTCGTAGACAGGCACTTTACTAACATTACTAATTAATTGTCATGATGTCCTGCTTCGATGTTATTTCAGATCTTGCTTTACTTTGCTGCGTAACTTTCTCACACTCCCTTCAATCTGCATACTTCATTGGTACTTAGTTGTGCACGCCCATTTTCTTAATGGGCTCGTTTTGTCATTATCCTTGTCCAAGGTCTCATGTTCATGCTTTGTTCCCTCCCTGTTCTGCTCAGGTGTTCCTCGTCTCTGATCAAGCCCCGTTCCCTTATATTCTGCGGAGGCATTCCAGTTGGCAGTTGGTCTGTTGTGTCTCATCATGTTTGTTCCATGTCTGTGTCCACGCCTGTCCCTATGCTTGTTTTCATGCCTGTTTGCATTCCTGTTTCCATGCGTGTTTCATGTTCTGGTTCATGTTTTCTGAGTTATTCCCCCGTTGGTTTCCAGGTCATTGAGTGTAGTTTTTTGTTGGCCTTGTGCCCTCCTTTATTCCTCAGTTTTTCCCCTATTCATTCATATGTTTCTGTTGGCCTATGTGCTTTTTTTTGTTTGGATATTCTGTGTTTAATAAGCATCTTTGTTGGATTCATCACTTGCTATTGGTGTCCCTCCCCTCCGCGAGCATAACAAAAGCTCTTTTTGGCAGTGTTCATCTTATCTACCGTTAGGACATGAAAAGGGTTATAAGAATGCTAGATTTGTCAAAAAAAAGTAAAACCGCAGAGGATAATGCCCAGTTTTTGGCCATTATTGAGTATATCTTACCAATTTTCTGTTGGGGCCTGTATGTAAACCTCATTATTGAATCATAGGTTTTAATTACAGGCAGGGGAACATGGACACAAAAAAATCCTAAATTAATTAATTAAAGAGGAATAGGATTGATCTATAAAAGGTATATGATGGTGGCGATGGACAAGTGAAATTACAGACAAACTGACGGGAAGTTTGCTGAAGGGCATAAAAGCAAAGTTGCAGGAGTCATAGCTGACTTTGGCAAAGGGTGTCAAGATCGAGGGGGTGGACTCAGGCGTAGGCCAGCCAATGAGAGCTCAAAAGAGTTTATTAGTCACTGGCTGTGGAGTTCACCACAGAAAGAGCTTACAGGGGATTTTGTTGTAGAGGGATGGATGGACCTTGGGGGAACATGTTTTTCGTTCATTTCAAATTTGAGAAAGACTGACCATAAGTCGATTAGACTGATATAGTTTCAGCTTTTGTTTTTTAGGCTGATTTTGATGTGTGCATATGGCTAAGCTGAATATTTCATCTTGGAATGCTCGCACTCTGAATATTCTGCACAGGAGAACAAGTTTATTGGACCTGCTGCGTACGAAGAAGATAGACATCGCATTGTTCCAGGAAACTCATTTATTACAGAAAGATGTTCATATATGGACTCACAAACAAAACGTATCATGTTATAGTTTCTTCGTCAATAGATAAAAGGTGAGAGGAGGCTGCAATTTTAGCAAGACGAAATCTTAAACTTAACATTCTTGATAATTGTACGGACAAAGGTGGGAGGATTGTAATTGCTAAGGTGTCGTTGGCAGGAAAGAAAATCGCGCTAATTTCGGTGTATGCGCCAAACACGTTTGACAGGGGATTGTGAATTGATGGATTATATGGCAGATCTTACTGACTTTTGTTTGCTCATTGGTGGGGACTTCAATGCGGTATGGGATCACAATATTGATAGGACAGGCATGATGGAGAACAGAAAGCAGAAACTTGCCTCTTCAGCGTTGAGATCATGGGCTAATGATATTGGGCTTATAGATTTATGGTGCAAGATAAATCCCACAACAAAAGCGTTTTCCTGTTTCTCAGCGAGACACAAATCCTATTCGAGGATAGATTTTATATTTGTATCACAGGGCATCTTTGAAGAAGTTGGTAATATTGACCTCATTCCTATCGCTTTGTCAGATCATAGCGGCGTATTTTGCACAGCTACTGTTGCAAGGATGTTTACGCGGGTGGTTAGATGGCAATTTAATACAACCCTACTTCACTATGATTCCTTTAAAACACAGTTTATGACTAACTTATTGGAGTTTTTAAATTTGAACAAAAACTCTGTTTCTGATCTGCGGATTCTATGGGATTCCATATAAAGGATTCATTCGCAGCAACTCCATACTTTTTTCTTCCAATGATAGCAAAACCCAAATTAAAAAATTACATGATTTGGAAACGAAATGATTTAATTTAGAGAATTCACTTCAGTCTACTTTTAATTCAAGAACGGCACTGGAGCGGGATATAACCAAGAAAGAGATTAACTCTATCCTCAGACGTCGGGCTGAATTTCTCATCCATAGATCTAGACAGCGTTATTATTTTAATGGTTCTCAGCCCAGTCGCTTACTCGCTTTGCAACTTCGTAAAAATGAGCATTTTTCGGAGATTTCCTCTGTCAGTTCAGAGGAAGGAACAATTTTGTCTGACCCTGTACAAATTAATTTCGTGTTCAGATCCTTCTTCTCAAAATTATATAACTCTGAGATCTCTCATGATGAGGTTGAATGTGGTCGATTTCTTCACAATCTTCAAATACCATCACTTTCTTATGAAGAAAGTGCTTGTAGTGAAGCCCCCATCTCTCTGAATGAACTTAAAAATGCTGTGAAAGAGATGAACAAAGGTAAATCCCCAGGTCTGGATGGAATACCCCCAGAATTTTTTCTTACTTTTTGGGATTTATTGGGTCCACATCTCTTAGACATGATTAACTATTCAATTGAAAAGAGATCCTTTTCTAGGGATGTCAATATTGCCATAATCTCCCTATTACTCAAAAAAGGTAAGGATCCTAATGAACCTACGAGTTTCAGACCCCTTTCTTTATTAAATTTCGATGCCAGAATTTATGCTAAAGTTTTATCCCGTCGTTTGGAACAATATATGACCAAGCTGGTCCACTGTGACCAGACTGGATTTATTAAAGCCCGCCTTGCCTCAGATAACATTAGGCGCTTGCTTCACATAATCAATGGAGCATCAGATATTAAATCTCCAACTGCTGTGTTATCCTTGGATGCAATGAAGGCTTTCGATCACCTCGAATGGCCATACCTCTGGTCAGTACTTAAACATATGGGGCTGGGAGAAAATTTTATTAATATGGTAAAAAATTTGTATGCAAATCCTTCAGCGATGGTCCTAACTGGTAATAACTTCTCTCCGTTATTCAAAATCTCTAGAGGCACCCGTCAGGGTTGCCCTCTTTCTCCACTATTATTTGCTTTGTCCCTAGAACTGCTGGCGCAGGCCATTCGCCGCTCCTCAGACTTAACACCTGTCACAATTAGAGATACTCAACATCACATCTCATTATACGCGGATGATGTGTTGTTGTTTGTGGAAAACCTCCCTAATTCTCTCCCCCCACCACTCTCCATTTTTAATTACTTCAGTAAGTTATCAGGATACCGAATTAATTGGTCGAAGTCAGCCCTCTTACCTCTCAATGAAGCTACGATCAATGCCTCTTTGCCTCCGTGTATACCAGTGGTGTAACATTTCAAATATCTTGGTATTGATATTTACCCGTCATTAAATACCATTGTTAAATCAAACTATAACAATATACTTCAGAAAATAATATCGGACCTTGACCGTTGGGCACACCTACCCAATTCATTGCTGGCCCGCATATCGGTAGTCAAAATGAACATTCTCTTCGGGTGAATTTGATCAGCGCTATGCTTCCTATAGCTCCCCTAGAGGCTATTGGAACAAACTACAATCACTAATCTCCAAATATATTTGGAATGGCAAACGCCCTCGAGTCAATGCTGCATTCCATTTGTACTCGGAAGTCGGAATTTCCGAGTTGCGAGTCGGAAGTTTCAACTGGAACGCCCCCCGGGGTCGGATTTCTGACTTGGAAAGTCGGAGAATCTTCACTACCCCCGAGTTAACATTCAAAGATGGCTGCCCCAGGTGTAAACAGTAATTAGAAGCTCCTGCAATATTCCGTTTATGACTTCTGATTCGTGTTTGTCGCACTAAATCAGCCGTACACATTGTTCGACGTATATATGTGGAAGTCCGCCGTGTTTGAAGGTTGCAGAAGGACCGCGTATTTGTCCAGAAGTTGCTTATATTCAGACAAGGCAAACGCGAGAATAGCTTTCGTAGACGTGACCATCTTGTTTAACTACTCTTCTTCCCGGTTTATGGCGGTTGGCAACTTTTTTTCCAACTTTGTAACTGGAACGCTGATAACTCGGCTGTGACGTCATTCCCAGCTCCGACCTCCGACTTCCGAGGTAAATGGAACGCAGCATAAGTCCTCTGTTCTACAGCGAGAAAAATGTGCAAGTGGACCATCATTGCCTAATTTTAAATTTTATTTCTGGTCATTTGTCTTGCGCCCTATTAGCTCATGGTTTAACTCCGAAACAACAAATTCATGGCGTCTTATTGAAGAAAATATTGTGTTCCCCCACAGGCTACAGGATATTGTCTTCTCAAATATTTCACTTTAGCAATATAAATCACGATTTGGTCCAATAATAACTCAAAAAATCACAGTATGGCGTCAAGTAGAAAAACATTGCAAGTTAAATTTGAAATGGCATCTCCACTCCCCTTTATTTAACAATTTAGCGCTCCTGATTGGGGGCCGTCCATTACAATACTCATCCTGGAGCAATAGAGGGATTCACCTTCTAGGAGATATTTTTGATGACAAGGGTCTTCGAGCATTCCAAGATCTTAAAACTCGTTTTAATTTACCTGGCTCCTCCTTCTTTTTTTACTTACAGCTCCGTTCATCATTACGGGCCTATGGGGTTCCTTGGGGAGTGACATTAGTATCACACCCTTTACATGAGTTGTTATATACCAGGGGCAGAACTAGGGGTCTGGTGTCCAGATTATATCTTACTATCTTACAAGCTACTTATAAACCACTTTCAAATGATATTTTATGGAATAGAGATCTTTTAGATTTAGAAGTAAACATTGACTGGGATAGGATCTGGAGTAAGGTTAGTCTGTCTTCCAGGAACCCCAATCATCAGCTCATTCATTTTAAGTTTGCACATAGATTATATATTACTCCTCGTAAACTTTTTTTGATGAAAATGAATACTTGCCCTTTGTGTTCCCTTTGTAATACTGGAGCTATCGGCTGTTTTATGCATATGGTATGGGGATGTCCTAAGGTGACTATGTTTTGAGCACAAATTGCTTCTGAACTCTCAAATACCCTTTCAATATCTGTACCAGTCTCTCCAGAAATTCTTCTGTTGAATGATTTTGAAAAATTGAATGTACCAATGAGTAAAACTAGAGTTTTGCTGGCAGGTCTCACAGCAGCTAAAAGAATGATTGCCTTACGGTGGCAGCCCCCACATTTACTTTCTGTTCATCAATGGATTCTTAGCTTTCTAGATGTGGTGTATATGGAGCTAACAACAGCAAGAATACATGGAGCTCATGAAAGAAATACTACCTTGTGGTTAAACATTGCAGATAAGCTGAAAAGTTTACTGAACGGGTCAGATATTTCTGATGTGTAAGGGGATCCTCAAGGTCCATGGGGTGGGGGTTGGGGGGTTCTTTTTTTTTTGGGAGGGGGGTTTAAGTTGGGTAAATTTGGTTTTTATGTTTTCACATTGATGGTATTATAATAATTCTAATTGGTATTGCAGTGTGTGTGTTTTTGGTATGAATGAAATTAAAAAAAATTTTGATCACAAAAAAAATAAAGCGCTAACAGGGCAAGGCAGTGGCAGATTCAAAGAGTACAGGCCGAGGTCCGTAGCAGGTGCTACAATCAAACACAAGCAGACAATCCGAGACGGCAGGCACAGAATATTCCAGAGTACAGGCAGATCTTCAGAACCAGAATGCCAATCAGACAGAATAACTGAACCCCAGCTTAACAGAGAAGGTGCACACAGAGGTGCTGCAGGTCACAGAAATAACTACGATGGACTGACATGTGGACAAGTCAGGACAGGCTGAGACTAAACACACAGGTGAATTGGTCATAACACAAAACAGGTGCACACAAAATGGGGGACAGAAGAGGAAGTGACCAAATAAGGGCAGGGGAATAAGACAAATGACCAAACACAACAAACAGCACATGGCTGGTAGTACCTGAATTGGCCAGTAGGGGAATTACTCAAAACAGTTCAAGCAGACGGCCTGACAAAGGTATCTAAGAGATTTCTCATCACTGGATACTGTAAACACATTTCTTTGGGCTGTTCTGAATTGTGTGGAAGGATTTAACGAGCTTTGGATACGTATCGAAACAATGAATACACTCATTGTTGGGCCATTCATTCATCCATCCATCCATCCATCCATCCATCCATCTATCCATGCTCAAACTAAGTTATTCCTGACTATAGACTGTATAAAAAGATGGATGAAGCAACCTTGACGTCACCCACTGGTTTCAGCATACCATTTAGGAAGCCTTGATTTTGGCAATTTGAACAGTGCCATTTTGTCATTTTTAAACCAGATGTGATTCCTATTGTACGAGAGCGAGAATTGAAGACCCAGGGAGGAGCGAGGGGTGGGATCTTCGGGTGGATCTGACCGTATCTGATGAGGATCAGAGGATGGCCACGCCCCCAAAGCATATTCTGGCTTTATCCTTTATTCTAGTCTATATGGGACCAGAATTTACAAAAATGAACATCATGATATATCGGAGACTTGAAACTTGCAATAGATACCATAAAATCATTATTGAAAATCATTATTGAAATAATAAATCAGGTGGGAAAGTAGGGTCATTTTATCATAGACTTCTATAGCATTGAACTTCTTTCTGCAACCACCGATGTCGCCATCTGCTGGCCATTAAATAGAATGTGATTTTAAGTTTCTTCTGCAGTGGCTTCACTTTTCAGACTCGGGTGCTGCATCCATTTCTTTATACAGTCTATGTTCCTGACTGGTGTTCTGGGAGGAGCCAGGGCTTAACCCTGCATCTGAGGAATAAGAGACAGGAAGGCATCCCACACAGGCAGCCAATCGATGGGTGGGAAAATTCAGATCAAATGGGCCCAGTTTAGCAGCAGGAGAAATGAATACTTCACTCGCAGCTGCAGGGGCTGTGGATAGAGGCACACTGAAGACTGACTGCTGTTTGAAGAGGTGAGGATGGTGAACATGTTCTCTCCCTCTGTTATTTACCCCGTAAGACAAAACCAGCGACTGTGAGCAGATGCAACATCCATCTCAATGATAGTGAGGGTGTATTGCTTTCTTTTGCAGCTGCTGAAACCCCTTCAGACCTACATCTTTCATCCTCTGTTTAACTGGGGAAGGTACATTGAGAGCAAGAGTTTCACTTTCAGGAACGCTAGGGAATGAATTCCTGAGAGGACATTTGCACACAGAAACAGCGAGACACTGTGAGAGAATAGTTTTTAGTAATCGCACCCGCTCATGGGCTTATCAGAAGATTTCTTCTCTATGCAAGTACAGTCTCTAAAAAAAGGGTTCCTTTGTTTGTCTCCACACCATTGCTACTACAACAACTAACCATTTTTAGTTCTTTTTAAAACCCTCTGTCGTAGGTATAAAATGTGTATGTTACCAGATTAGACCATTTTGCCAGATGAAGTGCCCAATAATGAGACACTAGGCTCTCTGTGGAATCACAAGGTTTTTTTGGAACCATCTTCTGACAGGTGTTTGGACCTCGATGGAAGGACCCACCTCCATCCCTCCAGAAGTCAGCCAGCGTCCTGTACGCCTAGTGAGGGCTCAAATCTGCTCCTCTACAGTCGCCAGTCAAATATCCTTCCATAACAATTGATATGCCGTCAGGTGAAAGTCCTCCCTATCATTTTGTTTGAACCAATAGAAATTGCTTTGGAGCACAGTCTTTCAGTCAAGAGTTAGAACCGACTTGTAAAAATCAGCTACACGAGTTCATGAATGAAACTTCACATGGCAGGACTTCAACTCTCGAACAGCCGGTCTTTTCACCTTTGCCACTGTGCTTGGTGTAGAGTCTTGGTCCACATGATAAGATCAACCAGCAGTTAAAACATCTTAAGGCTATTTGTCCCTCTGTTAAACTGTGCAGCGCTTTAGAGTAACTCAAAAAAAAAAAGAAAAAAATGGGGCACAGCTTCTGGAGCTATTTCATGCGGACTATTCTAGACATTCCCTTGTACTCATGGCCACTCCCATGCATATCTCCCACCACTCTGTCCCTTTGTAAGGCAAGCTATTCAGGCTGCTTTCCAGCTTCGCCTCTGCTGTAAAAACATGCCTCTGCTCGCCTGCTGCTGCTGCATCATTCGCTGCTGCTGCCAGTTAATATCCCACCTCCACCCCAGCTATCATCTGTAGGCTCTGAATTTCCCCCTTATGAGGGGGGATATCCTGAAACCTCCCGCTCTCTTCTCATCACGCTCCATGGGCCGCAGGGTGGGTCATGGTGTGAGGCTAGATGCCAAAACTATCATTGTGTTTACCAATACTGCAGTTAACTGTTTACACGAGTTGGTCAACTGAAATATAGACATTGAACAAATACTGAATAAAATACATTTTTGGTTTTAGCTGAAAAAAATAATTCACAGCATGTGCTGGAAATATTGCAAAATAAGAGCTTGGCACAAATAGTAAAAATCCCACAAAGTGAATAATACCACACAGAACTACTTTCCATTGCTGTGTTACATAATCTTTTCCACATTCTGTCACGAGTAAAAAGCCTGTCATTTGTTTGAGAGCTGAGCTTTAGCGCCGTGTCTTCTCAGAAGTGTCAAACGTGTCTCCTACTTCAGCGGGGCTCCTCCAGCCTCCTGCAAGCCATCGCAGCAGTTTGGAGCATTTGCTGTCTCAGCTGACGGAGAAGAAGTTGAGAAATAAAAGGCTACAGGAAATAAGTACATACTCACCAGGCGCGGTTCACATGTTCAGGGTCGGACAGTAGAAAGTACAGGCGTCCGGTGTAAAAACAAAGACTGCCCTTATTGCCTGTTGGTGTGTTGCGTATGCAGTCTGTGTTGGAGATCGATCAGGATAAGAGCGAAAGTTGGCTCCCTGTGTGTTGTAGAGGATTTTGTGGGGATCAGACTTTGCTTAAGCCATTTGATCCTGAGCGGTGTTTGAAATGTGGGTTTTGTGAATTAAAAGGAGACACTAAACTCATCTACACCAGCTTGATCTTCTCCAGTTGCAGCGGATGAAACGGCTCTGAATCTGAATAAATGTCCGTGAAGCGATGATTGCAGATCCTCCGGACTCTGAGGTTAGACAAAGCAAATGAAAACGACAAGACCTGAATTGTCACCAAGTTGGTACCCTGGGCCCTCCCTGAAACATCTTACTCACCTACTTCTGCAAATGCAAACTGAGCGTTCCAGATGAGAGTTATCATCACGTGATTAAAATACCGGAACTGCACCGGATGCATACTTCACAGGTGAATTGGTGCTTGGGTTCTGCCAGGTTTATCCATTGTGTTAAGCTATCATGTCCTCAGTATCCACAACCTACCAAGATACTGCCCAGTTCTGCCTCCATAACTGTTGTTACGCAGAATGATGGGAGTGTCGTGAAGTGTCCTTGTTTGTCAAATAAAGCACCGCCCTCATCGGTGTGATGCATCTGTGATTGGACCCAAAGATGGACCCATCTTGTCCTAATAAAGCATAATGTGCTTACAAATATGTTAGTATAATCCATTATTTTTTAGCCAAATTACATTCTGAGACAATTTAACATACTGTAGTGGCGCAGTGGTTAGCACTGCTGCTTAACAGTAAGAACGTCGTGGGTTTGAATCCGGCCTGGTGTGAGGTACCGTTCTGGAACCAAATGCGAGACCAGGAAGTAGCAGCAAAAAGTGATTTATTGTAGTTGGGGGTGAACCCCCACAGGGCAAAAAGCAACGGTACAGAGTCCACAATCCAAAATCACAATCCAGTAGGGCAGAATCAGAGTCGATAACCAGGGCAGCAATAACAGTACTCGTGGTCGGGCAAACACAGGTTCGGTACACAGACACAGGAATGTCAGAGAAGCAAAAGACAAAATCCAGTGGGCGTAATCCAAACCGTTTCCAGGGCAGCAAACACGAAACTCGTAGTCGGGCAAAAAGGGTCGAAAACAGATGCAGACAATAGTACAAAAGAGCAGAGCCAAAAAGAGGTAGTCGGGTGGTCCAGTCAGAAGAGAAACACTATGAGTACAAGGCGAGAAACAAGAGCAGCACAGGTAAACAAGGGAAACGTTCTGACGGGGAACTGCAGTGAGAAGACAGCTTAAATACACTCAAGGGAAGTCACATGCTATGATTAGGATCAGGTGATGAGGATCAGACTAATTACAAAGGAGGGAACATGAGGGAGAACCTAATCACATGAAATTGGCAAAAGCCAAAACGCGGACAGGGAACACGAGACAACCTATGACAAGACATACAGCTCCGGTTAGGGAGTTCTAATGTGCACAGATAATGAGAGGCAGGACAGAGTGGAGCAGGTGCGGAGGATCTGCTGAATTGCAAGCAAAGACTAAGTGCAGGCAAGAGGCGGAGACTAGAACAGGGCGAGTGCTGAGAGCTTGTTAATCAATTAGTAAGTGCAGCTATACAATCCCTAGTGCTCGTTAGTAAGTTAGTATTATATACAATGTTAGTCTGGGTTAGTAACTTTAACAAAAATAACAAACTGTTAGTATTGGTTAGTAAAACAGAAAAGAGAGGCGAAGGAAGCAAACGAGATTGGAAGGAATGTTTGAAACCCAGAAACCATGAAATCACCTAAGCATGTGACACGCAAGACTGGGGAGAAGCTGTAGCTTAACAAAAGACCAGACAGGGGAGACAAAGTGCAATGAAGGGCATGAACAAAGACATGGACCGGAAACTAACAGAATAGTGGATTGGGAGTGGCAAAAACGAAAACATGGCAAAATGCAAAAACTAAACAGAACATGGCAAAACCTAACAGACATCATAAACATAACAGGGACTAGGGAAAACATAACAACCATGGCAGAATCATGACAGACAGAGCAGGATCATAACACCTGGGGCCTTTCTGTGTGGAGTTTGCATGTTCTCCCCATGTTTGCATGGGTTTCCTCCGGGTTCTCCGGTTTCCCCCACCTGGAAAAACATGCATCATAGGAACACTCCTACCAGTACCCCTGACTAAGGTACTGGCTTCAGAACTGAAGTTGGTCCCCGGGTGCTGCTGTGTGGCTGCCCACTGCTCCTAACTATAGGATGGGTTAAATGCAGAGGACAAATTACCCCACGGGGTTCAATAAAGTATATCTTATCTTTATAGCACTTTGCATGTTTTTTTAATCCAGTTTACTCAACCTGCTGCAGTGAGAAATGGTTTATTGACATTGGGCAGTTGACAGTATATTGAGTACATACTCAAAGCTCCATAGTTAGGAAGATTTTACAACGTTGTAGATGTGAAATACTGGTTTTGCCTGCCAAGCCCAGTCTCATCCCGACCCATCGATATACGAGGCCGTTGTGATTTCTGCTCAGACAAAAGGCTCCTGAGTTCTGTCCTTGTCAGTGGGGTCGTGTGTCCTTCACTCAGCGGGACTGGTAACTTTGTTTTCATCCAGAAGTGCAGCAAAATGTGGATTTTTTTTTTTTTTTTTTTTCAAAGAAGCAATTTGGAATTTGATTGCAATTACAGTACTGCAGTGAGGCAGGATTTGTATGTCTCAGCCTCACCTGTCCTACCGTGATCACGTCTCCTGTCCTCTTCAGGCCGTTTCTCGCTCGCGTCTCACTGAGTCGTAGCCTCGTTCCAAATCACTCCTTCTGCTCTGTCTCTCTCTATCTCTCTCGGCAATGTGACCTTTCACCTAGAACCCCCCCAACCTCCCCCCCCCCGACATACTGTGCCTCACATTTTCACCTAATTAAGTTCTTTGGCATTTGGCGACAGACAGTGAATATTTTTTAGCAGGTGTGCAATCACAAATATTTAAATCAAATGATTTATTTTCTCAAATGAAAGTTCTGATGTCAATGTTGCAATCCCCAGTGGTCGTTGAATTTGCTATAAACTGGTACTTTGAAAGCAACAGAGTTCTAGGTCTCTGGTTTGAATATTAAAAAAAACCTTCCAAAAATATACTTTTTAGAGGATTAATTCAGTTGTGATAATGGAGTGACTGACAGGATGGGATCTTATCTGTCCTCATTTCCTGAATTGAATGGTAGCGCTATTCTATATGGTTATTTTTAGCTGCGTTTCGCTTCTGAATGCCTCATCTCTGTTTTTATTATGCTAATCTCTGCAAACGGCTCGGCGCAATCAAGAGCAGCTTCCTGCATTTTTTTTCCTGACTCATAATTTTGAAAATTGCTAAGCTAATTTGTGTTTGTGAAAGTGTGACTAAATTCTGCCGGTTGGACGGGAAACTGAAAAACAGATGAATGCGAAGTGAGAGTAAATGACAGGTTGCCTGTGTATGAACAGATTTAAAACTTTCTCTTGTTCAACTTTTTGTCAACTTTTTCTGAGCTGCGTGCACTGTAATTATCGTTCTTTTGTCCGTTATAATTTGAGCACCCTAATCAATACTGCCTTCATATAGTTACAGAAATATTTATTTACATATTATTTCTTTTATTTTTTATCATAATTATTAATAGTCGAATGAGTTTTCTTTACCTTCTGTCAATACTGTGTGAGAGTAACTCAGTAGCATTTTATATTCATTATTTTTCACTACAGTCTGTTGTCCAATAAGCCTGCAGTGTTGATATCGTGCGCCAAATGATCTTTTTTTATCAGCTCTAATATCTTTGTTCTGCATGCTAAGTCACCACTGATATTTGATGAAAAACTTCTCCATTTGAAGTCAACTGATAGGCGACTTGGCTAGACCTCATTTGGTCAGGTTTTGGCTCAGAAATACAAATGACTGAAGCTGGTAGAAAGTCCCAGTCACGTCCTGAATGTCTGTCAATTAGTGTTTTGCCACCCGCAGTTTAGCTGTCGGTATTAGTTTTGGTTTCATTTTGTTAATTGTTTCTTTTTACTTAATACTTGCGTCATTACTTCACCACCCCCATGCTCTTGCACGCCTGACCAGCATTGTTAATTGTTTCCTCTGTGTATTTAAGTTCCTGGTTTTCGTCTTCCTTCCACTAGACTGTTAACCTCCATTCTCATTTTGTTACTCTATAGCGTTTTCTGTGTTTATAGTTGTACCCGTTTCCGAGCTGCAAGTCTCCTCCTTGTTTTTTCCCGTGTTACTCTCAGTCTGCGCCGAGTGCTTCCCCAGCCTTGTGTCACTCACTCCCCCCGGTGAGGCACCCCTATGTCTGGCGCCAAACTTCCCCTTAACCGTTTAATTTCATGCTCAACCATTTGGTGGAGCAAATCAATGCTTTTTCATTGCTATTAGCTTAGTGAGGGATTTTAAGAGTTAACTACACTCTTTTTTTCCCCTTCGGATCTTTTTTTTTCCCACAAGCTGACCTCGGACCGTCTCAAACATCAAATCTGCCTGCTTCCTCTTACTAGGCTGCTTGATAATTATCCTTAATAAAGGCACTCAATGGGGTTTCCTGTGAAATCTCTGTTCAGCTCCTGTGTTCTGACTCGTCTCTGGCTTACAAGGACTCAAATGGGAAAGCAGCTGTTATCTTCAGGATTTATCAATGCCTGGAATGCCAGAGCGTACTCCAAGACTCCAATTTTATGAGATTTGGCTATTTATTGCTATTTATTTACAATTGTTTATCTATTGCTTCTATTTGTACTTATTTATTTTTGTATTTATTTTTATTTATTTATTTATATATATTTTAAATTGCTCTTGGTACAGCTTGAGCGTCCTACTGTCCCATGTCCTGAATATATTCTTTTGATTTTGTTGGATTGTTGGTTGTCTGTCTTATGTACTGATGTATGGACAGGGAAGCTACAAATTAGTTGCCCCTTGGGGATAAATAAAGTTGTCTGAATCTGAAGAGAGATGATATTGCCACTCCTGCCATATAGATCTAGCCAATCCTCTGTGCTCCACTGCAAATGACTTCACTTGAATTAATAATCTTATTTGAATTTGCTTTATATGGTGTTCAGAATTTCAGGCTGAACTGAGATTGAGGCCTGCCTAGTTGGCAGCAAATTGATTTTGAATCGTGATCATCAGGGTGGAGTCTGAAGCAGTCTGTTCAATGCTCTCTGTCTCTTTCTCTCACCCTCAGCCTCAATCAATATTCATTTCTGTCAATACTGATATAATATAATATAATA
Organism: Gymnothorax javanicus; assembly: GCA_029692085.1. Taxonomy (NCBI): domain Eukaryota; kingdom Metazoa; phylum Chordata; class Actinopteri; order Anguilliformes; family Muraenidae; genus Gymnothorax; species Gymnothorax javanicus. Next base: position 8,894,366 of record CM056201.1, read on the forward strand.
TAGGCCTAATATTGATGTTAATCTTTCAAGCAATATTGTATTCTCAGCTTCCAATAAAAACAAGAACAACGCCAGATAATTAACTTCATTTTGCAGCAATGAAAAATGGCAGTTTTTAGCAGTACAAAAGAAGAGAGGATAGAGGGAGGGAGGGGATGCAGAGGATGGGGTTGCTGTGTTTGGGGAGATGAGCACACAATGGGTGAGAGGAGGGAACTCACCCTGTGCATCCTGTCAATCACCGATACCCACTGCACCATCACGCTGCCCATCAAAGATCGTCACATTTCAAAACTAACTAACTCTCTCTCTCTCTGTCACACACACACAAACACACGCACACCTACTGTACACACGCACTTTCATACTGCATAGGCAGTGTAGGATTCAATCGATTAATGAACTGACTGCCGGTACAGGCTGTTGTGAAGCTTTGGAGATGATGGTAAATTGCCTCAGACAGAGCTGGTAGTGGGGCTGTGCGTCCTTCACTCAGTAGAATTGGTAACTTTGTTTTCATCTGGAATAGCAGAATAGCCTACAGAAGTTTTGTTTTCATTTTTTCAGAGAAGCCCTTTGGATTTGGATTGTAATTATCGCAGTGAAGAAGGAAATGTATTCCTGTTTCAACCTCACCTGTCCTACTGTGATCTCATCTCCTGTCCTGTTTGGAGCGTCTCACTCACGCGTGTCTCATTAGCGTTTATAAACAGAAATATGACTGCAGACGCATCGAGTGGAAATGGCTGCTTCATTTTTTTCTGTGTGCATCATTGGCTGTGACATAAAGCGCATCAGAATGAGTTTAGAATACCGTGGTGTTCAAAGAACTCTCTCTTCTGGACTCTAAAAAACAGCAGGAGTGTTGCATTTGGAGCCGTTAAATGTTTTTTTTTCCCCTACCTGTCACTTTGTGCTGAGCAATATCGGAGCCGAATTCCAGCTCGCCGGCGGGTGTAATGAAGTGAAAAGCGGCCGCAGCGAAGATTGCGCTGCTCGCTCGCAGCTCCTAGATGAACTAGCCACTGCTGCTCCCGATAAGGAGAAGACAGCAGTGATTAAGATGTTCGAGATTATTTTCTGCGAACGCTAAAACCCATTTCACGCGACGCTATCTGGCTGTCTTTTAATTAAGATATTCAGACATCTTGAAAGAACTCATTTGGGCTCATCAACCTGGCTGTCCTCTGGAAAGGATTTATTTTGCACGGTAAAGTACTTTCAACCCCGTTTCTTAACCCGTACATGTTCTAACATTTATTTAATTTATTGATTGATTTTTTTTCCCTTTTTTTTGCGTAATCATCTTATGTGGACGGGAGCGTGAGTCAATTGTCTGTGCGACATGCCATGGAAATGTTCTTCCATGGAAGGGTTTATAGAAGCCGATTTGATTATAAAACAACCAAAACATTCAAAGTCGACCAACCAAGAAAGAATAAATCCTCACATCGATTACTCAATCGACGGTTCGTTAGTTAGCCCTTCAATTTGTCCTCTTATTGTTTTTTGGATTTTAATACCTCATGAGTTTGTAACATGTCTGTCACACTTCCTGCCTCGACTACATGTTAATGAAGAACTGTAGTCAGTGCAGTCATTGTGGGCTCATCCTTCACCATATATAAACCTTCAAAGTTAAGATCGGAGCACTGAGTAGAAAAACAGCTACCAGTCTGACTGCTTTGCCATCAATCGCGGGATATTCCGGGCTAGATCTCGCTCTGTCTCTGTTGCAATGTTAGCTGAAGGCCCGGAACCTGGTGTCAAGACAGTGCTGAGATTGACCCTCAGAGCTAAAGAAATCACTAGAGTGGACAACGTCATTGGCTGAACCAACGAGAAAACGTGAGACGCGTCCGCCATCTTGTGTAAGGAATCGGCAGGGGAATTGTGCAATCAAAGGCTGTACATGTCCATATGCAACTGGATAAAATGAAATGAAAAGCCCTGAATGTCTTTCACAGTAAAAATATTATGTATGATAAGTGATAAATCTGTTCATGGCAGTATCATCAGCGTCAAGTTCACTTTCGGGTCTATTTTTAACATATGCTCATATACAAACTTCACCTGGGTTAATACACCCTTAGAATCTCACTTAATGTAAAAATCATCAACATAATCTCCATATTCTACCTCTAAACTACCTTGGTCGAAGGTTTCTCGCAGTTCCATATGGAACGCTGTCCTTTGGTAAGATGGTGGGCGCGAAACTCGCCAAAACTGGTCTCGTGTCCACTCTAGTGTTTTCTTTAGCTCTGTGGATTGACCCGTTCTGAATTTGTATTTCTCAATGTGTGCATGCGCAGACATACGAAAGTCAATTCAGTACGCGACCAACATGGTCTGCGACTCAATAAAAATGTAGAAACATGAAGTCAGCAAACATATTATATTTTGTATTCCAAGTTTTAAGACATTTTTACAATCGTGTTGGTCGCCCTCTGAATTGACTTCCGTATCTCCGCGCATTCACACGTGGAGAAAAAGACTAACTCAGAACGGGTCTATCTCAGTTCATGACACCGGTGATGAGTTATTCCCTGACTGCACTGGTAGCAGGGCCTGAGCAAGGAACCCTGAGAGAATATTGCTCTGAACTCCACTTTTATTGAGCAATCTGCAGCTGTGGCCCCTCCAAGTTAGACCCCCAAAAGCATCACCACCTCTCAGCCCACTGGCGACAGCCCTGGCTGTTTGTGGTATGAATCCTGTCCTCATGTGTCTCAGACAGTCACTGCTGAGGAGGAAACCACCAGTGAGAAAAGTGAAGAATCAGGCCAACTCTGTGCTGAAGGATGCAGGATGGATTACTGAAGGAGGGGGGAGAACGAAAGCAGCTGGGAACACATTCAGCACTGGCCTGTACAGCCGAATGAATCTTTTGTCCATGTGGCGTTCTTCCTTATCATCAAGTCTGTAGAATCTTGGTTCCCTTCGGTTTTACAATAAAAACTTTCTGTGTCTCTTAAGTGTTTTGTTTTTGTTTTTCGGTCTCGCAGTTTTAACTTGCGCTCCTTTCGGACGAGCAGAAAGATGCGGTAGCGGCAGCATACTGCTCTCCACAGAGAGATGCGATCACATTTTGCTTTTTCCCCTTTCTTCTCTCATGTACCCTGGCTAAGGTCTCTCATGTACCCTTGCTGAGGTGGGCAGGCAAGTCAGAACGTGTTCTTATCTTTGTATCATTTAGTCCAGAGTATGGAAACATTCGGACTGCAGCTAGCAAATGAGAGTGTTTCATGCATTTTCAGGGATTCTCTGAGCTCATCGAATGATTTCCTCATGGAAGAAACTGACTGAGGGCCAGAATTTAGAACTATAAGCTAAAACTTCCAATAGAGCTCTTACCTGCTTGATCAGCAGCTGTACTTTACTTCTGACTAAGTCAACCATTTATTATTCCACCCCTCCTGAGGGGGTCGGGTGAGGGCATTGACCTTTGACCTCGAGTGACCTTGAAAGGTCAAACCAAAGGTAATGAGATTTCCGAAGGTTATATCTCAAAAACTACTGCAGAGAGCTACTTGGTTACTATGAATCACACCTCGGAAGTCATATGGGGAGTAAAATTAAATCATGACCTTTGACCTTCATTGACCTTTAACGGTGAAACCCAAGAGCACATGTGCATCGACTCATTGAACAGATAAAATTATTGCGAGGGTCAGGGTTTGCCAAGCTAAGCACTGCTTGTTAACGCAAATTCATTTTTTTTTGTTTTCCTTGTTTTCCTTTCTTGCACCCATTGGAAGTATAGCCCTGACCAAAGAAGGTAAGCAACATTCCTGGAGGATTCACCTGCTTTACTTTTGGTTCGGTAGTTGGAGAAGGTCTATGTAAAAGTGGGTTGGTGTCGTCTTTAGTCTTTATAGGAACTTCCTCACCCTGCTGTGGTCGGCAGCCCCATCTTTTTTTGTCGAAATTCAAAGTCTTTATGTTTTTGGCCTGTCCGACCGATATTCACAGATGACAATGGCTGAGTGAGTGAGTGAGTGAGCGAGCGAGTAAGTTACACTATTGGTCAGCTGGCTGACTGTTCTTTTCCCATTGGCTGTTGCTCATCACCCTCAATTTCGCAAACTGACTATACGCAGTCCAGCCATATTCTAGGTTTTGACCTGGGCTTGTTGTTTATCTTCTGTCCTTTGTAATAAATGCACGCTCGGTGGCAGCTTCAATTTTGACTCAGTGTACCCTGTTATTACTATGGGCTGACATTTAGGCTGTAATAAATGCATTGGGAAAGAGGAACAGACCCCAGACAGTTCAGCAGTCCATTACAGACTGATGAGAATGCTCTTATGTTTAACCGTAAACGCGCCCTCTCTTCTATGTGCCTGGTCTCTGTGGCGTAATACAGGAGCATTAAAGTATTATTAAGGGACGGTTTATATCGCGATTATGGGAGGTCAGGAGCAGGGACTCATCTCCCTCTCGCTTTTTTTCCTGTTTCTTTTCATAATGGAAATCTAACGCTGAAATGCCCCCAGTAGAGACTCAGGCACTGTACTTCATACCGCTGACAGTGATTTGCACATTATCTCAGGAGAAAGTGATGTGCGCCAGTGTAGGAGCACAGCATTTATAATTGTATTTTTTAAACATCCTCTTTTCCCAATGCAATTCCCAGGCAATGGCATAGCCTCTCTCATGAAAACAGGATCGCATAAGAGATTACAGCCTTAAAAATATTTATGTACGTGACACATTTCAAAACAGAAAAGTGTCTTCTTGTTTTTATTATTTTTCATATTTGACAATGAACTCATTTTTTTTTTTACCAGGTAGCTTCATTCGAAATATAATTATGAGAAGGATCCGTTCTCCTCTCAAGTGTTTGGTGTTTTCTATCTGACACTTTCTTTTATTTCACTGCAGACCGTATGAAGACAAGATATTTAGTTCTATCTGATCAACTTAATTTTATTTGTAAATATACATCCAGTCCTGCAATACAAGCCTGCAACACATTCCAATAAATGTTGGGACGAGAGCCATTAAGGATTGGTAAAAATAAATAAATAAATAAATAACATTTGAATAATTACGTGATTTGAAAGAGCTGACGTTAGCAGGTGATTGCAATCATGATTTGGTACAAAAGCAGCATACAGGAGAGGCCTCGTCCTTCAGGAGCAAAGATGGGTCAAAGATGGGGAAAAGATGGGGAAAAGATGGTAAATTTGCACGCAGTTTCTTGAGAGAGTCAGTGAAGGGTTTAAAAACAATGTTCCTCAAAGAAAGATAGGAAGGCATTTGGACATTTCACCCCCCTACAGTGCATACAGAGTAAGAGATTCAAGTCATCTGGAGGAATTTGTGTTTAAAGGGGAATGCACGGGCTAAAGCTGAATATCTGTGATCTCAGATCACTCAGACAGCACTGCATCAAGAACTGTCATTTATCTTTTAGAGGAATAACCACATGGGCTCAGAATTACTTAGGCAAACCTTTGTCAAGTACTTCGGTACGTTATGCTTACATCCACAAATGCCTGTTGAAATTTTACTGTGCAAAAAGGAAGCCTAATATATTGGGGACTGAGTCAGTCAATGTAGTTTTTCTTGTAGTTTTTCTGTCTTCATTATTTTTCATTGACCGTGCATTCACTGTGTTTATTTCGTAAATTTCGTATTTGTTTTCATTCCCCCAGATTCACGCACTCACCCTCCCCCTTTCTGTTTTTCTATTAGCAAACTTCATTTCCTCATTAGAAGCCACACCTCCCTGCATGCTCTATTAAGTAAGTAAAACTTTATTTATAAAGCGCTCCTCCCAGCACGAATGCACGGACCGCTGTACAATGGTTAAAAATAAAATAAGCCAAAAAGGAAAGAAAAGACAATAAGAACATGGTAGAAAGCGAATAACAGTCAGACAGATACAAGGTACAACAATACGAGGACACACTCTTTATTCTTGCACACTCACCTGTTTTCCATTGCAGTCAGCCTCCCTCTCGCCATTCCCCCCTTGACATAATTCTCTTCGACTACCGATTTTGCATGTCCTTCAAGCTTTGTGTGACGAGTGATTGGTTTATGATCTTTGGACTGTTTCTGGCTAATGAGTTGGATTACCCTTTCTGTGCTGCAGTACCGCTGCGTGTTATCAAAACCAGATCTTTAATAAAACCCTTGAACTTAAAATCTGCCTGTGACTGAGTTCTGACTTTGCCGCTTGTCATTATGTTATCAGTGTCCAGAGCACCGTCGACTTCTCTGGGCTCAGAGACATCTGCGATGGACAATCACACAGTGGAAATGTGTATTGTGGTCAGATGAATCAATATTTCAGGTCTTTTCTGGGAGAAATGGATGCTGTATGGCGCAGAACACAGAGTAAAAGGAGCTTCCAGACTGCTACCCTCAAAATGACATCTTTTCCAGGGACAGACATGCATATTTCAATAAGAGAGCACAAAAGTGCATTCTGCATGCATTACAAAGTCACAAAATCATGGCTGAATAAGAAGAGGGCGCAGGTGCTGGTCTGGTCTGCCTGCAGTTCCGACTTGCTCCTAATTGAGACTGTGAGGGGCATTTTGGTACGTAAAATGTGACAAAGAACAAAGACTCTGGACTGTTAGATGCCTTAAAATTTGATTGCAGGAAGAATGGGACACCATGACATGTGAATGATTTAATTATTTGGAGCCTTATTTTATAGGGGTAAGCTAACCTGTATTCAATTTGAACTGAATTATTCAGGACTAGGAATTTTCCATGTGCAAAATCTTGTTTATTTTGTGTGTATGTGTTCTTTTTTTTTTTTTTTTTTACAAATGTTGTTGTAGCGATCCTGCATCATCTCTGATTTATTGAAACACATTTTCTACAAAGTACAGAGAAATCATCTTTTTTGGAAATCTGAGAAAAATGATTTAAAAAATGTGTTTTTTACCCCCGCTGATAGCAAACAAAACTGTCATTGGCTTCAGTCTGCATAGCCAAACGATGCATTAAGTAGAGGACAATCAAACAACAATTAGTTAATCATATTAAGCTCATTTAAAAAGGCTTATTCCTTTTAAAATTTGTCGCGGTACTTCATAGCACAGGACTGGGCAATAGCTGTTTCGGTATTTTTTTTTTTCCAAATTCTGTCCCAAAATGATGGAAACCCAGAGGACAGCTGAATCCTCAGGTGAGGCCCAATTTTTGGGAAGACAGGTGCCGTAGACGAGCGATCTCAGAGGCCTAAAATGGCTTCACACTTGTTGAAAAAGGCAGTTCCGGCAAACTTGCAACTAAGGGTGTAAAATTTCAATTAAGATGACGTACCAATCAGGAATTAATGATGTTTGATTAGGCAGAAGGTGTTAGGTGTTAGCCCCACCGCTCAAAGAATAAATAGAATAGAATAGAATAGAATAGAAGAGACAGTGAAACCTGACAATCTGTGGTCAGTCTGTGTCAGGCGATTGATTGGCACTTGTTTCCACTTTGTTAATTTTTGTCTTTATGTATTTAAGTTTCTGGTTTTCATTTCCCTTTCACTGGACTCTTGTCCTCCGCCTTTTGTGTTTCAAGTATCTGTTTATTAGGGAATCTGTTCCCAGTACTTGCTGTCCCGGCGAGTGGTGCTTCTCCCAGTATTGTTTTCGGCCGAGTCCTGCGTGCTCTGGTCTCTTTGCCTTGGCACTGCGGCTCCCTCGTCAGGAAGAGAATTCTTATGCCTGTAGACAGCTCAGTCGAGACTCATTTTACACTCAGGTTCAATGAAAATTCCTTTGCCAATGAATTACAAAATGGCACGAGGGGAATGTCGTCACCGAATGGCTTCTGGTTTTCATTTATTTTCATCTTCTATCACAATCAAACTGTCATATACATTTTTTTTCGCCAAATTTTCATATATAAATCTCAGCCACAGCTCAGTGAGGCAAATACCAGGGTCTATGATCTTGCTCAAGTTGATTCTACTGTTATGATAATTATTACTGTCCAGTTCAATTAAAAAGCCTAGTGCTAATAGTACTTAAGTCACATTTTTACACACTGTGATGTGAGGATAAAAAAAACACTTTTTATGGTCACCTAATTTCATCTTCTCAATTTTCTCACAATTGACTTCATGTGACTTTAGTGCTTTTTGCAATGGGGTCTTCAATTAGCAGATTTAATGAATCTATTATATATTCAGACCTTCTTTTTTTCTCAAAATAGGCATTTTGTGACTTTAGTGCTTTTAAAAGTAGGGTCTTCAATTGCTCTACAGTGTTACCCTATAATTTAATTTTATACTTTATTTTTTATATTTCCTGGGCCTGCCTTTGTTTCTCAGATAAAATATATAATGTAATACAATATGCTGCCATCCTTATCAGTGACACAGCATCTGTTTCCTCTGTTCCTCCTCTTGATATTGCATTTCTCCCTCTCATATCCGATTATTCAGTCTTTCATTTCGACTGCAACACTTCACAGTCTCTTACTCCCATTACACTCCAGTTCTCTTCCTCTCCAGTTTATGCATCTCACACGTTATCCTTTCACTGGCCCTTCTTCATAAATGACCGTCACTCCCATTCTCTCCAGTTCTGTATACGTACGGATTGCGGTGAACCATGTGATATCCTATCCCCTCACTTTATGCATCATAAGTAATGATAAATCATGTCATACTCAGTCGTTTCACATTATTATGACCGCCTCCTACTTTTGATGTCAGCAGAGCGTGGCCAATGAAAATAAGGCATGTGTCGTGAGCTGACTTGGTGGGTATAGAAGGTGTGCTGTAGGAATTCTGCAAACATATCCATCATTGCTGTCATGCATCACGTACACCCATACATGCTGACTGTCTTCCCTCGAGTGGATGAGCTCTTCCAACAAGACAATGCGAGGTTTCACATGGCTACAAATGTCCGACAGAGGTTGGAAGAGCACGACCAAGATTTCCAAGTACTTCCCTGGCCCCCTAATTCCTCAGACTTGAACCCAAATGAGCATCAGTGGGACAACCTCAATCATCATGTTCGCTCTATGGGACCTCCACCAGGGACCGTCCAGCAGCTGTCAGGTGCACTGCAGTCAGCATGGCTCCAGATACCTCTGACAACCTTCCAGCACCTCACTGAGACACTCCCAGCCCGATCTAGCTGCTGTCCGTGCTGCACACAGCGGTAACTCTGGATATTAGCTCGTGGTCATAATAATGTGACTCGACTGTGTATGATGGAACACAAGATGCAAAACCTCTCCATAAAAAAGCAAACAGCAGCTCTCTCACTCTCCCCCTCTCTCTCTCTTACTCTCTCTGTCCCTCTCTCACTCTCTGCCTCTGACACTACATCTCTCATTGGCCCTTTGTGCTAAGCTCAGCGAGAACTTCAGGTGAGTTCACAAGTTTAGGTCATGCAAACCTATTGACCCCCTACTGAAGAGCAGCATGGATTGGTTTTTCTGTTTAAACACATGCCTTTATTTTAAGCCACGGTACTTTTGTTTCAGGGGAGTGCATTCTCTCCTCTCTCTCTCTCTCTCTCTCTCTCTCTCTCTCTCTCTCACACACACACACACACACACACACAAAATATGCTTAAGGTAAAGGATCAGTGTGAGACTGTCATTGTGGGCATAAGTCACAATTACAGCAAACATAAGCGAGGACGCAGGGACACTAGCGGTCGTAAACGTCAGATGTTATTTAATGACCGCGAGCGATGGGTAAATCTGATCTCAGAAGGTGTACCTCGGAGAACAGGGCTCTAACCAAGCCTGCTAGTCTTCATTACACAGCCTGTCCTGTTAGGGGGAGAGAGCCTGATTTAGAGGACAGTGAGATAAGGCCGTGTGAATCTCCTTCCCCTGAGAGAATGGAAGGAGTCTGACCACAGAGCCAAAGAAAACACAAGAGTGGGCAATGTCATTGGCTGAACCACGCAGAAAACGTGAGATGCGTCCGCCATCTTGTGTAAAGAATCGGCAGGGGAATCAAAGGCTGTACATGTCCATATGCGACTAGATAAAATGAAATGAAAAGCGCTGAATTTCTTTCACAGTAAAAATATTATGTATGATAAGTGATAAATCTGTTAATTGTAGTATCATCAGCATCAAGTTCACTTTTGGGTCTATTTTTCACATATGCTCATCTACAAACTTCACTGAGGTTAATATACCCTTACCATCATATTTCATGTAAGAATCATCAACATAATCTTTGTATTCCACCTCTAAACTACCTTGGTCGAAGGTTTCTCACAGTTCCACACGGGACGCTATCCTTCGGTAAGATGGCGGATGCGAGCCTCGCCAAAACTGATCTTGTGTCCACTCTAGTGTTTTCTTTAGCTCTGTGAGTCCGACCTGCAGCTTCGAGGTTATTGAGGCTCAGATCCCGGCCGCCCTGCAGCTGTCCAGAGAAGGGTCCACATCTGAATTGTTTTACTATCTACAGCAGGGCTGCCCAACCGTATTCCCAATGATCTACCGCCGTCCAGTATCTTTTCACCCTGAGCAAACCAATAAAGCACTTCTCGTTCAAAGTGTGGAGACCTTGTCGTGCTGTCGCTTAATTGCCCTAATCAGGAGTCAGATGTTTCAAATTAGGACTGGAGTCGAGAGGCGGAAATTGCAGCGGTAAGAGAGTAAATGGGTGCATCTCAAAACCTAAGCTGCATCCTTCGAAGGCTGCATTTTTAGGGGTCGTCACTTACTTCCATCCGCAAAACTGACATTTACGGTAAGGGACAAGGTTAAATTTAGGGTAAGGCTTAGGACTAGGTTTAGGGTTTGGGGTTTGAGTTAAGGTTAAGGTTAGGGAAACCAGCGACGACTCACTTGAACCAAAGTTGTTAAACGGAGATGAAATGACGTTACGTCAGTTTGGCGATGGAATTAAGTGATGAGGCTTTGAGATGCACCGAAAGTATTGCCTCGTGTTTCTTTTCCCCATGAACTCAGGAAGCTGATTGCACCAATCAGATCTGGCTGCTTAACAGGGGTCAGTCTCAGGAGTCAGTCACAGATAGAGAATCAGTTACGCAGGTTTATTAGAGGATTTTCTCTTTTTTATTCTTTTGTGCTGCATGTTTTTGTGTTCGTGTAAGCGATTGAGAATGGTATAATCTATAGCAGGGATCCCCAATCTTTCCCAGAAAGGGCCAGCGTGGGTGCAGGCTTTCATTGCAACCAAGCAATTATACACCTGATGCTACTAATCAACCCCTGGACTCTTTGCTAATAAGCTTGATTGGTAGCATCAGGTGTGTAAGTGCTTGGTTGCAATGAAAGCCTGCACCCACACTGGCCCTTTCTGGGAAAGATTGGGGACCCCTGATCTATATTATACTCACCTGATCTGATTGTGGCCAGTACTGCTTTGTAAGTAGGTTCCGTCTCCTTAAGTCATTTCAGCTGGTTGATTGATTACACCTGGTTAGGAACTTGCCTGTCCTTTTCTGTGCTGTGAAGCATTCCGGTCAGTAGCACTGATGATAGTCTAAGGACTGAAATGTTTGCAGTTTTTTTTATCACCCTTCTTTTGAGCACTGAGCACATTTTTGTTAGTGCACGAAGTCTTCCTTAATGTCTGGCTTTTTGGCATTGATCTCAGCCAATGGATTTGTTTTGTGTGGCAGTTTTAGCCCATTTTTTGCTGTGCGGGTATCTTCCTGATGGCCCTCAGGGTCAAACAACCTGCTTCAAAGCCAATCAGACATGCAGCACAGAAGGAATAATTCAAATCGCGCTCAGGGGACAGTCAACCGGTCGAAAGCCAAACGGTAGGAATGCCAAAAGCAGGGGTGATCAGTATTGTCGATCCGAAAACCACACAAAGTCAAAACCAGAACATTTCAATGAACAAGGGAGCGGGCAATCTCAAAAATCACTTGACAAAAATGATCGGAACCGACATAAACACACTGGAAAATGCAAGACTTGTTTGAAAACTGGGAAGGCAACAAACTCGCAAAGTAAAAGGGGAAAAACTGGGTCAAAGGGAGAAAATAACGAACGGGGAAGTGAGAACAGGAGTGCCGGAGCTGGGAGGAGTGACTGGGGGTGTGGCTACAAACAAGGGACCTCATGAGAAGTCATTATCAAACAGAATGGGGGGATGGGGGGGGAAACACTGGCATGTGTAATCAAACAGGGGAATGGAAATACAAACAAAAAATAAACACAACAACTGAAATAACTAAGAAATATTACAATATACAGAAAAGAACAGAAACATAACAACAGAATTCACACACTTAAAATTCTAGCTGAAATATTACGGTTATTAGCAAACAGGAAATTGAAACAAAACACCAGCGACATGCCGTTGGAATTATAAAAACCTCTCAGAAACCCAGGGTTGGGCAATTTGGTCCTGGAGGGCCGGTGTGTGTGCGGGCTTTTATTTCTTTCAATTACCCTGACTAATTGAGTTAATTGGGTGTACACACAAATATAGATTTGTGCAAAGAATAGGTCAAAGAAAAATGTTTTATGTGGGGAGAAAAGAACAGTCTTTGGTGGTCTTTCATGATCATTTAAAGATATGTGCCAGAAATGTCAGATTTCATAAATAGTTAAATTCGACGATCAAATAATTAAAGGCCAGAAGTTGGTGTGAAAACCACGGACCGATATGGCCCTTGTTGCCCATCCCTACAGTAACCACACATTTTAAGAAACCATTATGCTCAATCACAACTGTTTACTTTTCCTGATGAGCAAGCAAACATTAATTTCTCAGTTGCTGTGACAAGCCATCAGAATGACAGTCCGATTTATTTTTAGATGGAATTACTGTTCATTGCATCAGAAAGTTGTGAGGCATTTTCCTGTCCTCATTAGCGAGTACTTAAAACACCAATATGTCTTTCAAATATTCTGAAGTCATGAAACAACACATACATGCAAATTTGCCTCCTAAACTTATTATGAGTACTGTTGTTTTGCTCCACTGTTCTCTATGGTTCGATATGCTGGTAAGATTACATGTTTTCAAAGTTTAGTATATATTTTTGAATCAAGATTTTCTGAACTTTGAATTTAGGGCTCAGTATGCAGTTTTCACTGTGTACAATGCATTCAGCAGTTGACTCACAGAGATTCCATGCTTCTCTGATGAAGATTTGTTTGAAACTTACCTAGACATTCGCTTGCATTGCGCCTACAAATTTTGCAGGTTATAAAAGTTGAACACCTCAAAGAACCTATCCAATACTAGATGTTTGTAATATTATTTTTTCCCCGTCAATTACATTTACATTTGTAAAATCTATTACATTTTTACTGAAAAGTATTTTATTAGTTTGGTCCTATTTTCTTTTTACTGTGCGACTCAAAGTTGTGTTAACAAGCGGTAGCAACATAATCTCACCCTGGAGCAGCTGAGTTTGTTTACTCTGGAAGAGACCCGCCCCCGCGAGGTGGTCGGACCAATGGGAGAACGTCCATTGGTGCATTAAGGTCATGACTGAGGTCAAAGGACTTCTTGTCCAAAAGACAAGATCTACTTGTGTTAAAAAATAATAATTACACAAAAACCAAACAAGGAAATTACGAACAGATACAGACCCGTTTATGACTGAGTCTGTAAATATCATGGAATGTTGGAAACTTCTTCAGATTTGAAATACGTTGTTTACATTTATGTGAGGCTGCGGCTTTTCCATGCAAGTGAACAGGGGGGTTAATTTCACACAGATCCCCGTTGTCACAGAGGCATGGAATCTTAGGGAGTCAATTTCTAAATGTACTGTTCACATTGACAACAGCTCAATATTAAAAGTCATAAAAAAAATTGCTTTTAAGCTTAAACATTCTGAATAAAGCAAATGCCATCTTACAATAAAGCAGACTGCTGAACATGCTAAAATGGAGATGGAATTCAGAGAAAGTTTTGGATTTTTTTCTCTCGTGACTAATTTCGATTGTTGCCATCATTACAATATCACATGTATTCCATATAAATGTAGATTATGGGTGATTGCTTATGGGGCGTTCCGTATCATTATATGATTTATGACAGTTTATGTACCATCATTGATTATTCAGGAAATAAATTGTTTGACAGTTAATCAGGTATCAGGTGATGGTTGGGGTTCAAGAGGTGAGAGTATTCTAATTGTGTGTTAAAATGTGAGGTTACTGAAGGACTATCGCACCTCTGACATCATGGTTCTGTATAATACTGAGGAGGACACACTGATTTCCTGTGTTGCATTAAGCGACAGTCGTCTGCCTGTGTGCTCATTTACCCAGCAAATTCTCCTGCTCTATCTTATCTGAGCTATTTCCTGCATGAACTAAATTAACCCTAAAGAGAAGTTTCCAGGTCTTGTGTTTACCTCTCATTGTTTTTAATTGTCCACTGGTTTTTTCCTGAGTTTCCCAAACCATAAAAGCATATTCAGTCAATCACGTGAGCGACAATGTCTTTTAATTAATTTATTTATTTTATTACTTATGTGTTTAAGCATGCATACAGGCTTTAGGAAACAAAGTGATCATAAATGCATCATAATTACTAAAATGTGACATCCCGATTGTATCCTTCTTGCTGATGCACTTAACATCTTGTCCACAAGAGGGACCTCTAAGATCCTCTAAGAAAATTTCCAGTTGAAAAACAGCAGACTTGGAAATTTACTCTTAATTATGATTGCTTCCAGCTATGATTCAATAACCAGCTAGGGTTGTATATTGTTTAGCAACGTGTTATAATAAAATACAGCAAATGTGTTTGGTGATGGAATATGCTTTGGGAATTTGTAGGCCAATTTGTAGAATGATTGGAGGCATGTGAAACATGCAATTTGATATTTATTTTAGTATGTACATTTAAATTTAAAGGATTAAAAGATTAAAGGATTTAATTTAAAGGATTTAAAGGATTCAAACTGGCAACCGTCCGGTTACAGGGTCAGTTCCGTGTGCATTCCGCCATCTTCTCCATGTGTTGCTTTCCTGGGTCTGCGTGTGAACCCAACACCAGGCTATTTCAGTGAGGACTGTGCTATCCCCTGTCCCGGAGCACGAGCACTCGTCGTCTTTCTCAAATTACATCACATCTGTCAACCTCAGCACATCTGAGCGCGAATAGACCCGGTCTCAGCTTTCCGAATCTGGTTTTGTTCTCTGAGCTGCATTCACCTGCACTCGCTAGTTCAAACTTGCATCCCAAAACTGAAAAACATTGTGTTTAAACCGCAACTAATACCGTTATCTGAGGCCCTGCCCACACGTACGCGGCTACTTTTGAAAACGTAGCATTTTTTTCACGTTTCGGCCTTTCGTACACACATAAACTGCGATTTCAGTCGCTGAAAACTGATGCCTTCCAGAGTGAAGATAACTGGCAAGTTTTTAAGGCTTGTCACAGGCCTACATGGTCTTAAATTAAATTATATCATCATTGCCTGTTGGTTTGGTCTGCTCTTGACAGCACTTTAATGGAGTTTTTGCATCTTCTTGTGGACAGAGGTTGTTTTTATTTTTTTTTGAAGACGGAAGAAGAAAAAAACCCTGTTTTTAAAAACACACACAGATGTGTGGACGAGGCCTGATAGAGTGGTAGAGGTGGCCCTCTGATTGAGTTCTTCATTGACCAGTGGAAGATTTGGTGGTTAGAGAGTATAAGTTCTGTTTCTGTTTTTCTCCTGCCAGGACTTCATCAAACACATTTCACTTGATAGTTTAGAGCTGTCAAACCCCTGTGCGGGACATCTGAGGTCTGGTCACACTCCATTTCAACCAGAATTTGGTACACTTTACTCAAATAATTAGGAGTACAGCAAGGTCTTTAACTGTTGAGGGAGGTGTGCTTGGCCAGAGGGTAGGAGTGAATCCCTGCAGTAGGGCCCATCTCCTGTGACAGCGGTAGGCAGTCCTGCTTTGATGAGTGAGGTGTGCTTTGCTCGGCATTACATCTGAGATATACCTCTTCACTGGACTATAATTCTAACCAGCAAATCCAGGTGCTGTGACCACAATACTGGAGAGAAATCCCACTTTCTGAACCTGGATATTACACCTTTGTCGATGCGTAGACGTTGAATTCTCAGTCACGGGGGCACTTACAGGCCTTTGCCCAGACAGGCCAGACCCCCTCCCTGCAAAACTAACCAATTTTTAATTCAGATTAAGAGCTGTTTGAAGTCTTAAACCATATCTCTGATGTTTTAGTTAATTGAGACAAAAAAAAAAAAAAAAAAATCAACCATAAGTGTGAGATCATTTAATTGACAGAAAGATTTCAGGCCTAATAATCAGATTAGCAGTCGTGTTTAGACGGTCAGTTTTCGCAGCACGGTCATCTGTTTGACAGCTGGCTCAGACGGCCCCAGCTGGCAGGGTTTGGCCAGGAGGGAATAATGTCCACTTCAGAGGCATCCAGCCAGCACCACACGGCCAGGCCACATGCCCCTCTGTCTCCGGGGAGACCCAAATCTGCCTGCTCGGCCTCCGCACTCAGCTGACCCCGCGGCGACAGTCTTTACACGGATAGGCTCCTCTCTCAGGCCTCCTGGTCATTGGCCTGGCTTTCGAGAGTGGCTGTTCGGAAGGGAGAACATGTCGGTAAAAGCAGTAATGTGGAGACTATAAGTTTCGGTTTTCTGGACATCAACCCCCCTGCAAGCACGAGAGGTTTGCCTGTTTCGCCCCGAGCCACCAATGTGCTCTTTTGATTTGATGAGAATTACTGTTTATTACTCCTATAAGCTTTTCTTCTCTTAAGCGGTGAGGTTCCTTTGGGGATGTGTGTCTGCTCCTCAGGGAGGCCGAGAGGAACCCTGGAGAACAGCTGCAATGAGGAGGAGTGAGAGAGGAAACAGCTATAGGCCCTGCAGCAGTTCTGGGGTTAAAGGACTTTGTTCATCCACATCTCCTAAGATACGACGCGGGACCTCAAACCCCATCTGGGGCTCAAACTTCAAACTGTACAGTTTCCATTGAAGCAAACAGACACAGTTTTTAATTAATGTTTTTATTTTTTTTTCCGTTTTTTTAATTTTAGTTTCTTCAGTGTTTCAAAAACCCTGCCAGCCATGTCTAACTGCAAATTTTGGATTGAAATCTTGTACCGCATTCTGCTTATTGATATACCCTAAGAGTATTTATGGATGTCATACACATTGCATACGATACAGATATTAAAATAGATGTACATTCTGAATGTTATTTTGTTGATCTTCAATGTGTACAGTTCTGAAAACATTTATGTTTTTGTGACTGAAGTATTGTCCTCAGTCACGCACTTTGGGTTCAGAGTGTAATGGTCAGTGTATGTGCAAAACATGTATGTGTATGTGAATGTATCATTAACCATGTCCCTTAGTGTGTTGTAATAAATACCCTCCCTGGGGTTTACATGTCAGTAATCTTTCTCCGTAGAATACACTAGAGGTTTAAATTAGAAGTCAAGCTCGTAGTCTTTTTAACACCAGGACTGTTTGTTGTCCTATCAAAAAACAAAATGGCAACTGAACACCATCAAAACACTTGAAACTATGCACGCTGTCTTTGCAAATCCAGCCACAGCAAGCTTATCCCTGCTCCTAGCATACCAGGGATAGTAGCAACATGCTAGCATGGCAGCAGAGATGATTTGTGATTCCCTCTACGATCTTTGGCACTCACTTTAGTGTCACTATTGCATATAAATGTATTTATTTATTTATTTATTTATTTTCTCGTGGACCCCACCACTACGGTGGCCAGTATTTCTATTCAAGGAATCTTCTCTGCTTATGCCAGTGATCTTTAGCCCTGGTCCAGGTGGGCCACAGAGTCAGCTGGTTTCTGTTTTCCGCTTAATATCAGTAACTATTGACTGAGCCAGTTGATGAACAAAGTGCTGATCATTGACACCAACCAGTTAGCATTCAGACTGTGGCTTACCAGAGCATGGCTTTGGTAATTAACATGTGACCCTTTCCTGAGTTCAATAACCCAATCTACTACTCTCTGACAAAAGGTTCAATAGTTTTAAAGGATGAAATATCAGCCAATCAGGAAAGGTTGCCGGGACTTAAAAGTTAAAAAGTGATCATTTCCTCAGTCCAACAATCCAGTACCATATTCTTGGTTATTATTGGTTCAATAGTTATGAACGATCTAATATTGACCAATCAAGGTTTAGCATGTGATTCTTTCCTGAGTCCAATGACAAAATTCCCAAATCCCAGACAAATGATTCAATAGCCAAGAGGGTTCAAATATCAGACAATCTGGAACGGGGGTAGATAGTCACCAATTAGTATGTCACCCCAACTCTCGATGACAAACAGTTCAGTGGTGATGAAAGATCACATATTAACCAATCAAAGAGGTTGGGGCTGAACATTAAATATGTCACCCTTTCCTTCTGAGTCCAACAACCCAAAGCACAACTCACAACTCTCTGGAATAAATAATTTAAAAGTTATAAAGGATCAAAGAATGGAGCTTTGACGGAAATTCTGATAGGCCACAGAGTCAAGCTTGCTTAATATAGGAGGTGCTACCTCCTGGGGAGTCACCTGAGTGCATTTGACTGTCATCTGACTTTGCATCACGTGATTGCTTAGCTGGTGTTACGAATCAACTGGGGTGCGTTCAAAGTCACACCGGTGCACATCGTTTTGTTACGGTTTCCGGGTTGAAGGACCTGTTTCCTCCAACTGGTGTGCAACGGTGCACAACGGCGTTTGAGGTATGTTTTCTCCTGTTTAGTGGGTGTGCCAGGGGTGTTATCCAATCAGCTGCAACATGTATATAAACCGCATCATCTTAAAAGACAGCGGCACAATGAATCCAACGAGGGTAGTATATAAATGCATCTCTTGCAGCTTGGTATTCACCACAGTTGATGACATCAAACGAAAACTGACATTACAACTGTCAACAATCAATGAAATACTGGAATCGGATGGATAGATAACAAGTAAAATTGGATTGTAATTGTTAAGGCATTCGGACGGACAGCTAAAGCCAGCGGAAAATCTTCTGCTGCTGCGAGAAAGACCCGACTTTTGCACTTTATATACAAGTTGCTCGCTAGTTTCTTCGCACGGTCAGGATATATGATTTGCAAGCCTACCAAAGCGCATAGTGAACTTATCTTACCGTAGCACTGAGCGAGCTCATGTCTTTTATCGGAACCCTTATATCAAGTCGCGTTCTTGCCTGATACTCTATGGATCAGTACAAATGATAACTTTTGGCCTTCCTGCTGGACCTAATTTACTGGGCTACAATGAAGTATTTAAAGATGGCAAATTGAAACTTCTGTAAACAACCTCTGGGACGGATGCTCTTTTTGGTCGAGTGACTTTGTTTCAAACTGCTTGGCTTAATTCGATTGGTTAACTCTACTCATACCTGGGTTCACGAACATGCTGTCTCATGGATCACCTGCTCATGTTCAATCTGAGTTTTGCTCAAACAAGCTCTAAGGTTTGGTGGATTGCGGACCCAACTGCATTTCCCCAGTCTCAGGCCTATTAATATCAATTCACTGGCAGAATTACTACAATTTGCCTGTTATTCCCGATGAAATTTTCAATAGATGTACTTCGTGCATTGTTTTATGTTTTATTTATTTATTTATTATTTTTGAATGGTTTTGATTTGCTTCATGCTTTTTAAATATCGTGGAGATAAAGCTTGAAATTTGCGAACTTGCTGTGATGTCAACGCTGCCGTGTTATCTCAAGTTCTACCCACCTCCTCACGGTGCTTCAACTCCTGGTTTTAAAAAAAAAAAAGCATCAAATGACGTCCTTTGGGTAGTGAACACGACGGCTCGGTTGCTTCACGGATCGATTGCATGTACTTGGGTGGCAATAAAACTAAGCCCTTTGTATCTGTTGTCAGACGTGTTAGTGTCCAAAACAAATCAAACTTGAGTTTCAAAACTGCAACCTCTTGAGGTATTATTAGTATATCATTAATACTGTTCATCCGGTTCAGCTCGGTTTGCCAGAACACTGGCGTTTCGGGCTGCTGCGGCCACATTGATGAACAGCAACCTGGGGTTTGTCGTCTGATGTTCTGCATGGTGCTTTGTGTCCTATTGTCTCTTGGCGCTTAGGATGGTTATGCAAGTGGAGTGTGTATTGAGCATTGCCTGCTGTTCGATTTGTCTATTTATATATTTATTAAAAAAAAAAAAATTTCTCACTTATATTCTTTTTAAGCCGTTGGTTTCTCATTAATGCTTTCAGCAACGGTATGTTTGGCACTGGAAATTGTTCATGTTAATCTTCATAATTCCATAATATTTGAATAACCGTGGCTGAAAATGGTTTAAGAATTATTCAGATGATGGTTGCCTTACTGCTGTGAAATGACCGGACCAAATGGTGATCGCCATGAATGCTTAACTCGATTGCTGTGCTGCTGCTTGAATTCTACTTGTTTCCAATAGTCATGCTGCAACTACTCCTTTGTTAGTTATTGTCTATCCCTAGCAGGTGCTGCCATTGGTAGCAGAGTCCAGTTAAGGTAACAGTTTGCAAATTCCGTCGCATACACCTCGTGACAAACCCACAACAAATGCTAGCAACCGGAGTGCTCAGCAATTGTTAAATTAGTGGATGTGGTTCCAACTAAGAATTCTGTCTAATGCTGTGGAGTGATCAGGACTCGGTGTAGCTATTCCAGTTGGCACTGGAATTTCTGTTATCAAGCAGGTCATGCGCAACCTTGTTTGTAAATGAATAGCTATCATATTTGCATTAACTTTCCAATTGCAAAAGCTCCGTGATTTCCCCGCAATTTGGCAGTAATATCTTTGCATCATTGTACACGCACTAGTACCCTAGTTTGGGTAGAGTTATGATTGCTGTGCAAGTTATCACTTGTTTGGTAAGTAAGCCTTGGGTTGCTTGACAAAATCAAACTCACGTCCTCAAGATGCGGCTGATCTTGCGCACGCTCAGCAATGCCATGGTGTGGCAACATGTTGCTGATACTTTACCCCACATCAGCCAGCTGGCTTGTGCTTTGGTCATCTGCCCATCATTTCATTCAAAATGGTTTGTTTCTGCCTGCTCAGAATGTCCTATAGCCTTTAACCGTGCTAGTTGGTTAACCCTAAAGCCATAAAGACCACATGGTCTCTCGCTCTAAAGGCACGCTGTCATTAGTCTCTGGTCTTTGGGTTATGCCTGCATCATTGGTTTTGGGGGATTGTAGCAGCTTTCAGATTCATGAATAATCTTCATATTTTGCAATCATGGTATTCTTATTTTTATATCAACTTTGAGTACGCAACATTATCTCATTGTATATCCCCAGCACTGCTTTCACCTGCTGCTCTCCACTAATTGCCTGGTTTTGTGTTCCCTCCATGTCTGCGGTGGGGCCCTGCCCTGAGCATGCTGCTGCTGGTCTTCATCATCATCGCCATCTGACCCTCTGCCCAAGTGCTGCCCAGTCTCCACCATCAGAACGGTCTGGTCCATGGAGTCTATCCAGTGAACTACAAATCCTGGGTTTCTTGTCAAATGGACTTTTGCATTATGGCAACCATGAACTCATACCCTGGGCCAGTCAGAGGAGGATGGACTACCCCTCTTAAGCCTGGTTCCTCCCAAGGTTTCTTCCTATTTTGATTGACATAGGGAGTTTTTCCTTGCTGCTGTTGCCATTGGCTTGCTTTTGAGGAGATTCAGGCCAGGGTTGACCGAAGTGCATTGTGGCAATATTTTATTATTAATTTTAAATGTGCAATTCTGATGAAACGAAAGGTTTCTCTTGTATTAAGTGCCATGTTGTCATAATTTAACTTATCTTGCACGTAGTCACTCTACGTTCATCTTTGCACTCTCTGCCGCCTCAGGCGTCGCATAGAATATCTTCCTTTCATATGGGGAGGTCGTCCAGTGACACTGCATAGCTCATGCCAACTTATCCACCACTACACAACTCATGATAAAGGTTCCAATTTCTCTTTCAAACAATTGTACCAGCCATCAGGCTGTCTCCACTCAGTACGCTTTATAGCATATTTCTCTTGAATCAGCTTCAACTGAAATTCTGACAGCCACTGGGATGTCACTACACATAGTACATATCATTACATGACATGACATTCAGCCCAGCTAAGCTCACCATTTTCCTATCGCTAAAGTTTATCCAACACTTCAGATATGAGTTCACTAAATCCTTCATATAGTATTTCTCTTGTATTGGCATCAGGAGAAATTGTGCCAGCTGCCAGGTTGCCACTACACATAATACACTTCATATAGTATATATATATAGCTTACATCTCAGTCTATCTACCGGGTCCCTGTTATTGTTGAAAAGGAGAAACATACATAAAAATAACTTTAATAAAAATGAAGTAATTATAATATTGATCACTACCTTCAATACGATGTATTTCAAAAGAAAGCAAAGAGATTTACTTAATGACAAAAGAAGGTATTTAGTACATTTTCAGATTAAATCGACACAATGAATCAAGATTTGAACATTCTCATACACTTTGCATAGTTGTTTACAGAATTATTTTAGCTTATAAAAGCAAGTCATATTTTGCCCATTTTTGGCATGCCCCACTGACCGCGTTAGTCCTCTTGTACTCAGAAACAGCAGGAGGAATAGCGGAGTGCAATTTTGGGTGGTGTAAATGACATGCCCCCTGTGGAGGTAAACTAATCCCACAACCCCCAGAATAAAAGGAGAGACAGCTGCACAGTTCATCCGCCATCTTGCTAAAACACAGGATAAAAATGTCGGCCAAAAATAAATTATTTCTTTTTTTAGATTGACGGGGTGCAGTCCCCCCTCACTCCCACTGACAGATGCCCAGAGAAACAAGCGAGGTCAACAAAAAAAAAGCCAGATGAAGACCTGCCCCCATTTAAAAGCCAGGCAGCAAAATCTGCGAGTGCTAGATAAGATATGTTAATAACACCCACATTCTTGGTGAAACTAGACAGGTACAGACACTTATGAGAACAATGACTGAGGTGAAACTGTCACAGTAGAGAGGGCGTATGGACCCAGATGCAGGCAAACATGAATGATAAATGAATCATATCAATAAAGAAGTTCATTTAAACAGAAACAAAAACGAAGAGCTGGCTGAGGAAAAGACAGCGGATTACAGACTGGCGCAAGACCAGACTGGATTACAGACTGGCACAGTAAAAGGCTGGATTACAGACAGGCATAGGAACACACTGGATTACAGACTGACGCAGGAACAGCGAATATACACAGAAAGCGAAAGGTACTTTTGCACGACACAGAGAATAGGGGTGCCAAATACACAAAGACCAGAGGATACACAGGGACACACAGTAAATACCCACAGACAGAATGCACCAATCAGGAGCATCTGGGGAGAGACACAGAAAACCCAATGAAGGCAGGGTAAGAGACGAGACAACACAAGGAAATTCTCATAGAATAACAAGATATAATTACCGGGCATGGGGGACGCAGCGCCAAGAGAGAAAGGAAAAACAAGGGACAATTAAGGACCACAGGGACTGAAAATAAATAGAAATCAAACTTACAAGGAAACTGGAAAAAAACCAAGACACGAAACAGGAAGACAGACCATCAAACCCAAAAAAGAAATGCCATCCATCCATCTATTCTCCATACCCGCTTCTTCCTTACTAGGGATTGGGGGGGAGCTGGAGCCTGTTCCAGCTGACTGTGGGCGAAACGCAGGGACCCAGCCTGGACTGCATGCCAATTCATCACAAGGCGCACGCACCATTCACTCACACACTTATACCTTTGAGCAATTTAGAGTCTCCAACTAGCCTGAAATGGTTGGACTCATTTCAAAATTTGCTCAAAAAGTAAAAACATTCCACTTGTCAAGCAAATGATAACGTAAACCAAGCTCATATATTCAACTTGACATAAAAGATATTGTTTTGAGTGTTTTTTAGTTACAAGACTGAAAGGCTTTGTGAGAGAGCCTATTTTCTCAAGTGAAGATGTCATATGGGCTTCAGCAAAAAGTAGCCAGAATGTAGCACCTTCTACAAATTCTACGAAGGCTGCCGGTGCCATTCCTCATTTGGTTCAGAAAGGTAATGCTAGTGAGTTGACAGAGGGTACAGATATGGGCGACGGGTGGATGTGTTTCTTCGAACGAGACGGCCAGTTGAGGATTCCCAAGTATTCTAGGGCTGTGACAGGGCACAACCCCGAGGTTTGGAGGTGGTGAAGAGGATGGGGGTAGACGGGGTCAGTGTGGTGATCTTCCTGGCTGAGGTCCACTGCCTGGAATTGGGTCAGAAGAGTCACGACCCTCAGCAGGGTCATGACCCCTAGCAGACCCTGTGGACTTCCATTAAGCACCTGTGCAACCGCGTCAATCATTCAGCTCCAGAGACTGACACAACAACAACAAACACAGCAGCAGCAGCAGCACCAACAACAGCAACAGCATCAACAGCAAAAACAGCCACAATAACACCAGCAACAACAACAGCAGCAACAGCAACAATAACAACAGCATCAACAACAACAACAGCAGCAGCAACAATAACAGTGCAACAGCAACAATAATAACAGCAAGAGCATCAACAGCAAAAACAGCAACAACAACATCAACAACAGCAGCAACAATAACAGTGCAACAGCAACAACAACAGCAGCATCAACAGCAACAATAACAACAAAAACAGCAGCAACAATAACAGTGCAACAGCAACAACAACAACAGCATCAACAGCAACAGCAAAAACAGCAACAACAACAGCAACAACAGCATCAACAGCAGCAACAACAACAACAAAAACAACAACAGCAGCAGCAGCAACAATAACAGTGCAACAGCAACAACAACAACAGCAACAGCATCAACAGCAAAAACAGCCACAACAACAGCAGCAGCAGCAGCATCAACAGCAACAATAACAACAGCAACAACAGCATCAACAGCAACAGCAACAGCAGCAGCAACAATAACAGTGCAACAGCAACAACAACACCAGCAACAGCATCAACAACAAAAACAGCAACAATAACAGCAGCAACAACAACAGCATCAACAGCAACAGCAACAACAGCAGCAACAGCATCAACAGCAACAGCAACAACAACAACAGCAAAAACAGCAACAACAACAGCATCAACAGCAACAGCATCAGCATCAACAGCAACAACAGCATCAACAGCAGCAGCAACAACAACAAAAACAACAACAGCAGCAGCAGCAGCAACAATAACAGTGCAACAGCAACAACAACAACAGCAACAGCATCAACAGCAAAAACAGCCACAATAACAGCAGCAACAACAACAGCATAAACAGCAACAATAACAGCAGCAACAACAACAGCATAAACAGCAACAACAACAACAGCATAAACAGCAACAATAACAGCAGCAACAACAGCATCAACAGCAGCAACAACAACAACAAAAACAACAACAGCAGCAGCAGCAACAATAACAGTGCAACAGCAACAACAACAACAGCAACAGCATCAACAGCAAAAACAGCAACAATAACAGCAACAACAACAACAGCATCAACAGCAACAATAACAACAACAACAACAGCAACAACAACAGCAGCAACAACAGCAACAATAACAACAGCAACAACAACAGCATAAACAGCAACAATAACAACAAAAACAACAACAACAGCAGCAGCAACAATAACAGTGCAACAGCAACAACAACAACAACAGCAACAGCATCAACAGCAAAAACAGCAACAATAACAGCAGCAACAACAGCATCAACAGCAACAATAACAACAACAAGAACAACAACAACAGCAGCAGCAGCAACAATAACAGTGCAACAGCAACAACAACAGCATCAACAGCAACAGCATCAACAGCAAAAACAGCAACAACAAAAACAACAACGACAGCAACAGCAACAATAACAGCATCAACAGCAACAACAACAACAAAAACAACAACAACAGCAACAGCAACAACAGCAACAATAACAACAGCATCAACAGCAACAACAACAGCAACAACAACAACAGCAACAGCAGCAACTGCAAAAACAGCAACAATAACAGCAACAACAACAACAGCAACAACAACAGCAACAACAGCATCAACAGCAACAACAACAACAACAACAACAGCAACTGCAAAAACAGCAACAATTACAGCAACAACAACAACAACAACAGCAACAATAACAACAGCAACAACAGCATGCCACTCTTCAACCTACATATACAAAAACAGCATAAACACAGCAATAATTCCTGCCATTGTGTAACCGTAAATCTCAAAAACAAAACAACTTGGCGATCCATCGACACACAAAACAGATCAGCACTTTTCTCTTTTGGCTTCAAACCAGAAACAGCAGAAACATGCTCCATGCGCACACTCCAGTCACTGAAAAACACAACCGCCGATGTCGTGAATCGTCCTGTAACCTAAAAAATCGACAATTAGCAATGCCCACCCTACCCTGCTAGGTTATCCACGTCCAGTTCTGTTCTCAGAGAATTTCTAATGCGTTACAATGTGGAAAATTAATTCCATGACAGGGATGGAACGCTTTTTCTCATTATAATCTACATTTAAGCGATAGAACAAATGAGGCCATGTGTTACAAAAAAATAACTTAATGGGTGATTTGACGGTTTGACCATACATCATCACAGCCATGATTTTATTTTACGTAACACACATGCCTCAAGTGTACCATTGCTTTTGTACAATGGCACTGATTTTGTTGTAGCAGTTCAATGGCTTTACCTCAATTAAATGTTGAAGAAGCCTACCCCAGCAACCCATGGATGAGAGAGAGGAATTCACCCTTGACATTTTGCCAGTCCGTCTCTGGGCACACACACACACACACACACACACACACACAGGCACATACCTAGGGCTAATTTACAGTCTTCAATTAGCCAAGCATGCGTGCCTTTGGACTGTGGGAAGAAACCAGAGTAATCAAAGGAAACTAATGCAAACATGGGGAGAACATGCAAACTCCACGCAGAAAGGCCCCAGGACAGATTCAAACCCACTTTATTGAACCCCGAGGGATAATTTGTCCTCTGCATTCAACCCATCCTATAGTTAGGAGCATTGGGCAACCACAACCCCAACGCTACTCTGTCCTTGTTAGGACAAGACATATGTAAACTAGCAGCCATCTTCAACTTTGTAATTCCCATGTTGCTCCCATTTTTATTTTCTATGGGTGAATTATGTCTGCAGACATGAATCCTGCATCTTTACTGAGGGGCAGTGAGGTGTTTCTTTCATCTAGCAGTGATGAAAATCTCAGATCTTTCAAATGAAATTGTGCTCGGGGTTCAACCAGACAATATCATAAAGACAAGAGAAACACACATACACAAACTTACACATGCAGACATGAACATACACAACACACACACACACATACACCCTCACACATACAGACAGTTACACACACATTCACACACTTATGTAAATACAAACACTCAAACAAATACACACACACACACACACACACACACACACAATACTCACAACACAAGCAGACAAATTCACATACACAAACACCCACACACAAATGCAAAAGCATAGAGATTTACACACACTTGAAAATCTGCATGCACACACACTCACACACACACATGCATGCATACACACACACGCACACACACACACACACACACACACACATACATACACTCAAACACACACACACACACACACACGTGCACACACACACACACACACACACACACACAAGCAAACTCACACAAACACATGCAGAAACACACACAGACTCTCCTCTCTTTCTTTACCAGCAGTATTATCAATAATTTAGCAGAGGAATATCGCATTTGTCCAACCACACATGCTCACTCTCTAGAGAAAAAAGCTATTAGCACGATGAGATTTTTCTCACAGTGAGGCTAAAAGGCTGGGATCATTACCTCTAAAGCCCATGTTAATCTCAGAGGAATTTTATCAAAGGGCAAATCTCCAGATGTGCTGCTTCATTTCACGTCGCGCTGCTGACTGCACACAATCATTTCATTATCTTTTAAAGCTCCCAAATTATGCTATTTTTTCGAGTTATTGTACTGTTGGATATTCAACATCGAGGTTACATTAAGGTTTCAGCAAAGGAGCCCATAAAAATCAATTCTTTAGCTATTAGCTGCCCATCATTCTCTTCCCTCTGAAGAACAGGCCCCTTTATGCTAATGAACCCTGCTCCGATTGGCTGGTGTTGTGAGCAATGCAAACGACCACCTACATCGTGTGTCAATATATAACGGTTAACATCAGAAAGAGAGATGGACGTCACGAGCCGAAAAGCCGGCATGTGTTCCTCTGTGGTGGCAATTAGACGGATAAAGTGCACTCACAAAATGAGTGGCAATCAATGCAGTTTTACCAAGATGGTTGACCAATTGGGACCCTTCAAAAAAAAAAAAAAAAAAAAACACAAGGAAGCTCAAGACCAAATTTTAACTGTCAGTTCATCCAATCAACAATCGACAGCTGATAACTTTGATAACTCGTTTCCCTTGACCATGTTTCTAACATATTATAAATTAATAGCCTGACCATTATGAACTTGAAAGGACCACAACATTACATTAAAAATCATCCCGAACATGACAAAGGAAGTTCCCCACCCACTCGTCCACACAAACTTCATGTTGCACAAAACCCTACTACATGATCAGATTATCACCCAAAATTTGGTTTACCTTTCACTAATATTCAATCCTTGGTTTCGCTGCCATCATTTCCTTCAGCATACGTTCAGGATCAGTAGAAACAGCCCCGAGAATGAAGTTCTTCCTGGTCTGCAGGTGCCAGGCTCTGTGAAACCTGGCAAAAACACAGTGCCATTGATGCGATGAGCCAATCAGTTTAGGAAGAGCACTCTGAGACCGCAGCACTTCCGTGTGGAGAAGGTGAATTTTTCACTGGCATTCGGCAAACCCTTGACATGACACTGACAGAAATAATTTCCAGAATTTATTATAAGCCATTATAAACTAAACTGTCTTGAAGGCAAACTGGATATTTCTTATTGAATGTCCGTTCGGTTCAGTGCTTTTTAGAAAGCTGTTTAAATATCAGTAATCCATTTCCTGGTCATTACAATATTGATGGTCACTTTGTATGGATTTGAGGATGAATTTGATTTCTGTCATTTTGAAGTCCTCCTTCGTATTATTCAAATTTTGTATTTCTGCTGAGAAGCATTTGCAAAGTGATCATATGAACTGTGAAGTGAAATGCTAGACTTCTGTCAACCCAGGTTCACCAAGCGCTAATGTACATTTTCCGGGTAGTGTCTACAGTCACCTCTGAATATTGAAGGCAGACACGTGCAATTAAAAAATAAATAAACTTTATTTTTCAGTCCAGCAGCCACACGCTCTGAGTCATGCAATTATCACACATGCCAATGTCTTTGTCATTGTCTTGTAGGGGTATAGCTGAAATTATGTCATCTTAAAGGCAGCATATGCCTGTCCAAAATGCATATTCTATGCCTTTCAGCAGCAATGGGACCTACACAGATGTTCAGATTACCCAAACTATGGGCCTTCTTTACACACCATCATACCATGACAGATGCTGGTAACACCCGTGATAGTCCTTTTTTAGCATGGAGAACACAGCATCCATTATTACATTCAGCAATTTGACATGTAGGCAATTCCGCATCAAAAGCAGCTTTTTGAACAACAGAGAATGGATGCAGCTTCCATACGTGAACAAGGTCAAGGGTCAGGGGTATTTGAACCAAAAATAGGCTGGATTGGAACCTAAAAAATTGGTTCCCAGCAAGCACGGCCCTCCCCCATCACTTCGCAGTCTGAAGATGCAAGATAACATGCAGGATGGCTATGGTACTGGAGCACCCAAATATCCTCCGTGAGTTTAGTCGTGATCTCCCCCAGGCCTGTGTACAACAGATCAAGGAGAAAAGTGGAGGACGTATTTTTTTTTTCAAGTGTTGGATTTGAACGGACGTGGTCAGACTCATCTGCTCCACTAACTGCACAACCTGTGGACCGAGGAAGGGGTAATAACATTACATAGCTACTTTCTGATTCAGTGCCACTCTTAACCGCATAAAACCTGCAGAACCGTTTATGGTTCCGTCAAGTGCAGCTGCTAATTTAAACCTGTGGAACTCAGGCCAATTTTAAATTCTAGTGGAGATCCCAAGGTTCCCTACGATCCAGAATATGTCCTGCTGAAATTCAGGGAAATCTGTACAACGTGATGTTGACGACTATGATATTTTCCATCTTATGTAGTGCTGTGGTAAAAAAAAAAAAAAAAAAAAGCATCTTGGATTTGAATATTTCTCTCAATATAAGCGTGGTGTAGCTTCAGTGAAGCGCTGCAACCTGCAGATACAGAAAATGTAAATGACATTTTCCTACAATATAAAACAAAGCTGTCTCAGACTTTGAATTTACTTAAGAGAAAACTTAGGCGAAAAGTTAAAGTTTATGAGCTTAAAGAAATAGTGATAGACAACTGAGGAACGAGGCATGGTCAATTGCCAAAATTAATAGGCTGCCTTCAAATTTCTTTCAAATGCTCATTGCATCCATCGTGTGTGAAGAAACTACTTCAATACCGTAACCTTTCGGGTCATTCCGAATTTAGTGCCTTAATTTTCAGACCTGAAAAGGTGCAGTAGTTGCACAGATTTAGATACTGTACTTACGGAAAAGTGCTTGATTGCACCCTAAGTTGGGAAACGACGGTGGTTCTATTCTTAGGTTTGTATGCCATGATTTGGAGCTATGTGGTAATTTTAGCCGGTGTATGGTTACTGCTGATCCAGGGGCTCCACCGTCAACCTGAGAGCAGAAAGTTACTATTATCCATAAAAACAACCCATGATCCTCAGCGCAATGCCTGGCATAACATTGCGTCTACCGCCAAGATTACAATGACAAATAAATAATAATAAAACAATGCTACAATGGTTGTTATTTATTATGATTATGATGATGATGATGATGATTATTATTATTGCAGGGAAAGGGAGATATGCTGGGTTGTTGGTCAGAAACCGCTTTCGCTTTGGCGTAACTGCGAGTTTATTCACATTCAGATACTGAATTAGACTGATGCAATGTTCATTGGGCCATTTGGGCAACTCAATACGGCACTTCAATGATGGGGGATGCCCGCGTCGGGCTATACATTGATAAGGACATACAGTACATACGCTCGAATTTCGCGGTAGATGAATTTCAAGAGTTCGATCCACTTGTATTCCGTGGGCGTCCGGCTGAGTTTATAATTATTACACATCCAGTTAGAATATTTCCAGGCTAACTGACCTTGGCTATGGGTTGGTAATGGACGCCGCTCTTAAATTAGCGGCTCAGGTTGAGAAGTGCTATGTAGCTGATTGGAGCTCACAGAATTCGTTATCGGAGTGGAAGGGGAGGAGGGAGGAAACCGAGGGAGGGTTTGTGTGTGTGTGTGTGTGTGTGTGTGTATGTATGTGTCTCTCCCGCGGCCATGTTAACCAAGAAACCCTGCGCCGCCGTCTATGCGACTGGTAAGGAAACCTGGAGCAAAAAAAAAAACATTTTTTCTCAGTGAGTTTCGGTTGCCGATTGGATGTAAGACATGCGCTTGACTGTGCTTTAACTGCACCAAATAGTGATATCCATGCGTCGTAAATCTGTTAAGGTTTGTAATCTGTGAATAAGATTGTATATATAAATGTAATATCCTGCAGAATGGGGTTTTGGTGGTATATATTAGCAAGCTAGCCATCTATGCTGTGGCTTGGGGGACGTAGTTATTAATTGCGATTGATGTATAATTCTTATGGGGGAGAAAACATTTACTGTAAATGGTGAAAGGGCGTGCCGATGTTTTCCAATTGTCAGTTTCTTTTGTCATCTGTTTGAAAGCTTTTCACAACCACTAGCGAGCAGCTAATCTTTGGATGCAGTTTTTCCTTATTCTGACCAATTTAATCTGCGCTTTGCAACGTTGCAATTAAACGAACAAATGCATTGATCCGATTTACAGTATTTTGCGGTCTTGCAGATTTTAATGTTACCTTGTGATCTGTAGCAAGCTGCATGTTAGCCTTGTTCAGGTACTGCGATCTCTGAAACTCGTGCCTTGGAAGGGTTTAATGCTACCGGGTGTAGACCAGTTTTACAGTCGAGAAATACATGTTACATTGAAATGACGTGCACGTCAGCTGTGTCGGCTATATCTTGTTGTTTTTCTGTCAATTTTTTTAAATCGTAGGCACGGGGGGTGAGGTTGCATGTCAGCTACGGTCTTCCCCCGGAACCAGCGTTGGGGGTCCCCTAGACGGAGCTGGGTCCGACCAGCCGTCACCCGTGACATTACCGGTCCTCAGGAATAACGCACAAACGGTACGATAGCATTGTAGCTAATTCAAGCCTTCTAAGTGGCCCACTGGAATTTGAGAGAGATCTGTTTTGTACAGCAGTGTTTAGAATACCCGAGCCACTCGTAAGTCAGCGGACAGATGTAGGTTGCTGAATAGGATTAGGCGTTTAGTCGTCGTTTGGATTTCATGATTCATGAAGAGACTATTCTATAGGGTTGTGAAAATTACGTCCAATTGGCCCTTGCAATTTCCTTTTTGATTTGACAAGGCCAGTGCTTGTGAATGTGACACTGGCCCCCGCGCAGAAGCCTTCTTTGTCTCGGTGTTACTGTATCATGCTTTTCAACACGTTGTCACAGGCGCAAAGTCACGTGAGACAGTTTCGGGCAGAGTGTAACAGCTGTGTACAAGGCTAATTTAGTTGCACCCTCCCGGCAATCTGTCTAAGATCGTCGGCAGATTGGGGGCAGGAGCTACATCTTGTGTTTTTCAAGCTATGTTTTTCAGGCTTGCTTCCATGCTGTTTGCAGTGCTTCGGTAAACCGAAACCGGAGCGTCCGTCATCGCAAACTATCGTCATATTTTTGTCCAGTGCGCGCGCATACGCACAAGCACGTACGTGCACTTTCAAAGACAAGTCTTGCAGGCGATAATGGTGGATCATAATAGTGTTTTCAGAAGTGGGGAGGATGATGATGATGATGATGATGATGATTATTATTATTATTATTATTATTATTATTATTATCCACTGCCTGACCAAAATAAAGTCGTTCGCCCTAATATTTTTTGGACCATCTTTAGCTTTGATGATGGCATTTATTCGTCCTGGCATTGTTTCAACAATCTTAAGCAATGTTACAGCATTTATTTCTAACCACGGTTGCACTGATTTTTGGCCGAGATCCTGTTTTGATGATGGAAGAGTCTAGCCACTCCGTTAAGTCCTCTCCAGCACAGCCTAAAGTCTTCCAATTGCTGAGAGTTTGGATTCTGTGGTGGTAAATTTATCAGTGAAAATGATTTCTCGTGCTCGATGAACCAATCTTTCACTGATCTCGATGAATCTTGGTATTGTTATCTGAAGTCTGCCCGTGCTATCAGGGCTAAAAAATCCATCGATGGGATAACCTGGTTACTCAGTATATTCAGGTAGTCTGCTGAATTCATTTTATTGCTGCATGATGTTGCTGGGCCCAGACCTGACCAATTGAAGCAGCCCCTGATCATAACACTGCTTCCAGAGGCTTGCGCAGTGGGCACTATGCATGACGGGTGCATCGCTTCATGGGCTTCCTGTCTTACCCTGACGTGCCCATCACTCTGGAATAGGGTAAACCTAAACTCATTGGACCACATGACCTTTTTTATTGCTCCACTGTCCAATCTTAACGCTCCCTAGCAAATTGAATTTATTTTTCCCCAATAAGCCTCACTTCCTTGTGGCTTTCCTGTGGCCATACAGCTGTTGAGTCCTGAACATGTAAGTCCTTGTTGCAAGCTGCATGTGGAAATGCGCTCGCCTTCACAATTAAACAAAGCCAGGAGTTCTACTGTCGATTTTTTAGAGGCTTCACCAACAATTTTAATGATTTCTGATCACAATGTCTCATAAATTTTTTTTCGACACTTTTCTTTCGCAAAGTTGACGGTTCACCACCATCCTTCCAAGTTTTAATAATGTGTTGCGCAGTTCTTAACCCCAATACAGTGATCTCAGCGATATCCTGAGTGGTTTTCTTTGCTTGATGCTGGCCAATAATTTGCCTATCTTGAAACACAGTAACATCTCTTCAACGACCATATGATGCATCTTCCGACATGGTTCTTTGAAAAATGAGAAGCATCAGTCAGGGTTGAAAACATTATTGCCGCTGAAACATATTAATCATTGAGTAAAGATACAATCATAGGCTCAGAAGTATTTGCTTATTTAAATCCAAACTGTGACTTTTTTTGGCCAGGCAGTGTAATAATAATAATAGTAATAATAACTATCATTATTATTATTATGATTATGATAAATGAGAATTCTTGAAGCCATGGACTACACTTGGGCAAAGTAATGTGCAGCTAACTGTGGGCTCTTGAACGATCAGGCAAGGATGATGTAATAAAGCAGCAAAAACAAATTGAAATGAAATCACCAGCCCGACTCAGAAACCATGCAGTTGTCTGGCCAGTTAGCGAGTTTGCACATGACCTGTGCTCTGAAGTAGTGTCTCTGCCTTAAGTTCAGCCTGTTCCCAGCAGAAACTGTTATTTCCAGAGCTTATTTTGCATTAAGAATTCGGCAAGATGCCAAAACCTGTTGCATAATTGTTCAAGTGCTTAAATCTTGGAGACAGTGATTATAATTTGATGCCTAACCAGTATTTTGACCTTGTATGAGCAATGTATGGGTATTAAAAGAATGTTAATATATACAAAAATGTTTGCATTTAAAAAGAAGATGAAAACTACGAACTTGAATCAGAAATGACGTGGTTTGGAAGAGTATTTCTCTGTCTGTCCCCAGCTGCTGATCTGCCACATACTGCAGACACATTTGCTACATGTGCGTGTTTCTATTTTAGGTTCTCCTGCTGCAATCATGACTATATTTTCTTTCAAGTGAATGTTTCATCGGCATAGCTGTAAAGCATTTGTGGTTCATTTTAGTTTGGTTATGCATTACCCGTGTACATTCGTTTTGTTGAATATATGCAGAATACATTTTAACTTTCTGTAGTAAGTTCCTTGAGTATTTTTGTGCTGCAGCACTCCTTTGTCAAACACTAGTTACTTTTCTTCTCAACATTCGATCCAAACCTATCCTGCCACTATGGTGACTGGCACTTTTGCTGGGTCAGAAATGTGTACCACATCCTGTTAAAAATTCTCGTGTCTTTCATAATTGCAACATGTTTTAAGTCGTCAGTTCAAGATTGTCATCTTCTCAACAGAAGAAAGGACTTTTGTCAATTTGACAAATTAAAGCTTGTGGAAATAATGGGAGGCATGATGGTTTTACAGTGATAGAATCGGCTGGTATGCGCCACAAAAGGATGACGGTAGTTCACTAGCTCTTGCATATGGTGCCACAGTATATGACATCTTTGTGTATTACTGGATGCCAATATGGCCGTGCTTGGTTGGCTGTATTTGCTCGAGGGCTGAGGACTGCTGGGTTTTCCCGTCTCCCTTTACCTGGGAGTGAAGTGTGATGATTGTCTGGCCAACCAGTGGCAATAATTAGTCACTTCGATGCCTGGAAGGGAAGAAACTATGTGGAAATAAAATGAAATGTCAGATTGACTTAATAACGTTATGTCAGCTGATTTTACATATCTGAGTTAAGTACTCTTCATTAATGTAATTTATTAAACTGGCCTGAAATATTGGAATTCAGCCAGATATTACTTAAAAAATAATGTGTGACCACTTGACATAACAATTCTGGTAAATCTGATGCTTCATTTTGAGAGTGGGGCTGGATTTGCATTTGAGGGCCAGATATTGGGATTCCTGTTGTGTGTCAGAAAAAAAGGTTTGGCTTTTCTCCATTGAGGAACTGTTAGTTCTTTGGAGCCCAATAAGCTGGGTGTGAAAAGTGTAAAAGATGTTATTTGATGTAGGGAATCAGGTATGCATACTCTCTGGAGCCATTTTTACAGATGTTGGCCTAATCTGTCCGTGTGTCTGAATCTGAAGCTTTGCACTGCTGCTGCCTGAGAAAAGCGATTGATTAGTCTTTTCATGTTGGAGTTTGTCCCTGCTAATTTATCTCTATGCAAAATTTAGCCAAGTCGCGCATAATTCTGAAGCCACTTTAGCTTGTCGTCATTCCACTGAAAATAATCACCAGGGATCAACACCTCATGTAGAAACTGCTTGAAACCTTCTCTTCACTTCATTTTCCCTTTTCTTTCACTTACGATGTTGCATTACCAAAACTGAGTGCTACTTGGGTTTGTGTTTGTGTTTACGACTAACAACACTCGTGAGTTTCCCCGTTACTCGGACTTCTGCTAAGAAAAAAACTCTCTTATCTTATACATCGAGGCACCGTCAAGCAGAGACACAGGATTCGGCTTTCATTTGGCTATCGAACGCCGCCTTCTACTCAGCTTTGTTGGAACAGATCTTTGAAGTTTTTTTCTGTTTGGGACTAAAAAAACCGAAAATGAGAAGGTGTACAAACATGCAAAGTCAATACCTGTGTACCTATTTCAAAGGAGTAATTTATACTGTAACTTTTCACATGAAAGCTGTAAAAAGGATTGTGTCTCATGCGTCTGCGTTTTAGTGTTTTTAGTTGTGAATTCGACAGGGTGATGCGGTGCGCAGGC
The DNA here is from genome assembly GCA_029692085.1 of Gymnothorax javanicus. NCBI lineage: Eukaryota > Metazoa > Chordata > Actinopteri > Anguilliformes > Muraenidae > Gymnothorax > Gymnothorax javanicus. The sequence goes on from CM056201.1 coordinate 8,930,980, forward strand.
GTACAGCAGGGCAAGGCACTGTCGGAACAGAACCTCACGAACCGTAGGGAGGTCTGACACGCGAGACGTTATGGAAGGGACCCCAATTATCAGACATGACGTGGATCATAGAGAGAGAGAAACCTGGTCAACTTAATGATAATTTTTCCAACAAAACTGATTATATGCACTGCAGATGACAAATTTTACTGACTTGACAATTTCATTTCTTGACAAAGAAATGCGCATCCATTCTTTCCCTACTTCATTTTATTAAATAAAGTCAAACCAATTTTTTTTTGCATTAAATGACTTAATTAGAATTTATTGATTTGGACGCAGTGTGAAAAATGGACATTCGTTGGATATCAGAGATTTTGCCCTGAAAAAAATGCATCATACTTTTGTACATTTTCATGAAAAAAAAGCCATCTGGTGTTTCTGTTTCTAGGTCAAGTGTCATTACCCAGATTTCTTCTGTTTGTTCGTTTGTTGGCCGTATTTGTGGATGCTCTGTTTTTGTGTAAACGGCTCTTTCCTTGGTAGTTATCTAAAATAGTGTCACTGTGTGGAGGAAGCCCGAAGGTCAGCATTTAGTGCATCCTGTATCTGGAGGGAAGTTCGGTTTTTGTGCTGTTGCTGTTATTTTTCATCGTGGTCAACATCTGTTGTCATCATTCCTCGCCTCTTGTTTGATTTACTGACTCGGCCGTTATTGGCCACGGGAAGGAGACGTGATGTTTGTGGCTGTGGGTAGGTGGCACTACATGAGGTCTGTACCCCATCTAACCTGTATTCTGTCGATACGCTCCAGTTCACTTGCATTTGTGGAAGAATTTCCACTGGAGGACTGCCGGAAAGGTGCAATGTTTTATAACTGTCACAACCCGCCTATCTGCTTAATTGGTTCTTCCCCTGTTCCAGCGGTCTTGCGGATTGTTCTGGTAGTCGGCTGATTGGCTCGTCATTCCCTTAGAGATATCAGCAGTAGCTGCTAGCTGTCCTGTGTATATAGGTTGTGGGTTTTGTCTCAGTCGGGCTGGATTGTCTGACTAAACAGGGTGAATCTAACTGCTCTAAATTGTAGGTTTCCTCCCTGGAGTCTCTCTTAGGCAGTTAAATTATTAGGTACAGCAGGTTCTCCTTGCCTTCCTCCAGTTCTTTTTATCCTCCTCAATTATACACTGTCCATTCAGAAAAAGTTGCTGTTTGGATGTAAATAAACAAACACTACGATTGTATCAGTATTGCAGCGATTAATATGTTTCAGCTAGCAGTAATTATTTTCATCCTAACTGATGAAGCGTGTAGCTTCTCATTTCTTGTAAAATCATGGCAGACGGGGCGTATTATTGTCCTGCATCAAGCAAAGAAAACACTGAATGAGGAAAACAAGCATGAGAAATCATTTTCACACACGAATTGGCACCACAAAGTCCTGACCGTGAACAAACTGAAAGTTATTAGGACGTGCTCGAGAAGACTTGAGTGGTTCAACCATCTTGTTGTGAAGACAAGATCTCGAGCCAAACATTAAGGCAACTTTGATTGAAAATACATGTTCTGATATTGCATACAGTTGTCAAAACAATGCTATGAAAAATTTGCACTGCAATCAAAGCTACAGGGGTTCCAACTAAATATTTGAGTGCACGATTTATTTTTTTTTTTGTGGACGGGCAGTGTATACGTGCGTTGGTGACTCATTGTCGATCCTGCAGTTGGTTCCCAATCTGTCCAGTTCGTAACTATAACTACTGAGCATTGCCCGGCCTAAAGACCTTAAATAGCAAATGGTGAATTGCAGGAAGTAGTCCCAATGACCTCTGGTGTGTGCTGGCTGTGTGCTGCTTTGGGTAAAGTGCCCACCAAACAAACAGAATGTTATGAAACATTTTAAAAGCTGTATCAAAGTAGTACTGTATTCAGGGATGAGCGAGTGTGTGCATGTACTGTATATTACTATTTCAGATAATGTTTGTGCAAATGCAGTTTCCATACCACATGCATTGATATTATCACCGTGAAATCAACTCTTAAGCAGTCCATTTGATCCGACCACAAATGGACTTTATAGGACTTCATTTGCCCTTCTGAGAGCTGGTTTAGCTGTGCACATTTTACGGTGTTCGACAGCGGATCACTTGTTCAACAGGCTGCTGTTTCAGACCGATACGCTCACACAAGGCCTGTCAGTCTGCTCGCCGCATTGTTTTCGATGCCGGTGTAGAGAGCCTGCGGGTCTCCTCGCTGGATGATGGGCGGAGAGACTGAACAGGAGGTGTGCTGGAAGCCGACTGCCCTCCCCTCTCCTCAGCTGGGGCCTGCCTTTATTAGGGTCTGACTGAGCGCTCTGTGGCTGTCTGTCAGCATGTGTCCTCCCTCAGGTATTGCCTAATGCCTACGCTGACAGGAAAAACAGCCCAGCTCTCTGCGCTAGCGAGGCTGCCGAGGCTCGGCTCATTGTGCGTTTTGCTCTTTTTAGGAAGGGGATGAGACAGTGTTATCATGGGGGGGTAGGAATCTGTAATAACATAACATAACATGAGTGGCGAGAACAGACAATGCGATAATCAATATGCGATAATCAATATGGCTGCCACGGCAGGGCAAGCGCAAGGCTGAGGGGTCCCGCTCGCGACAGCGCGCTATTTTTTAATTATGCGGTGAGATCATGGCAAGTATTATATGTAGCGATGACATGGCTTATGACCAACAGGGCTGTGCTTCTTTATTTTGGCGAAGGAGGTTATGCGATTGGTAGTGCTTCTTGGTCTGTAGGGTTGTTAGCAGGATCGCATAAAAACTACCGGCCTGATTTTAATGAAAGGAGTGTGGCGCAGGCTAGAGACGAACCCGTGAAATTTCGGAGCCGATCCAAATCACGTGGCCTATCCGCATATTATTTTTCACTTTTGATAACATTTCGAGACACGGCATTCGGCCCTCAAGGCATAATAAATGCCAGACGTCTTAAAATCCAGTCGACAGTGGTAAGATTGAATAGTGAACACAACATAGCCAGTTGCAGAAATACGATGACTGGGTAGACTTGGGTATCACAGAAAAGTGAGCGACTGGCCTTGGCAGAGGTTGTGCTCTGAGCGCCTCTGTAGGTTTGTAATGTGAACTATTGATGACAAGAACAAGATCATTTCAGCAAGCTTGCCGCAGGCTGCACACGTATTAGGATGCTTTGTGACAGGGGTAATTTCCTGGAGTAATATGCAGACCTTAGCTGACCTGATCCAAAAACGAACCAGCGGCAGTTTAGCTGTATTATATCCATATTTCACTATTTCTCATACATATAGCGCTGTCCATAAGTATTGGCACAGTGAAGCTTTTTTTTTTTTTTTTGCTGTTTGCGCAGGTTTTGTTGCTGAACAGTTTTTTTTTGTGTGTGTTTTTGTGTTAATGAAGGCACTGGAGACAGTAAGAGGGAAAATGCAGGTACCTTATTGAGATTGTGTTTTTTATGTGAAAGGGCTCTTTAACTGGAAATTACTGGGCCTATGAAAGGAGCGTGCTGTAGAATTATTTTCAGCAACTGAACCTTAGAGATTGGAGCAGAAAATGATAAAGTATGTTACCTCCTTGCTGATGCTAAGGTTCTCTTGCAAAAACAGCAAAGGATACGGCTAATTTAAACCCGTCTCTTACGCGTGCCCTGTTGTTGGCCACATGCTTAAAATAGTCCTATACGAAAGGTCACCTTGGAAATGTGCATCATTCTTGAGCATCACAAATGCTGGTTGACTAACAAGGTGTGGGGCTAAATTGAGCACAGGCACTGGTTGCCGTTACATTACCATAATGACTGAGCAGGGTTATTTTGCAACATTTTTGAGGAGAAAATCCTGCCATTAGATTATTTATGGAAATTCAAATTTGACCTGGAATGACAGGATGATTCAGCTGGTCTGAGAGGAAGTGGGAGATCTTGCGAAATGCAATGAACATGCTGCGGTTCTCTTTCATAGCATTCGAGACAAGTCGATGTGGGCGTTTTAAGAAAATGCTGTCTTATTTTCTGCTCAGTACCATTGGTAGAATCACTCAGACACCCATAGACAAATGTTGAATAGCCAATGATCTCCATTGACATTAAAGGTCCCCTATTATGCCACCAGGTGCACAGCTAATTGGCCATTATGAGCCAGTTCAAAATCTTCCCTTTCTGACATCACAAGGGGGAGTGACCACCCAGAATAATGAAATCTGATTGACTGCTTGGCTGAAGTTGATCAGTTCCTCTTGCCTCTGGTTGGTTACTTCCCTATGTGATGTCAAGAGGGAAAGATTTTTAAATGGCTCATAATAACTAATTGGCTGTGCACCCGGTGGCATAAAGTAATATTGGACCTTTAAAGAGTCCCGCTTTTCCTCTGTTTCATCAGTTCAGTGATCATTTGATTCTATAAAAATGTACTTGCAAAATTATCACACCAGTGACTGCTTGCCTCCACCTCCTTAAAAGCAATTTTATGCTTCATGACTTAATGCGGTATCAGTGGGTGTGGTATCGTTTACGTATTCTGTCAATCATCTGTTTTACTCCAATCAGCAGCAGCCTTATGCGAGTGTGCATCCATCGCAGTTCAGAATGCGCATTCACACTTGAAGGCAATGGGATCGACTCCCCTCTATCCCTTCAAAAACTGGAGAGAGAGAGATGTTTCCTCTGATACAGCATGTCAAATCACTGATGTTTGGCCTGCTCCAGTGTTCAGTTTTTTTTTTTTTTTAAAGGAGGTAAAACTTCGCGATTTACACTGTACAGCTTGTTGCTTTTTCACTGAGTGCACAGGCTGGGTTTTCCCCGAGCTGTAGGGGCAAATTCCCTTGACTTGGTTGCATAACCCAAATCCTGATTTTATTCTTGCTTGTAGTTCAGAATATCCCTGTGCCAATGGCTCAGGCGAGGATAACAGTAGTATATCTGTGAAATAAATTTGGTGTTGTGACCTTCATACTTGAGAGATCAAATCTATAATTCATGAGCGTCTTCCTCTCTCAAAGAGAGCACCGGACGCCAGAGATTTTAGTGGTCAATTTACTGTACTGTGGCCACACAGTCGAATTCTCAGTGTCAGTTCAGCTGGACCAGAGCGCTGATCAGTCCTATGTTGGCCTGCATGTGCTGAGTGAAACTTTGTGTAGGCTTTACTCAGAGCGTGTTTCTCTGTCTGATTTTGGGCCAATTTTGCAGCGGCAAGTCAAGAACAGACTTCTTCTGAAGAGAGTGTATGTGGATGGTCTTTATCCAAGATTGAACTTTGGCTTGGGCAACAGTATCTGTGTCGAGAAACTGGGCCCTTATTGCCATTAAAATAAGGATAGGATGAGGGTAAGAGCAGTTCAAGAATGTGATGGCCAAATGTTGACCCCTGACCCCTGACTCCCCTCCCTGTTTTTTTTTTTTACTGATCATTTTCATATAGGACATCGGAAAATTTTGCCATCAAATGCCATTCAATACATTTCAATCCACTAATCATTTTGGTCACACGGTGGCTTTTTTGCGTCAAACACTGAGCTGGAGGCTGTGACAGTTGCCTGAGCTCAGGCACCTTTAGTTGTGAAAAAATGTGAACTAGAGGCACTCAGAGAGTGCAAACCTCAGCTATGGCAGCTTAGTCGAAATCTTGCTGAGTGAACCTGGCTCATAAGAAATTTAAGGTATCTGCAACATAGGATTTCGAGATGGTTGCTGTGGCGGCCATAGTGTTTTACCAATTGAGGTTAAAATCAGTAGAGTCAATCCCTGATGTAATAGCAACCCAACCACGAAATTTCAGAGATATCCGTTCATTACTTTTTGAGTTATCTTGTACGCAAACAGACAGACAGACAAACCAACGCCGGCAGAATCATAACCTCCTTGGTGGAGGTAATTATGCGTGACCGTGACCAAAAGTGCTTTTGCTGTGGCCAAACAGTGTAGGATAAATGTCAAAAACAATGCACTCAGAAATCACACATATGAAAAAATGGCTTAAAAAGTAAAACCCTTTCAAATGAGGTGCTGCCTTACAGGCTTATAAAATGGTTCTCTTGCTTAAACCCATGTTTAATGGTATTATTTGCTTGTAAAAGGTACTTTTTTGAAACCAAAGGGCATTATTTCTCCAGTCAGGGTATGCTTGGGAAAATCTGTACTTAAAGTACAAAAAATGTACCACCACTGTACCTTAGAGTTAAAAATAGAAAATGGAAGTGAAATTTACAGCCCGACTCGAAGCGCTCTGCAGACGAAGATAAGACTGCCCTTTTCTTCTGTTGTTTTGGTTTCATTATTTTTTTTGTAAGGATCTGTTGGCCTGACAACGCAAAGATGAGCTACAAAACAATGCTTCAAATAGGGTATTGATATCTGCTGTGGGATCACTGTGGTGACTCATCTAAACCTGTGTGTATCGGATGACCGTCAAGTTATACAGTTTGTTTTGTGCCGTCTTTATTTAACGGCTTGCCTGCTTCATTATGTACAGACTTTCAACGTGCTGTCTCTGGGCATGGGTATAGAAAAGCAAGGTTGTATAACCAAATGCTGGAATAAGTAACCTGTGTTCTTCCAGGTCTGTATGTTTCTATTTTGTAAGTCTTTTTCATTTTTTAACTATTTATTGTTGCTGTATTGTTGCCGTTTTTTGCTCTTACCGACTGAATCCTTATTTTGTGTATTTGTCAGTCGTGAGCATTTTTTTGTTTCACTTATCCTATTCCTCCTGACTTTCATGCTATGGCACAGTGTCAAATTATTATATGAACTGATGTCTGTCTGTGGATCCACTGTCGCCTGCTTTGTAAGGACTGTTGAAAAGCTGCGAAATTTAATAGCGGTTTTTTTTTTTTTTTCAGCTCGGCGGCAATAAGCACACAATGAACGAGCTGAGCGGGACCCCCCAGCAGATCCAGGTTCAGCAGCTGTTCGAGGAGAACAGCAACAAACGGACGGTGCTGTCGACGCAACCCAATGGGCTGACTCCGGCGGGCCGGCCGGGGCTGCCGGTTCCAGACCGGCTACCAGATGGCGGCATCCAGAGTCGCCAACTCAGCTCCGGCTCCCTCAAGTCCTCGGACAGCAAAGCCAAGCCCAGCCCAGTGACCCCCGACCAGGCCGCAAAGCAGCACGGGTCCAAGCTCACTCCATTCGAGCACCAGGAGATCTTCAACTACCCCGAGATCTACTTCACTGGGCCCAACGCCAAGAAGCGTCCCGGCGTGATAGGGGGCTCCAGCAACTGTGGCTATGACGACGACCAGGGCTCCTACATTCATGTGCCCCATGACCACATCGCTTACCGCTACGAAGTGCTGAAGGTCATCGGCAAGGGCAGCTTTGGCCAGGTGGTGAAGGCCTACGACCACAAGGCCCAGCAGCACGTGGCGCTCAAGATGGTGCGCAACGAGAAGCGGTTCCATCGGCAGGCAGCGGAGGAGATCCGGATCCTGGAGCACCTCCGCAAGCAGGACAAGGAGGCGGGAGCCATGAACGTGGTGCACATGCTGGAGCACTTCACTTTCCGCAGCCACATCTGCATGACCTTCGAGCTGCTCAGCATGAACCTCTACGAGCTCATCAAGAAGAACAAGTTCCAGGGCTTCAGCCTGCCGCTGGTGCGCAAGTTCGCTCACTCCATCCTGCAGTGCCTGGACTCGCTGCACAAGAGCCGCATCATCCACTGCGACCTGAAGCCCGAGAACATCCTGCTCAAGCAGCAGGGCCGCAGCGGCATCAAGGTCATCGACTTCGGCTCCAGCTGCTACGAGCACCAGCGCGTCTACACCTACATCCAGTCCCGCTTCTACCGGGCACCTGAGGTTATCTTGGGCGGCCGCTACGGGATGCCCATCGACATGTGGAGCCTCGGGTGCATCCTGGCGGAGCTCCTGACCGGTTACCCTCTCCTGCCGGGGGAGGACGAGAGCGACCAGCTGGCCTGCATCATCGAGCTCCTGGGCATGCCCTGCCAGAAGCTCCTAGACTCCAGCAAGAGAGCCAAGAACTTTGTGAGCTCTAAGGGGCACCCGCGGTACTGCACTGTCACAGCCTTGCCAGACGGGTCGTCCGCATTGACTGGCGGACGCTCACGGAGGGGCAAGCTGAGGGGCCCGCCGGGCAGTAAGGAACTCCCGACGGCACTTAAGGGCTGCGAGGACGCCCTCTTCTTGGACTTCCTCCAGCAGTGCCTGGAGTGGGACCCAGCCGTGCGCATGACCCCTGGACAGGCCCTGCGACACCCTTGGCTCCGGAGGCGCCTGCCCAAACCTCCCGCCGGCGACAAAACTGCTTCCTCCACCACCTCGAAGCGCATCACGGAAACCTCCGCCGGCACCTTGACGTCTATTTCCAAATTACCTCCGAACTCCAGCTCCGTCTCCAGGTTGAGAGCTAATTTGACTCAGATGACGGATGCCAACGGGAATTTACAACAGAGAACGGTCTTGCCAAAGCTGGTCAGCTGATCTCAGGTCAGCATTCTTGTACCTGTACCACCCCATATTGTTACTTTTTTTTAAATTATTGAGATCTACTACGAAAGATGGTGCAAAAATATCTAAGTTGAAAAATGGTTACATTGTCTGCGAATGCCGTTACCCCAGTTCATGTGCGAGGTTTTAGGTTGTTATTGTTTTTTAAATGTGAAATCTCTACAGCTTTTTTGTGTTTGTTTTTTTATCACTTTTATGCTTTGAAAGAATATTAAAGGTATTTATACAGACGTATAAAACGTAATTTATTGAAATAGCTAAATGGAGGAAAAAGGGAACTGTGCTCTTAAAGGTTTTCATCTTGAGATGTGCTCAGTTTCGGTAAAACTCATAATTTGCATCTGGATGAATTGGGCCGGGGTGTTAAATTCTGAGAGCTGTGCAATATATGGTCAATTGCTTTTATAAAAACCAGGTTGAATAAAATCACTCCGGTCATTGAGGGACAGGTTCAGATGTCTACCGTTGGATTAGGAAATACTTGGAGCTGGGATCAAAACACAGTACAGCGTTTCGCGTGTATTCGCGTCTTTGCATTGACTTTGAATGTAATCTGTCGTGCGAAAAATTCGTTTCGCGTACGGTGTGAAAGCGGCTTCAGTCAGGTGTGACTGGTCTGGCCAATCGAGTGTTCTAACTGGTCAGGTAATCGCCTGAGAGAAAAACAGAAAACCAGGATTTGGATTCAAGGGCCAGATTTGATTTTCTCTGCCTTGCAGTTTTATACTTCTGTGTTGTAGTATTGAAGGCAGGGATATATGGAGAAGGTTTAGAAAACAACAGAAATTCATTTATCAACATTCATAAATACCAAAGTTTCTGTGAGTCTACCTAAAAGATTTGATATGTGCCTAAAATTCTCTTGACATTCCACATTCGCCAATGGGAATAAATTAGCTTGTGGCAGCCTATTCAAGCTGTAAAGGGAGCGTATGAAAGGCATCGTGAAAGATGAATTCAGGGAAAGGACAGGTGTGAGCTTAATGTATGTCTATGGTCATGGCAGGTGATTTTGTCCCTGTTCTTTGGTAGAGTTGCTTCAAGCACAGGTGGAACTATTGGAGGAAAAATAACTCTGTGGTGCTTTATTATTGTCTGTACAAGTTGCTGTTGCAGTTATCACTCGGACAAGTTTTAATTGCTATGTTTCTGAGAAAGGGAGTGTGAAAGTCGAAGAGTGGAGTGTTTAAAAACTGAGGTTCAAGAATGGAGACCTTGCTGTTGAGATGGAGAGAAGAAAGCATCAGAGTGGGAACTCCTGGAATTCAGTGTTCAGTGTTTTGTTGAGGTCAGCTGGATTATTAAGTGACAGCAGTATTTGGGTAGGAGGTAGACCCATGTCTAAATTCATGGGTGGACGAAACACACAGCAGGATTTGTGGCCCCATGAACATGACACCTCTGGAAAAAATAAAAGATGGAAATAGTAATGAGCTTGTGAATTGATGTTCCTACTTGAGGGTCACACCATGCAGGTGAGGGAAAGAAATTAATGATGGAACTGTACAATGGATTGTGCGCGGTCCGTCCAAAGAAGCCTAAATTGCAATTTAACTCAGGATTATTTGCATCACGCAAGACTAGATCAAATGATGACTGTCATTGGCTTTCAGTGTGTGGGACTTAAGCCATCTGAGAGCTTGTGCCACACAGGGAGATCTGTCGGTATTTGGCTGCTGACCCAGTGTTGAAGGGCTCTACTCTAATTGCTTCACATTTCTGATAGCTGAGCCTAAACATGGAGACTTTCAGTTTTAATTGGAGAGCACTTCTTTTCATTTTGAGCGAACCTAGCTGGTACACTGCTGCCCTTCAAAATGTTTTACTTTACTAATACTGATGGACCTCACCGTGTGGCGCGACAAGATAAATACCTTTGAGCACGTTCCCTTCTGAGGTCTGTAAAATAGTGACAGACTTCGGCGGACATAAAAAAATAGGCAATTTTTAAGACCGAAACACCTCACTTTTCTTTCATTTGTGTTTTAATCCAAAAACCCTGTCTGAGAGAAACAATATGGAAAATGTCATCCTCCCAAGATGCTAACAAGCCTGTAACTGAAGGAGCATTTTGGCATTTTTTTTTGTTCTTTTTCTTCCAATGGCACAATGGGAATTATGTTTTTAAAGTATTATTGGAGTTTTATTTATGGATATTCCTCTGACTATATCTTGAAAAGCTAATATAAAAAACTAAGACTAGTCGGCGGTCTGAATGTTTTCCGTTGGCTTGGCAACTTCGAGGTGTACTCCAGGCTGTGGTGATGCAATCGCGGAGCGCGTTAGACGGCGCCACGCCCTAAGGCTCCCTGTTATTTGGAAGGGAAGTAACCTGCTGAGTCAGCTGTGTTCACATCGAGACACGGGAGACGGCAAGACGGCCATTTCAGGATGCCGTGGGGAGGGGAAAAAAAACAGGATTGCACAACAGCCAAAAAATAACACATCGCTATGGCGATGTTTCTCTATGATTGTTCTGTGTTGATTAAGTCCGTTTACAGCAGGAATAGAAATTGGGTGATTGCACTTGGTAGAGCTCTTAATCCTCATTACCCTAAAGTAATTGCACCTTAGATGCTATCATATTGCGTTGTTCTGTTGTGTGACGCCACATACGGTTTGGAATACTCTTCACTATTATGGTAAAAATGGATTGATGGAATTCTTTGCCATCCGTTGTGCTCTGGTCCTGGATAATGACCTTCTTTTTGCCGTCCGCTGTCTTACCATGAGCAAGTGAACACAGCGTCCCATCTGGGCATGTGCGGGGAAATCGGCAGCGCTGCTCCAGCACTGAACTGGAGGGGTGTGACGCTGGCATTGCACAACTGTGCAGACGTGTGTCCAGCCGGCCTCTTTTCTGCCTTTGAATACGTTTGCCTGGTGTTTCGGAAAAATTGGAAAATAATCCTGCTTATTGTGAACTCTATCCATCTGCTTTTTGCTAGCAGGCTCCGATGCGGCTGAGCAGGTCATCAGACTGCCATAATAGTGTTCAAATCTGCCCAGGTCTCCTCCAGTGCCCCGCCCCCTCTTACACTACACCACACCCAAGTGCTGCTGGGTTGCACAAAGCCGCCCAAACCGCTGCTCACTGCCGCCGCCCCAGTGGCCAAACCACACATCAACCCTCAACCGACAGATGCACACAGTAGCACAAACAGGAAGCTTTTTACTTTGGTTTTTATGTGTTACGTTTGTTAGTGTATTCACAGTACTGGAGAAATAATGTTCTCCTTTTGTGAACAATGTGCCTTCGGTTGTCAAAGCAGTGACTTTGCAACGATGACCTGAGATCCCCAGGGACATATGTGTGGTGCTCCTCACAGTTATTCCCTGCAGTACTGCAAAAAGTAATTCTACCCATAACACCTAAAATGGTGGCTTCTAAGGAGAGGAAGTGAACTCACAGGAAGTGGACATGTCTGCACAGGAAGAGGAAATGACTATCCACAGTTAACACTGAAAGCTCTTACCCCTGGAGTGAGAATAGCTTTGGTGCCATTTGTTGTGTCGTGCTGACAGTACATTCACTGAACAGTATTTTCGTTTTTATATTTATTGAAAATAATGTTCTTTGTCCTAACAGGGTGAAAAATTTCTATTTTTACTGCCATCGTCTGTCTCAGCATCAGACCATTCTCGAGGCTGTGTCTGTTCTTCAGTCATTCATATCTTGTTCCAAGAGAAGAAAAGTGCTACTATTGTCGATTTTTTTTTTTTACCTCAATATTGTTGTGATGTGTATTATGGCCCATATCAACCCAGGGGAATCTGCGGGTACGAAAGCGCATACTGTTTCTGCGGCTACAAGGAAATGACAGCCGATTTACATCGTCTTTCGCATCTGCAGAGGAGTGACCTGGCTTGCTCTTTACTACCAGTTACGGGATTAGGAGGTAAAAGGAAGTGGCATGCTAGCATGGGGCTAACCCTGCGCTGATGGGGTGGTGGTGTAGAAAATGGGTAGCTTGACTCTGCTGAAAAGATTCTTCCCACGAGTAAAGCCGCTTTCACATTGGACGCGAAACGAATTTTTCGCACGACAGATTACATTCAAAGTCAACGCAAAGACGCGAACATTCGCGTCTTTGCATTGACTTTGAGTGTAATCCGTCGTGCGAAAAATTTGTTTCGCGTCCAGTGTGAAAGCGACTTAAGCGCGAAGTCCAGATGTGGTGCAGCACTCTACAGTTATGTGTTGGGAGCAATTGTGCAATTATTGTACCCGGCAAAGGTTTAGCGCGTGTTTTCTGCTTCCAGTTCATGTATGAGTCCTGATGATATTCGGAGGTCAGCTGCTGTCTGTCTGAAGAGTGTTGTAAAATGAAGGCCTGATGCCTTTTCTATTAAAAAATAAAAATGAGAGAAATGATATAAACCGAGTGACAAATCCCTCGCTGTATTTTTATTCTGCCACAGAGAAATGTACTGTACATTTGTGAAATTTTCGCAGGATTTTGTGTGAATGTGTACATATGTATGTAATGTTTTTATTTCTGGTGAAAGCGCTGCTCAAAATTTCACGTATGCACTGTAGTGCACTTTTAATTTTGGCGGCCACTTTTATGACATTGTATGTACTGTACAGCTGATGGAAGTATAAACTTTTTTTCTAGTGATTATTTGTTACATTTTTTTTCTCGCTGTGGCCAGATAATATTAATAAAACATTTTTTTGAGATACAGTTTACCTAGTGTTTTTTTTTTTTTAAGACAAGTTGTGATCTACAGTTGCCTTATTATTTTACATCCTTGATGAATATCAACAAGAAAACGGAATACAATAAAGAATTCAAATGATGAGGTATAGGCTATAGTGTTTTGCATAGCCACCTAACCACACTTCTCTCTTTCTAGTCAATCATAGTTGCTTTGCACATAATTAACACACAGGTGATAAATGAACATAAACAGACTAAGTGAGGTGTGGGGCCTCCAAAATCTGCCAAATCAGCTTCAGCATGCCTCAGCTCAGAGTCTACGAGTGCGAAACTTCACTGGAGGCGCGGAGTACTTTTCATCCGTGAGATAGTGTCTCATTTGGTGTATTGATGGCGACAGAGGCTGCTGTCTAACACATTGTTCCAAAATCTCCTTCATGAGTTCAGTTGGGTTGAGATGTGGTGACTGAAGGCACCGGCATTTGCTTTAGATAATTTCCATACTTATGAAACCATTCAGTGACCCCTTGTGCCCTGTGTAGCTTGGGCCATTATCATCTCGGAAAAGACCACTCCCGTCATGGTAGGAATGCCTCATGCTTCAGGTGCACTTTTGTTAAAACCTGCAGGATGACAGATCTCCAGGAACAGGGTTGGGCAGCTGTTGAATGAGGTGAGCTTTATTGGGATTTAGTGTGGAATGCGGGAGCATGCAGGTTTTCTCATCACATCTATGCTAACTCTGAAGATAAATGTCCCTCTGAAGCTCAACTGATGTCATTATGTTGCTACATTTTGACACAGAGGGACTTGCTGCCTTGTCAGCTTTTACTGTCTTGCAGTTAGCGTGCCAGCAAACTGTATCGCAGTAATATTACCGGACCGTACAGTTATGGCGTTATGCTTTAAGTGACAGCACATTACAGTGGACAGTTGGGGTAGTTAATGACATCATAACTGACTCATTTTGTGCCATGGTACAAATTTATTTGTGGTGCACTGCAATACTAGGGTCTGAAATTCTGTCGGAGTGAGTGGTAATATCGGTGTGTGTGCTGGAGCTGGTGCTGTGTACTCTGATATAAATTTTGACTCATTAAATCCAGCTTTTTCATTTGATTTTTTTTCAGAGTGTAAATCACAGTTGAGGGTTGTATTATGTGGTATTATTATGCACCAATCAAACAACTGATAAAAACTGGGGGTGGGCGGCTAAAAAATAACTTCATGTAGTTTAAGCAGAAAATAAAATTTGGATGAGGACAATAAGCTTTTTTTGAAGCTTTGGTGCTCGCAGCAATGTCTAACGTGCAAATGACTTTCAGAGAACATATCGGGTTGCATAATGAAGTCCTGCAGAGTCTTATGATACATTCCAGTTGACTTAAGACATCATGAAGGTGCCATTGAAGGGCATTGCATAACCAGCATGAGGCAGTACGAAAAGCACTTCATCGTGAGATGTTCTTAAATATGCCCGTAAGAATTATTACAGTATGTCGCTGTCTGTCTGTAAAATGATAAATTCTGCCTGTCAGGGTCGTTCGGAAGGTATCCTTCAGTGTGTTTGTTGTCTTTCCTCTCCTCTCGAATACCGTAGCAGTATCTTGGCTGTAATCTTCAATAAAGATCTAAATCTCAGTATCTACGTAAGATTTTCATCAGTTCATCGCTGAAATGAGATCTGGTGCACTGTAGATGATTTCAGACTGTCAGGCTAGACTGTCATCTTTCCCACGTCCAGTGGCGTATGTTCACATTTTGCAATACTTCCATGTAAACAATGCAGATGTGGGGAAATTCATCTCGGGGGACGTTCAGAATTCATTTTTTGAGGAGCTTTTCTCATATCGTGACATTACATTCATCCAGCAGACACACACATCCAAAGTGACGCACAGGAAGTGTTTGAAGTCACTGAAACAGCTACACAAAATATCAGACTAAGCACAATTCCTACACAGCACCAATCAGCTTCGCTATGAGCAAGTAACATGTACATGGTTGGCATATGTTAGCGACACTGCCTGGCCAAAATAGAGTTGCACGCTCTAATATTTCGTTGGGCCGTTTTTGGCTTTGATCATGGCGCACATTCCTCATGGTTTTATTTCAAAAATCTTACGCAATATCACAACATTAATTTCAGAGTTGCATCAATTTTTTGGCCGATATGTTGTATTGATGACCGTAGAGTCAAACTACTCCATAAAGCCTTCTCCAGCATATACCAAAGACTTTTTAACTGGTTCTGGTCAGAACTCAATGTTGGCCGATTCATGTGTGAAAATGATTCCTGATTTCGATTAATCACTCTCCTCAATTTTAGCCCAATGAATCTTGACATTCTCATCCTAGAATATTCCTGCGCCATCAGGGATTAAAGAGTCCACCGATGGGTTACTGGTCATTCGGTTTATTCAGGTAGTCTCTTGAATTCATTTTATAGCTGCAGGACAGTGCTGGGCCCAGACCTGACCAGTTGTAGCAGCCCCAGATCATAACACTGCCTCCAGAGGCTTGCACAGTGGGCACTATGCATGACGGGTGCATCGCTTCACGGGCTTCCTTTCCTTACCCTGATGCGCCCATCACTCTGGAACAGGGTAAATCTGGACTCATCAGACCACATCCCCTTTTTACATTGCTCCTCAGTCCAATCTTTATGCTCCCTTGCAAATTGAAATCGTTGTTTCCCCGATTGGCCTCGCTAACAGGCGACTTTCTTGCAGCCACGCAGCAGTTTAGTCCAAATCCTCGAGGTTCTGGTTCCTCTGTGCATGCGTAACTGCTCTTACTATCACAAGTGAACATAGCCTTGAGTTCTGACAATTTTTTACAATCAGACTTCAACAAGCATTTTAGTGATCTTTGATCTCGATCATTCGTGATTTTTTTCCAACCCTTTTCTTTTGCAAAGTTGATGGTTCGCCTCCATTCTTCCAGGTTTATCTGATGCATTACACAGTCCCAAATCCAGTGATTTTAGCTGTTTCCATAGTGATTTGCTTTGCTTGATGCAGGCCAATGATTTTCCCCTCTTAAAAACAGTAACATCTTTTTTCACGACCGCAGGATACATCTTCAATTCTCCAATCATGATAATGCACATTTCATCTCTGTTGTATATTTTGCTGATGTGCCTGAGATTTGGGTCTATTTGGAGGTGTGGGATTAAGTGCATGTGTAAATACAGTATTCGTCGCTATGTGACCAATTTTATTTCCACATGGATATTCTTTCACGCAAAAACTTGTAAATGTCCAGAAAACATTGAAAAATATTAAATACACATGAAATAGTGATTTTTGCCACCTGATAAAGCACCTGTGCAAACATTGAGATTTTTTTCTTTGAAGGCAATTTCATATTGGCTTTTAGGTAAAAACCACAGCCTTCAGTTGCATCATCAGATAAACATGGGAGTCACTATGCAGGTGCTACTGAGCACTGAGAAATGTAAAGAATGTCATTTTCATTCCTGAAATGATGTAACAGCAGCATAACTTCTGTCAATCATTCTTGGCAAAGGAAGAATGTACCACGGTGGGCTGTTCATGAAGGGGGTCAAAGGTCACCTTTTTTTTTTTTTTTGTGACTTGTATCCATTGTACAGTACCGGCTGGAAAATACTGCCTCCTGAGCAGAATATACAGATTGCCAGATTGCACGTGTCACGGAGGTCATGGAGAAAGCCAAACTGACTCCTCACTCTTTTATGATCGGGAACATGTGATTAAAACATTCAAATGTGGACGTAAAAAACATCACTGGCGAGATCTAGATCACCGATATAGAACTGCTGACTGAACATTCCAAAACATCTATTCTTAAAACAGACAGTTCCAGAACAGCAAAGACATTTGAGGAGAAATAACAGACTCCTCCCTTTTCATTCGGTAAAAAAAAAAAAATTGTGCTTGTTTGTCCTGCGATGGAATGAAAAATTCACCAGGGAGTGATACGACTACCCAGGGTGCGTTACTTCTGCCCAATGCATGCTGGGATATCCTCCAGCACCCCCTGTGACCCAGATCAGGAATAAGAGGATGAAAATTCAAGACGTTGGGAAAATGGCCATTTTAAAGCTAAATATGAGCCTGAAGACTCATGTTCAGCGTGCTGTGAATATTTACATGCATTCCATTTAAACCATGTAAAACCTGTTGCCCAGAGACACCATCAAAATAATATGCACTTCACTAGACCACAACATCCGTAGGACATTACCTCTCCCACACAAATCGAGGTCACCTTTGCTTACCTAAGTGGGTATGGTGGCCCTGTGTCAGGATTTCTCCACAGATTTCCGCATGATATTCGTTTGTCTGTGGGTGTAACGTCATTCTGGTGCTAAAACGATAAACAGCCTTTTTTGGGCAGTGAGCAGAAGAGATGTTATGAGTGTCTTTTTAAGGGTCTTCCAAACAGTGTATGCACCTGCGGGGGCATATGTGAGTATATGCGTGTGTGTGCGCATGTTTACTCTGATGCAGGTGCGTGCACTGGGGGGTATATTGACGATGAACTCTCTTCAACATACAACT
Organism: Gymnothorax javanicus; assembly: GCA_029692085.1. Lineage (NCBI taxonomy): Eukaryota > Metazoa > Chordata > Actinopteri > Anguilliformes > Muraenidae > Gymnothorax > Gymnothorax javanicus. The sequence goes on from CM056201.1 coordinate 8,948,669, forward strand.
CAACCTCGCATTCAGAGAACACAGAAATTCAAATAACATCAAAGAGTAGAGAGAGAGAAATATGTACTTCATGCTCAGAATTAATAAAATGTATTTTTTAATACAACAAGACTAATTACTTCACATTGAAAAAGGTGGGAAAAAAATTAAAAACACAAAAATATTTCTCTGCCACGTATATAACCATTACAATGATGAAAGTGAATTTACTGCACATTTAACTCACAGAATATTCAAAATGGACAAGAATACATAGACTGATATCAACTCGGTGAAAGTAGAGAATTGTTTTCCCACACTAAAATATGAGGAAGGCATCGCTCATGTAATTTAAGAGATGAGATGCACTTTGATAAAGCAGTGCCTGTGTACACACGGGCACCACCGCTGTGCTGCGCATCAGTGAGACAGTGGCACAAAACAGGAAATATCTGCTCCCTGAATGAGGGAAATATTCCAGAAAGAATGCGAGAAGATACAGGTCTGATTTGGGTTTGTGAAAGACATGCATTTACACTGCTATTTAATCAACATAGTTTATTTATAAACCCTCTTTTGGGTTCATTTTTTGTTCCAAATGTTTCATCATATTACTTTCCTATCCTGCAGACGAGTGCCTCTAAATGGCCTGGAGTTTCATGAAGGGCAGCTTTGTCTGTCGAATGAAGTTAAAGGATAACAAACACGAGTTTACTTTTCTCAATTTGCGCCAGAATGATTTTTTATTTTATTTTTTTGTCATTGAATAGTTTGTGTGAGCGCTAGTTTGGAAGAATTGTCCAAGATGTTTACCCCCTCAGAAAGCAATTTTCTGAAGGGGAATTGTTGTCCTCATGTTTCTCAGTCCATCTGTGTGTGTGTGTGTGTGTGTGTGTGTTTGTGTATGTGTGTGTCCGTAATAAATGTAAAAAAACGCGCATGCGCAATGTAATACCTATTTGCACCACTGGGGGCTGCAGTGTCGTAACAACCAGCACCGAGGGGGTGTTAAGTGCCAAAGAACATTAGCTTTCCTCCGGCAATGAAACACCATTCTTTTTCAGAACAGTATGTGAGTAATTGTTTTGTCTGTTGAACATGTCTCAAATACTTCTCAGAGCGCATTGTGAGTCACCGCATGGTCCTCAGGGCACAGAATCACACGGATGGGATACGGTAAGTACAGAAACGGTAAGTACGCGTGCGTTGCGACAAAGCAGATTCATACACAGATTCAGTTTCAGATTTTTACCGTCCTGCATGAGAAATCTGTCCTGCAGCATGGCGTGGATTAAAACAAACATTGCACGATAAAACCGTGGACAGAACAATAAAACAGTAAACAAGAGAAAAAGAACACGGAACAATAAACAGATTAATCAAAAGCAATAAATATGCATGAAGTGACAAATAATGTAAAGTGATTAAAACATCAGAAAAAATGAAACAAGACACAACAACAAAGGCTGGATTAAGCACTCATTTTAAAGTGCAAATTAAAAGTTTAATTCACGGTGATAGTTTAAGGCCCACGTTCCTCACAGTGAAAAATTGTCTGAGTCTATTGCATCATGGGAAGTCTGCTCCTTCTTCCTGATTGGAGCAGTTTGAATAGCTCACATAAAAGGAGGGACTGTCGATGATTTTACTCGCTTTTAGCCACACCCTCCCGTCGAAAATCTCAGTGTTGACAGCTGCTGACCAATAATCCTACTGGCAAATTTAACCTATACAAAAAAAAAAGTTTTAAAGCTTGTAAAAAGTAAAAAAAAAAAAAAAAAAAAATTTAAAATTCAGTGCTTCAGGGCTGGTCTCCATGTCTCCCCTGAGGATCGATGTGCTGTTTGGCGTGGGCGGGGAGTCAGTGAGAATGAGTCTGTGCTCTCTGGTCTGTACTGAGCTGACCAATACAAATGACTCTCCTTGTGACATCGAAAGGGGTCATGTTTTTGTGAAAGATTACACCACTCTCCCAGCGCTGCATGTATACAACAATACCCAAAAGCCAGCTGTGATGCAAGGCTGATACACACTTTGTGAAACAGGCAAAGTATCAGATGTTAGTCGAGGCATTTCAGCAGCCTCGTGTGTCCATTTAATGTGAGCACTGAATATGCACAGGTACCACATACACCTAAGAACTGCAAGTGACGTCTGCACTTGGACAATGATATAATCTAGAAGAGCTGTGGTTCCAGCTCAGCTTCCTCCATGTGCACATAAATAGGACAAAATAAAAGCAGAGAACCTGCAGTGCATTTCTGCAAGCTGTGAACTGTCTGGTATGTACAGCCATTTTGTACATTTGCCATCCAAAACATTTATGGAAGTCGCTATACATTGTATGAACCACACATCTGAACAACACCACAAAGAATTTGGCTTTTATCTTCAGAAAAATATTGTACCTAAGCAACATAAGACGTCCCCCTTTGTTCTAAAAAAATCCCTGTTGAAGCAGCGCTTGGGTCATGTTTCCCTGATGAATTCTAGAACATGCAGTTTTCCTTTGTTTATTAATTACAAAGTTAGTTGAACACACAAAAATTACAGTGAACATCAGAGTGTGTGCTCTGAAGATCACATAGCAAGAAAATTTAAGCTCCTGGGCAATCATTCTCAGCATTTTTGCACATCAGGAGGTGGGGCCTCTCAAATCAAAAAATCAAGAATATTCCTGTGTTTTGTTGTTGCTTCACAATTCAAATATAGTATGTGACTGGATTCCTTGGTAGTCCAAATCCGGCTACAAATGAACATAGAAGGAAACATAGAAGGAGTCCAACCGAGAAACTAGCTGACTTGCTTGTTGGTGCTAAACGCTGATAATCTCGGCAGGATGTCAGAGTTTTGGAGTTCAAATCAGAACCAAAATCAACCGAGCATGAAAATCGCTCAATAAGGCACAGATTTTGACATTCGGTGTACGATTTACAGGCGGTAGGATCAGCTCTTCACTACAGTCATCAATCTGAATGAGTTGTTTTAGCCTTGACAAGATAGTTAAGTTGTCATATTAATCTGTCGACTGCCAACTTGACCAGCCAGCAGGTCATATCAGCTTTGATGCAGAGAGGCTGTTGAGTCCCGGGAAATAAAAGTTTGTCGGGTGGAAATGGGGTTATTTTTACCCTCAGGCTCTATGGGAGGGCAGCTCTCTCTGAATGGGAGGGAGGGTGATCGCTAAAAAACTCCCCCCACCATGTTTGTCAGGGCTGCCCAGCCCTGTTCCTGAAGATCTGTAGTCTAGAATATGTAGTATTTAGCCTCAACCCTAACAAAAAAACACCATATTCAGCAGGAACAGGGCTGTCCAACCCTTTCTCTGGAGATCTACCATCCCGTAGGTTTTCACTCTAACCCTAACAAAGTACACCTCAATCAATGGCTAGAACAGGACTGCCCAACCCTGTTCCTGGAGATCTACCATCCTGTAGGTTTTCACTCCATCCCTAACAAAGCTCACCTCATTCAACAGCTAGAGCAGGGCTGCCCAACTCTGCTCCCCAAACTATACCATCCAGATGCTTTTCTGCACCAAACCCATCAAATCAAAGGAGCAAGTTATGGGCTCCCAATGTGAAGCTCTCTACATGTGTCTAATACCATGTCTCATACAAATGATTAGGTACGTGTGCAAACCCATTTCATTTCTCTATCTTTGTGTTTCATTGGACCATAGCTCAACCTCATATTTGTGATGAGAACCGACTAAAACAATTCAATGACATCTTTGTCAAGACCGTCACCCATGATCACCTGTGGGCTCTCTCCTTAAAATGCTTTGCAGTGGTCAGAGAGGGTTGGGGTCCCAGGGTTCGGCCCGACATTAAGCTTCAGGCCACTGAGCCATTCATGGGTTGATGTGGACGAGCGTCTTTTCATATCAGAGTGGGCCTTTTGTGCCCTGGCTTTTGACTGAGGGCAAGATCAGCGGTTTAGAGTCCAGTGAGAGGTCATATTTTGGGGGCCCAGATGATGGGGGGGGGCAGATCCTATTTTTGTTCAGCCTTGTGATTTCAATTTTCCTGATCAGTAAACATAGGCTTACCCTCCCCAGTTGAGTGCTCATTTACAGAGGCCCTTCTAGGTTGAAATCTCAGGGTGCATTTCGAAGGCAAAGTATGTGCGAGATGCTTGTTCAGCCTATGAACAGCATGTGTACTATCACTGAGTATGCAGTATGCTGGAAACACATGAGGCTCAGAACATCCCTTTCATCTAGTCTTGGCTTGTTCCTGAGTAATTTTAAAATCAATATTACATCCCCTAAATATTCAACCGTCGTTTTCAAAGTCGTTTTCTGACAGAAAACACGTGAATACTGAGAGCACAACAGTACAAAGTGATCGATTTGTTTTCTTGACTAATTTTTTATATATCCAATTTGACAGCCCTTCTGGTGTCAATTGATGTAGCCTAGTGGTTAAGGTGACAGACTGCAACGCAGGTGACCAAGATTTGAACCCTGGTCAGTTGTGCTTTTTAAGTAGCAATGGTAGCATTTTTCATGTATAAATAATTGATGGGGTTTTTGTTCTTTTTACTTTTTCCGCATTTTTTTACCTTTCCGTTGTATTCATAATCTTATTAATTTGCTTTTTTTAAAAAAAAAATAAATCTGCTCCGGTGGAGCCAAACTTCATTTTTCTTTGTATTTATTGTCTTTGAATGGGATGGTATAGGCTATAGGACTGGCAGAAATAATAATTAAAAAAAAATATTTCTAAAGTCTAAAAATTAAAAACTGGTTGTATTTGGGTGGAATATATGCCTGTAGTGACATATAAGTGAAATTAAATGAGTTTTACAGTTTAATATTTGAGAAATCTGATTTGGCACACAAGGTACCTGAATTGCCAATTTGGAGAAGCCACCAAGACATTCTTCTCTAATTTTGTTCTGATTCACTTGATTAGAATATACTTTGGCACAGATAATGGTGAGATTCTGTGCTGTAAATTTTTAGAGGTTTCAGACTGCAACTGAATAAGTTTACAAGGAATAGAAATAAAACTTTGTTTGGTGCAAAATGAGATCTTTCATTTATACTGTGTTCCATCTTAATTTACTCTGACTCAGTGACATATATACTGATTTTAACACCATGGCAGAAACCCCAAAAGGTTTTACCTTTATTATGATACCAAGATCATTCAAATGGACCAGATAGTTGCAGAGATATACTCATTTCATTTTGGGCTTGCCATTTTCGAAAAAGAGCCTCAGGGCTTAAGGGGTTAAATTGCATTTCAGTAAATCTTATTCAGTTCAGGAAACTTGTTTAAATCTTTGTCTCCTTTATTGTAATTTAAACAATCGTGACATTTCAGATAGATAGCCTGCAATGCGGGATGTGCTATAAGCACATTCTGAAGTTAACAAAGTATTGCATCTTTTTTTTATGAAAGTGAAAAGAACCCTTTTCCCCCCACGATTGAATTTAAAAGGCCAATTTAATCTCTACATGATTGCACTCAGAAGGAAACTGCTTACCTGGCAATGGATTTTCAAATGATTAGAAAAATTTTTCAGTCCAGGAAAATGATTAAAAAGAGGTCAAGACTACTTATCAGTTGAAAGGAAATTTTTTGTGCCCCCTAATTTCTGCAGGCCAGCCGTCACTGGTGTACGCACAGCTATGGAGTATTCTGTGAACACAGAGCTCCTCGTACTGCACAGTATGCCCCTGTGACCTCTGGGACTCCAGCATGCTCATTGCCATGATAAACAGCGGCGGTGCTGGTGTAGTGAACTATTCTTACAAGCATTTATTTTTTTCCCTCGGGGTATTTTCCTTACCTTAGCACTGACCGCTGAGTGATCTGTGAGTATCTTCTGCCAATCTTTTGCCTTTGATCTTCTGCCAAACCCCCAAAGGGATCAATAAGAAGTTTGGTGCGCAGGTACATATGGCTGCGCAGATTCAATTTTGTTTGAGGTGTCAATACTCAACATGGAACATGGCCGCCAGTCGGCCATATTTAAAATTGCACTATATGATGCTGAAGAGCTTTTGAAAGCAGCCATAATGCTGAAACTCTGTACACACATACTTCTGAGGACATGGAAATAAAAAGTTTTGCTCTTAATTTACTACAATACTGCTTGCTTGAGCAACACACTTATGCTCAATAGCCAACTGGTTTACTCTTCAGTGTATAATGCTGGGTACAATAAAATTTTCCGTGATAGAAAGCAAAAAAATATCCACGGTTCAAGATCAAATACACAAAGAGCAGAAGCACGTTTGATGCAGATTTTGAAGTTTGCATGATAACTAGCATTAAGCCGTTTCGAAGCCTCCGCAAGTTTCAAAATGTTTGTTTATAGTAATAGATTTTTTTTCTTGACATTAATCTGAGCGGACATTTCTAAACATCCCGATTATACAGGAGTGGTGACAGATCATTTGTAAGTGGGATTGAAAATGAGCGGGAATTATACACGAGGACGAATTGTACCTCATACCGCTTCACTGCTCCTGGTTGTTCCTGGGTAAAAGCAGATATTTCCTGGGCGAGTACAGATGCCATTAAGAGCACTGAATGAGGAGAGAATAAATGGCTGGGGGGATGTGAAAGGGCTGGGATCTCTCTGAATACATCTCTCCCGCCGGGAAGTGTATCTCCAGCCTTTTACACACATCTATCTACAGGTCAGCACAGTCCCTCCAGCCTCCTGAGAAACTGTACTGCGAGTCCCATCGCGTGAGGGAACTCGGCTGTTTTATTTGTGCACAGAGAACGTCCATAAAGCACTGAACATTGTGGCGCCAGTAAATTTAACAAACATTTTTCACATTTTCAAAAGAAAAATATCACTTGCAAGAGAAAAACATTATCTGCACAATTGAGAGCAAAAATGTATTAAATGTCCCGACACGGAGCTCAGTTAACATAATATTCACTTCACAGGGGTAATGACCTGCATAAAGACTGAGTTTCATCATTGCACATAATTATATTAAAATGCGATCATGGTATCCCGCGGCATTTTGTATTTGACTGCAGAAATTCACATTTGATTGCAATAATTCACTGCTGAAAATGTCAAAGTCACATTTCAAACTGAATGAAATCCGACGGCATGAAAACGCTAATTTCACCCAGAGATGGGATCCTCGTGAGTGACCGCAGTAGTTTAGTCCTCCATCAGAGCTAGCTTTGAACTAACAGTGTTTGATGACTCAGCCTCTGCTTTAGGACTCTTCTCTGGAATGTTCGACATGTCATGGTTTGTGAGGCGTGCGTGTGTTTTGGACTTTTCTTTGTGGCTCTCGTCCCGGGACGAGATTGAATTTCCTTTCTATCGGATTCTTTAACAAGCTGGCTGATTGAACTGGGGCAGCGCTTCCTTGGACTCTATAAAAGCCGGAAGTCCGCCACACCTCCTTTGCTAGAGTGTCTGTTTGTAGCTAAGCACTATAGCCGAAGATATCTCTAGTCAGAATTTGTGTGACTTTATATCTTCCAGTTATTTTTGGAGTTCCTTCCTCTTTAGGAATTTTCCCTTTTCTACTTTTTCTCTCTCTCGTATTGCTTCCGTTTTTTTCGGACTATTATACGTCCTTTGGAAGCGCGAGTACTTTCTGGCGGTCTGTGTGATTCTCTGTGTTTGTATTGTGTCTGTGCTGCTCGTTCTCTCCCTGGCCGCTGCACCTGGCCTCTCTATTTTACCAGCCTTTACATTACAGACACTTATGGAATTTCTACTTCCTCCTCCATGGCCAGTGTACCCCTAATGAAAATGTCTTATATTTATGTCTCAGTAATACTACAGTATTTATGACATAACTATAGTATTATTATAGTTTGCAGAGTATAACTAGAGTTATACTATAGCCATCACATTATAACTATAGTATTGCCCAAGAGTGCCATAATATTACTATAGTTCACACAACTGTATTGCTGTAGTTTGAATAACTATGGTAGCACTATAGTAATGCGACACTATTGTGGCAAAAATACCATTCACTTACCATAGGGTAACCATAGCTTGGAACTACAGTAATTTTTCATGAGGGACTCATCAGATCCAGGGTTTATTGCCATCTACAGAGATCCTGCCATGCGGTGGTTCATCTTTATTCTGCCCCAGGAGATGAACTCTTGGCATGTGGGTTTGATTTATACCTGAACAATGTGCTTCAAACATTAAACCATGTTATGATGGTGATCGTTTTTGCATGACACGGTGCGTCAGCACCTCTTTCCTGCTTGTGTTCTGCTGACTGAAAAGGCAATGACACTGCTTCAGGTGCGAGAAGCATTTTATTTATTTTGAATTTAGAGTTTTCAGTGCTGCAAGATACGTTGTAGATGCACATGCAGTCCAGCTGCTGACCTGGTATATTTGCCTGAGGAAGCACTGGCTTTACTCTGTGCAAAATTAAATCTGTCCATCTTCGCTTGTCTGGCTTATTTCAAACCTTTGAAATTGGCTTTGCATATCAAATATGAACATGACTCAAGATTTGGCGACCATTGCCTGCTTCTCACTTCAAATCTTTCCAAAAATGAATTTTAGCCAATTTTAGTTTTGGTGGAATAAAAGAAGGTGATCTGCCATATTGTTCTAGTTTTTACAAATCAGGCAAAAGGTTTTTCCAAAACTAGAAAATGCAGAATAAATCCCAACACCCCCCGCCAAACATGTTTTGATTTAAGTTGGCTCTTCCGGTGGATTTTAACTCACTCATTGGAAGGTGAATGACCCTCGTGTTGTTGACTCCAAAAGTTTATTGCATCTCTGTGGTGATATGAGGCACTGGTGTTACACTATTTGTATACCCCAGAGGAAACAGAAAACCGCAAAAAGTGACCCACACTAAAGTTCCCTCAGAGTAAGAGCAGGACTGCTGCACTCTTCCTCAGCACAGAAGCCAAATGCACTACTTCTTGATCTCACCAGAGGAGGCACTGTACCTCTGCAGACTCACTGCTGTCTGAGTCCTGTGGTTCCCAGAGATTAGGAACTCAAAGGCCAGGCCCATGCCTGTTACAGTTTAATAGTGCAGGATTTTCTGTGAAATGGGTCACTGTGGCACAACAGTAATACAGAACAGAATATGTGACATTTGAAGCAGTACTCTGGTCCAAGTAGATGAAAAAATAAATTACAGCAGTTAAATTAATGTCCTTGTCTCCTGTTTGCATTTCGCCCGCATGAGCAAAATAATGCTGGCATTTGTCTTTTTTTAGCACTGATTCTCATCATTGTTTGAGATTTTATCAAATCTCCGGAGTGCCCATGTTTCTGACAGTATTTTTGGTCCCAGCTATCCGTCCCGGCTATTTCACAGAGGGTCATTTAATCTGAATGACCTTCTCTCTTTTGAATGCAGATTTTTTTTAGAGTATTTCTTTTCAAAGTTTGAATTTAGAGGTCCAGGATATAAGTTTCAGTTACTGTTGGTGACTATCATATCACACTGTTATAAACTGGCACCTTTTTTGCCAGATATTTTAACTGTAATTTCACAATCAGTTTATAACAGAGTGCAAATGGCGACTCAAATCCTCACGCTCCTGCGTATCACTTGTGTAACTTGAGAGGGGTCAAAGCTGCATAAATACCCTGCAGGCCAGCCTGGTGCAGCCGTAACCCATAAACCTCTGCTGCGTGCAAAGCCTGGACCACTGCAGTGACACGTGCCAATTTTGTGGTTCTGTTTATGTTAACTGTAAACCACAGCTACAGATAAAATAACAAGGAAACACTGTGTTAATTTTACTGTTAAATTTAGTCAATTGAATGTTCACTTTTTCCTGATTCTCCTTCCTAACCTGTGATCTCGCACCATCATGTGGTGTTTGGGCCAGAATGACCCAGTTCCATTACACTCCTGCGGAGTTACTCTAAAGCCCCTCTGGTGAAGCAAATAATCCCAGCCCATCGAAGCAGGGTTATTATCAGACCCATCTTCGATATGTGCTGGGCAATTTCACACAGGCGAACACACACACACACTCACACAGGCACACACTCACACATGAGCGCTCACGCACAAGTATGCGCAGCTATCCTTCTTAGGACATTGCATTGACTTCTATTCATTATTAACAGCCTAACCTTAACCCTATCCAAATCATGCCTAACCCTAACGTTCACCTAACCTCTATTCACACCTGACCCCTAACCTTAAGCATGACCTCAGAGATGATGTTTTGCTGTATTAGGACCAGGCTTCGGTCCCCATAAGGACTACTGGTCCTGAAAAGGTCAGTGTTAGTACTGGAAAAGGTCCACAATAGGTGACAAAAACATGGACAAACACACACACACACACACACACACACACACACACACTAACATATACTGCACATAAATGTGCATATGTCTGCATTGCTCTTACAAACAAATATTTAGCCATCCACATTGAACAGGATTTGCATGTGTGTTTTCTGGCAGGGAAAATACATGTTAAAAAAAAAAAAAAAAAATGAATGTGGCAGGAACCTATCCTGGAAGAACTTTTAAAAAAACCTGAGAAAATGAAAAGCCCTGACACTGAGACCTTCTGTTTACCTTCCATATTTTTCTCCCGCCTGGTTCCATTTCCCCTGTCTCAAGCTGCTTTCACACCAGACGCGAAACGAATTTTTCGCACGACAGATTACATTCAAAGTTAATGCAAAGATGCGAATACACGCTTTTTGCGTTTCGCGTGTATTGAAACAACATTGAAACAACGTTGGGTAAGAGTTCCACACACAACCTCCAGCAAAATCGAAAAAAATCGCAACTTTTTCGGCTTACCTTAATGTTTAGATAGTGAAAAATTTGGATGTGGAAAAACGTTGAGGGCACATCCAGTTAAGAGAATTTACACTTTAATTTCTAAAGCGTCTATACATGCGGCAAGTTTATAAAGGTGGCAGCCATGACACTGTTGACCTAACCTTAACCAAACTCATAGGGAATGCTATCCCTATCCCTATCCCTAACCTTAACCCAACTCATAGGGAATGCTATCCCTATCCCTGTGCCTAACCTTAACCCAACTCATAGGGAATGCTATCCCTATCCCTATCCCTATCCCTAACCTTAACCCAACTCATAGGGAATGCTATCCCTATCCCTGTGCCTAACCTTAACCCAACTCATAAGGAATGCTATCCCTATCCTTATCCCTAACCTTAACCCAACTCATAAGGAATGCTATCCCTATCCCTATCCTTAACCTTAACCCAACTCATAGGGAATGCTATCCCTATCCCTGTGCCTAACCTTAACCCAACTCATAAGGAATGCTATCCCTATCCCTATCCCTAGCCTTAACCCAACTCATAGGGAATGCTATCCCTATCCCTGTGCCTAACCTTAACCCAACTCATAAGGAATGCTATCCCTATCCTTATCCCTAACCTTATCCCAACTCATAGGGAATGCTATCCCTATCCCTGTGCCTAGCCTTAACCCAACTCATAAGGAATGCTATCCCTATCCCTGTGCCTAACCTTAACCCAACTCATAAGGAATGCTATCCCTATCCCTATCCCTAACCTTAACCCAACTCATAGGGAATGCTATCCCTATCCCTGTGCCTAACCTTAACCCAACTCATAGGGAATGCTATCCTTATCCCTATACCTAACCTTAACCCAACTCATAGGGAATGCTATCCCTATCCCTGTGCCTAACCTTAACCAAACTCATAGGGAATGCTATCCCTATCCCTATCCCTAACCTTAACCCAACTCATAGGGAATGCTATCCCTATCCCTTTGCCTAACCTTAACCCAACTCATAAGGAATGCTATCCCTATCCTTATCCCTAACCTTATCCCAACTCATAGGGAATGCTATCCCTATCCCTGTGCCTAGCCTTAACCCAACTCATAAGGAATGCTATCCCTATCCCTGTGCCTAACCTTAGCCCAACTCATAAGGAATGCTATCCCTATCCCTGTGCCTAACCTTAACCCAACTCATAAGGAATGCTATCCCTATCCCTATCCCTAACCTTAACCCAACTCATAGGGAATGCTATCCCTATCCCTGTGCCTAACCTTAACCCAACTCATAGGGAATGCTATCCTTATCCCTATACCTAACCTTAACCCAACTCAGAGGGAATGCTATCCCTATCCCTGTGCCTAACCTTAACCCAACTCATAGGGAATGCTATCCCTATCCCTATCCCTAACCTTAACCCAACTCATAGGGAATGCTATCCCTATCCCTTTGCCTAACCTTAACCCAACTCATAGGAATGCTATCCCTATCCTTATCCCTAACCTTATCCCAACTCATAGGGAATGCTACCCCTATCCCTGTGCCTAGCCTTAACCCAACTCATAAGGAATGCTATCCCTATCCCTGTGCCTAACCTTAACCCAACTCATAGGGAACGCTATCCCTATCCCTATACCTAACCTTAACCCAACTCATAAGGAATGCTATCCCTATCCCTGTGCCCAACTCTAACCTTAACCCAACTCAGCCACAAACAATGGTTTGTTCTGCTCAAATTATTCTACCCAGGGCCAATGGATCAGCCGGCTCACCAGCATGAAAGACATCAAAATGAATATTCACATGACATCTCCTCATTGACAACAACAAATAAAAGAAAGAAAAAAAATGAATATGTTATTTCTTGGCCACTCCAAAATGTTCACTTTGTTGTCCACTAACCATTTCTTGACAGATTTGGCCGTGTGTTTGGGATCATTATCCTGTTGGAAGATCCATTCCTGCCCAAGACCAAGTTATTCACTGGATTGCTTGATGTTTTCACTGAGGATCTGGATATAGTGGTCCTGTTTCATAATGCCATTCACTTTAACAAGGTTTCCAGGCCCATTCGCTGAAAAGAAACCCCAGAGAATGATACTCCTGCCGCCTAGTTTGACCGTTGGGACCGTGTTTTTCAGGTTGAATGCTTCACCTTTCTTACGCCAAACAAAAGCCACATCTCTGTTCCCAAACAGCTCCATCTTTGTTTCATCCGTCCATAACATTGGCAGCCAGAAGCTTATATCTTCATCCAGGTGAGCTTTTGCGAAGGCTAGACTAGTTCTTGTGTGTCTGGGTTGGAGAAGCGTAAGTGGCGTAAGAAAGGTGAAGTGTTCAACCTGAGAAACACGGTCCCAACGGTCAAACACGGTGGCAGGAGTATCATGCTCTGGGGTTGCTTTTCAGCAAATGGGCCCGGAAACCTTGTTAAAGTGAATGGCATTATGAAACAGGACCAGTATATCCAGATCCTCAGTGAAAACTTCAAGCAATCCGGTGAATAACTTGGTCTTGGGCAGGAATGGATCTTCCAACAGGATAATGATCCTAAATCCACGGCCAAATCTGTCAAGAAATGGTTAGCGGACAACAAAGTGAACATTTTGGAGTGACCAAGCCAGAGCTCCGACCTCAATCCTATCAAAAATCTGTGGAGGGAACTGAAGACCAAGGTCATGGCAAGGAAACCCTTAAATCTTAAGAATCTGGAGAAGTTTGCCAAAGAGGAGTGGGCCAAAACCCCTGTGGAAAGGTGTAGAAACCTTATGATCAACCACAGGAAGCGTTTGGAGGCTGTAATCATGAATAAAGGCTTTGCTATCAATTACTGAGAAAAGGGTATGAATAATTCTGGACATGGCATTTTTTTGTAAATCTGTCAAATAAAATGCCAAAAAGTATTGTATTTCTTGAAAAATTGTTTACTGTACTTCTTACAGCCTTATGTCAACTTACTGTGTCATCTGTGCAAGAATAAATTTGATTTGTCAAAAAAAAAAAAACAAAAATTGGTAGGGGTATGAATAATTTTGGGCGCGACTGTATATATCTGTATATATATAATTATACCTTTGGTTGTCTTTCACCCTTCAGCGATGAATGGAAACTGATGTGCTGAGCTGGCAACAAACTCAGTTGGTGTAGTGGTTAAGCCCACAGTGTATGGTGTGTTTGAAATTGCTTTGTCAACAGGTTCCCAGGTTTGAATCCCACTGTAGACACTAATGTAATGTCTAACTCAACATGTAAACCTTGATCACAGCCTCATTGATGGAGGAGAGGAAAAAAAAAGAAAGCACATAAAAAAGAAGGTCAGAATAAGTTGGAGAGATCGGACACAGAGTGAATGTCACCAGGGAAGAGCACGGTGGGGGAAACTGGAATTACCGCTAAAAATTTTTTTTTTTCCCTTGCGCCACATCTACCCCTTCCTTTTAAAATTTCCCCCCATGATTCTAAACCCCTTCTCACTCATAAACCCCCCCAAAAAATATTTGTGCCCCCTTTTAAAATCGTTCTGGCCAAAAAAATCCCAAAAAAGTGGAGGTTGTGTATGGGACTCGTGCCCAACGTTGAGAAAACGTTGCGAAATCAACGTTGATTCATCTTTCAAAATCAAAACATAATTCAACAGTTATTCAACGTTGACACAAGACCTAAATTCACCTATGTTGAGTTCACCTACGTTGAAAAAACGTTGCGAATCAACGCTGACTCATCTTTCAAAATCAAAACATAATTCAACGGTGATTCAACTATGGTCCATGACGTTGATTCAACAGTTAAAAAACGTTAAAATGCCTGCTGGGCTCTCCAGCAAGGAGATATCAAATTTGAAAAAAAAAAAAAAAAAAATTCATTCGTATTATTACATTTTAATACTTTCAAAGAGAAATTTAGGCATATTTATATTTTAGCTGCCTTCCAGCTCTTACATAAAGCATGTTTGTGGATAAACCCAGGGGTAGTTTGTCAGTGTTGTCTTCGATCGATAGCTTCAGAATGGGCTGTTTTCAAGTGCAGTGCTTATACAACAGTACCGGCAGCTCTCTACTGTGTTGTAACCAGGTCAAAGCTAACACTACCCCTACCACGCACATGTGTTTGCACTGACACCAGTCACTGATATGAGCCACGACAAAAAAAGCAAATAGACCTCGTGACCCACTTATGAACAAGATAAGAGCACTCAGTGTCATTCGAATGACCCAGTTTGCTTCATTAAATGTCGTCAACAGCATTGGCGACGCTAACATGTAGCTGCTGTGTGTCTGAAGCAGGTGTGATTGGACATTGCATTCAGGAGTTAAAGCTCATTATAGCCCACAAAAATTCATTGGCTTTCTGTGGCAACAACTTTTAATGCGGCAACTTTTGTACATAACATTAAAAGACCTTGATCTAGAAATTCTGTGTACCAAATTTCACAGGAATTGGTTGCAATATGTTGGATGAGATAGAGTTTAAAGGTTTTACTATAAATATATATATATATATATATATATATATATACAAATGGAGAAAATCTAGTCATATGGCCTATATGGATAGATTTGTGTAGACTCACAGAATCCTGAAAAAAGAAAAGTTTGGTTTCTGAGACCTATACGGTTCAAAAGTTACAGGCCAAATCGGAATTTTTGTTGTCACACCGCAATCTTCTGGTCGCTCAATGCAAAAATTCTAAAATAGTGAAAGGCGCCATCCCAGCTCATGATTTGTGAGAGAGCAAAGTTTATAGGAAAATAAAAAAATGGTTATCAAGTTATGCTCCTGATAAAAACTTGTTCACAGACAGACAGATGGACATTTGGATGAACAGACAGAAAAAGCAATAGCTATATTCCGGGCATTATATACCGGAAGGATAAAAAGTAACTTGAGGTAATTAGGGTGTAAAATCTGGTAGGAGAGCAGTTGTAAAGGGTTGTTTTTAGCATTTATAGGTGTGCTCACCATTACAAGAAAAGGGCAAAGAGAACTTATGGCATTGAAGGTAACACTGAAGTGGGGCACACTGTGTTAGTAGAGCGTCACTGAGAGTCACGGCGATGCGGGACAGCTTGACACACGGCTCTTAAATAGCGCGTCGGTGTCATCGGAACCGTGAAAGCGACAGGTGGCTGCGGATGGGGCCAGACCTGCTGATTCTGCTGGGATGTGATGGCCTAGATTATGAGGGGCGGGACAGTTTTCCGTCTGGGGAGACCCATTTACGTCAACACCCCCCACCGCTAAACCCCCTGACCTCGACCAAACTCCGTGTGAACCTGCGCTTCCTGTCTGCACACGAGGCCAGCTGGCACCGCTCTGAGCTCGCTCCAGTCCCTTATTTATCCACCACCCTCTTCCTTTCCTTCCCTCCTTTCCTTGCTCTTAACTGTACCTATGGGGCAGGCAAGGAAAGTAAGTGAAGAGCGAGGACTCTAGGAAACACAAAATAGACTAATGAACTGTCCGGACTCCTTCAAACATCAGTGACCGGCACAATGGAAGGGGCAATGTGGAGCCACACCTCGGTTCTGAAAAATAACCTCAGCAGAGGATGAACTTCTCACTCCCGCTCCCTGATGTCGTGACTGAATATTTAACAGATCAGGAGGTTGAAAATGTGTCGGACCAGGATCCATTTTCAGGTCAGGCGAGGAGCGGCCCAGAGCCTGGTACTGGGCTTCTGAACTTTAGCCAGAAAGGGCTGGTTTGGGTGCAGCGCTCATTCCAACCAAACACTTACACACCGGCCCATTCTGCAGAGGGGAATCTGGTGTGTGACTGCAAGGCTGGAATGAAAGCCTGTATCCACACCAGATATACACCAGATATAATTCAGTGCCCTAGCATTACTGCGGCGCATCTCAAATATTATTATTATCATAATTATTACCTCCGCCAAATGAAGTCGACAGGAGGTATGTGATCAGTGCTGTTTGTTTGTGTGTTTGTATGTGAACAACATAACTCAAAAAGTAATGAATGGATATCTCTGAAATTTTGTGGGTGGGTTGCTATTACATCAGGGATGGACCATATTGATTTTCACCGCGATCAGTCAAACAATATGGCCGCCACGGCAGCCATCTTGAAATCCTATGACACGCGATAACTGAACTTCGCTTTCACTCAGCAAGATTTGGACTGTGCTGCCATGGCGGAGGTTTGCACTCTAGGAGTGCCTCAAGTTATTATTTATTATTATTATTATTATTATATATGAGCCAAAACATTAATAATACTTGCAGATGAAGCAAAGAACATTGATTCCCTCAAAATGACGGTACATGTCAAGGTCGGCAGACAGATCTTAGACAGCAAGAGAACAGTCAGTTCTCATATACAAGAAGTTGGATGTGAGAGGAATGAGAAACTGAACAACTTTGACGAGGGCCAAATCGTGATGACCTGGCGAACGGGTTACAGCATCTCTGCAGTGGCAAGACTTCTGGGGAGTTCTCTGTCAGCAGATGTGAGTACCTACAGACAGAGGTCAAAGCAGGGCTGTAAAGTCTGGGTTCAGAAAGTAAAAATCCTCCCCAGAACTTTATTCCAACCACCTGGATTTACTTCTGACAGGAGATAGAGCCAATATGAGTGATCAGCTCATTCTGTGGGAGTGAGAAAAACTTGGCAGGACTTTTACTTTCTGACCCCTGGATTTCGCACCTCTGGGTCAAAGGAGGGACAAACCATGAATCGAGGACACGGTTTTGGGTGCCGAAGGCTCATCGATGCACACTGGCAATACAGGTTACCCTGTCTGGTCCAGCTACCCTGGGTCTGGAAATTCAAGAGGACGTCAGATTGATTGGGCTGTTTCAGCAGAATGAGGGGGACGTACACAATATTAGGCTGGTGGTTTTAATGTAGTGGCTGATCGGTTTACATAAGGGCCCCCCCAAACTGAGGGCCACTGGAATCACCACCTCCCCCCACCAGAGCCGGAGAATCCAGGTTCACAGAGTAAAAATCCAGCCCAGAGTTTTGTTCCAGCTGGATTTGATATTCAGCACGACTCCTCCTCCAGGAGGTATAACTAATCAGGGAAAATCAGGCAGATGAGTTCATGGGTGCAGGAGAAACATGTTGGGACTTTTAGTCTCTGACGCCTGGATTTCCCTCCTCTGCCTCGTACCCGGTGTCATACAGCACCCTGGTCTTACTGCAGGGGCAACACAAACGCACCCACACCGGCCCTTTTCAGATAAGTTTGGACACCTCTGATTGTAATGAGACTGAGGTCATGTGACGCACTGTCCACATTAACACCAGGAGAGCTGTGTGAGGTCAGGAGATCGGAGCACGGTCATGCCTAATGCATCTGCCTTGTAGCATTTTACACTCGTGTGCCGGTTACTGGGCAACCCTCCCAGCTAACTGAGGGATGGGCAGGACTAGCAGTGCAGGCTGTTGATTATGTAGCAGCTGTAAAACACAGACTGGGTCCAGCTAACTGCCCTCAGGGGCAAATCTGCTGAAAAGAGAGTCTAAACAGCGACCTCTGCTGGTCGGCACTGCACTGGAGCGCTCCTCTTGCTGTTTTTACAACAGGATTACAGTTTTTGTGCTTTATTTTTGCCTGAAATCATCTTCAAATTAGCGTGTTCGGGAAAGAAGAATGCCCCAAGGAAATGCCAAAGAGGTTTTAAAAACTGACGGTGAACTCAGAGGGTGAAACCCATCTCGAATGTGTGACAAACTTCCACTGATGCTTTACACCTTTACTGTGATGTAAGAAAAAAAAAACAGAATTATTCCAGTTTACCCCAATATTGAACATACCCAAGCTGTACTTTTCTGTTGGGATAGTATAATGTACTTAGGAATTCTTACGTACAAAAATCCTCTTCTCTGAATCCTAACTTGAAAAACAATTTTTCTCATTCAAAAAAGAAGGTGGCACAGTGGTCATCACCGGTGCCACCCAGTGAGGAGGTTTTGGGTTTGAGCCTGGGTCAGAACCACCCTGTGTGGAGATTGCATGTTCTTGCCTTGTTCATGTGGGTTTCCTCCAAGTTCTGTACTCCAGTTTCCCTCACCCTGAAACACGTTATGATTTGTGATTGCTGCTGTTCTGGTTTATGTTTATTTCCACTTGGTTTAGTTTATGCATTCAGAATCATCTGCCAGTTTATGCGCATCGTTTCCCCCAAAGATGTCTTGCGTTTCCATGTTCTTTGCCAGTGCACGCCCCCTGTCTGCGAGATGTCACATTTCGGGTGATTTCGAAAGTTACCGGTGTTTCACAAGTTCTTTCTTCCCTCCTTTACTTCCTTCAACACTGATTACTAATTACCTCCGCCAACAAAGTTGGAGCGGTTATGTTTTTGCCCCCGTTTGTCTGTTTGTCTGTCTATTTGTGAAAAACATAACTCAAAAAGTAATGCACGGATTTGTCTGAAATTTTGTGGGTGCATTGCTATTACATCAAGGACGGACTTTATTGATTTTCACCGCGATCAGGGAAACAATATGGCCACCACGGCAGCCATCTTGAAATCGTACGACACGCGATAACTGAACTTTGCTTCCACTCAGCAAGAATTGGATTGTGCTGCCTTGGCGGAGGTTTGCACTCTATGAGTGCATCTAGTTAAGTACTAATTCTACTAACACTATGTTTTGTCTAGTTTATCTACTAACCCTTACTAATGTACTAATCCTGTAAATAACTAACATACTAACTTGCACTATTTGGGTAAAATTATTACTGCACAGACTATTAACTTTAATAATTGAATCTCTTGCTTTCCACACTAATCTGTAACTCCAACCTCTTTGCTCTCCCAGTGCTTTGCCTTTGTTCTGCAGAAACCTTGCAACTATCTCTTATACTAATCTGTTTCTTCCATCTCTCCCCACTTAGACACTCCTTTAATGAAGCTGTTGTTGTTTGAGGATGTCATGTAAAAACTAGTCTTGGTCATTGTTTCCCATTTTGAATTGTTTAATTACCTCTTGTGTTTTCCCCTCTCAGTTAATGTTTAGATTATTCCTCACACCTGCTGCCCCGCCTAGCTCGTTACCTCCCTTGTGTATATATAGTCCCTCACTTCTGCTTAGCTCTTGTCAGACTGTTGATCAACTTTTCTCTGCGCCGAGCTCCATGTACGCCAGCGATCTGATTGTGATTTTGTGACGCTCTTCTGTTTGACACTGAATTATGTCTTTGCCTGCCTGGTTCTGTTTGCTCCTGATTACGATCCATTTTCTGCCCGACCACGATTGCGGTGTATTGCTGACCTGGCTTTTGAAATTCGGATTACAGACACTCTACTTCCCCACTGACGCACGATTTGGTACTGTTGCCTGTACTTTTTGGGTTTTGAACCCCTGCCTGTCTTTGGACTCTGTTTTTTGGATTGCCCCTCTGTACCATCATTGTGTTTACCTGGATTTGGACTCGGACTGAATAAAGACCACAATTTTTGCACTTCTGAACTACTGTACCAGACATTACAGTATAGAAACACTCCTACCAGTGTCCCTGACCAAGGCTCTAGCTTTAGAAAGACATGCTCTATAGGAATACTCCTACCAGTGTCCCTGACCAAGGATCTGGCTTTAGAAAGACATGCTCTATAGAAACACTCTTACCAGTGTCCCTGACCAAGGCTGTGGCTTTAGAAAGACATGCTCTATAGGAACACTTCTACCAGTGTCCCTGACCAAGGCTCTGGCTTTAGAAAGACATGCTCTATAGGAACACTTCTACCAGTGTCCCTGACCAAGGCTCTGGCTTTAGAAAGACATGCTCTATAGGAACACTCCTACCAGTGTCCCTGACCAAGGCTCCTGCTTTAGAAAGACATGCTCTATAGGAACACTCCTACCAGTGTCCCTGACCAAGGCTCCTGCTTTAGAAAGACATGCTCTATAGGAACACTCCTACCAGTGTCCCTGACTAAGGCTCTGGCTTTAGAAAGACATGCTCTATAGGAACACTCCTACCAGTGTCCCTGACCAAGGCTCTGGCTTTAGAAAGACATGCTCTATAGGAACACTCCTACCAGTGTCCCTGACTAAGGCTCTGGCTTTAGAAAGACATGCTCTATAGGAACACTCCTACTCCCCAGTGTCCCTGACCAAGGCTCTGGCTTTAGAAAGACATGCTCTATAGGAACACTCCTACCAGTGTCCCTGACCAAGGCTCTGGCTTTAGAAAGACATGCTCTATAGGAACACTCCCACCAGTGTCCCTGACCAAGGCTCTGGCTTTAGAAAGACATGCTCTATAGGAACACTCCTACCAGTGTCCCTGACCAAGGGTCTGGCTTTAGAAAGACATGCTGTATAGGAACACTCCCACCAGTGTCCCTGACCAAGGGCCTGGCTTTAGAAAGACATGCTCTATAGGAACACTCCCACCAGTGTCCCTGAGCAAGGCTCTGGCTTTAGAAAGACATGCTCTATAGGAACACTCCTACCAGTGTCCCTGAGCAAGGCTCTGGCTTTAGAAAGACATGCTCTATAGGAACACTCCTACCAGTGTCCCTGACTAAGGCTCTGGCTTTAGAAAGACATGCTCTATGGGAACACTCCTACCAGTGTCCCTGACCAAGGCTCTGGCTTTAGAAAGACATGCTCTATAGGAACACTCCTACCAGTGTCCCTGACCAAGGCTCTGGCTTTAGAAAGACATGCTCTATAAGAACACTCCTACCGGTGTCCCTGACCAAGGCCCTGGCTTTAGAAAGACATGCTCTATAGGAACACTCCTACCGGTGTCCCTGACCAAGGCTCTGGCTTTAGAACTGTAGTTGGTCCCTGGGTGCTGCTCTGTTGCTGCCCACTGCACCCAAGTTACTACTGTAGAATGGGCCAAATGCAGAGTAAATATTACCCCTCAGAGAACAACAAAGTGTCTTATTAGATGTATCATGCTTCTTGAGAAAATGAAGGGCTTTAAGTGAGTGTGCCGTGAGAGCTGTGTACATGAACATGCTTTCCCTGTGCTGTGCACGGGATCACACTGATTAACTGAGCAGTACACATGGACATATATTTTATCAGAGCTGTGTGTTTGAGAACAGTACCTGTTACAGAATGAAGAACACCCCGTTCTCGAGAGCTGGCCTGACCTGTACTGTATGTACTGGAAACATGCACAGGCTTTATTTAGACACAGAAATCTGTACCACCCATACCGTAAATGCCAGATGTCAGTTTATATTTGCAGACTGCTTCTCTGTATATTCCCCCACATCTCAAATTCCTCAGAATTAGATCGACGGTACAGGACTCCCCCATCCACCGGTCGGGTGCAGCAGAAAACGTCTTTTTTGTGTTGACATCGTTCAGTGGAAGAACAAGATGCTTCAGTGCATGACCTGAATGCTTTGTTATTATAATGGTGTTATTTTAATGGGTAATAGATTCTGCATCTTGCTCTGTGCCTTACCCAGAGCCTCACATCTTGGGCACTGATCAGAATACGAGTCAGTCTCAGAGTGTACATTCGTGGGAGTAACACTGACACATTTCTGTGATGTTGCACCTTAATTTGAACGTTAAAAATCTTCCTTCCACAGTAAGACATTAGTCTCTGTTCAGCTCGCTCCTCAGAATACGGCTGACTCATTGTACTGATGTCCATCATTATACAGTACATCTATATGGCCTTACCTACGGCGATGGCGCACCCAGAACAAACCGGCCCATTCCAGGCTTCTTTCCACACCCCGGGGAACTCTGGGTAATGCCACACAGGGGTGTCTGTGTACTGCTGAGAAGTGTGCAGGCCTGTTTTTATTTATTACCTGCTGCAAGAGTGTCAGCTTGTGCTGTTTTCACCTTGTGAGTGAGTGTGCGTGTGTGTGTGTGTGTGCGTGTGTGTGTGTGTGTGTGCGTGTATGCACATGTTATCAAGGCAAAATGTAGCCCTAGTGACACCTACTGCAGCAGGAAATTCCACCACAGCAGTTTTGAGTAACTTTGCCAGGTGTTCATAGGTACTGTATGCCAATCTGTCAGTGTTTGTGGACTGATAGAGCAAAAGCATCACAACCATGCAAGAGACAGTTTCAAAACTTTAGTTGAGATTTTGTTGAGAGCTTTAGTTTTTAGTTGAGATGAAAACAAAGCCTGGGCTCGAGGGTGCGTGCGGTTTGAAGCCTGGGCTCGAGGGTGCGTGCGGTTTGAAGCCTGGGCTCGAGGGTGCGTGCGGTTTGAGTGAGGTCACCAGAAACAGGGGGGTCAGAGGA
The DNA here is from genome assembly GCA_029692085.1 of Gymnothorax javanicus. Taxonomy (NCBI): domain Eukaryota; kingdom Metazoa; phylum Chordata; class Actinopteri; order Anguilliformes; family Muraenidae; genus Gymnothorax; species Gymnothorax javanicus. Next base: position 8,971,591 of record CM056201.1, read on the forward strand.
GCAGTTAGCATAATGCTATCTCAAAAAGGCCTCCAGTTTATTTATTCTCAGGACTTCATCGTCCTGGTGGCGTAAAACATGAGCATAGAAGCTGTTTGCTGATGCAATGAAAAACCCAAGGTATTGGTTCAAAGGATATCAAAAACATTACCTAGTTCATAAATCCATAAAATTACAAAGTTTTGAGTGCAGGGCTGTCTCTATGTTTTGACAGGGCAAGTCACGCAATGGCAGCAAGAGTCTTTAAACAACAAACCTGGCTTCCAAATAAGCTGTCAAATATTCTTCGACTTATCGAAGGTCAAGTTGAGTCGCTCTTCGCACAGCAAATGACATTGGTTATGCAATGTCCCACACCACAGCGTTGCGATAAGCCTAATGATCAACATGATATTGCACCGCCATGCGGCTGTGATGTGACACCAGAAGCGAAGGTTTGCACCCTGAGGTGAGTGATACGAGCTCGCTGCTCACATCGGATATCAACAGGTGATGGGAGGGCTTGTTTCTTAAACCTCTGTGACCTCTGATCTGCAAAAACAAACAAACAAACAAACAAACAAAAATAGAAGTCAATCTTTTCAACTATTATAATTGTATATTCAATACTTAAGAGGGGCTCCACATAAATATCAACTGGAGTCGTGCAAGATAGAAACTTTCAAATTTTGCTCAAATAATTCTTTTGGGTCACTGATTACAGAAATAAAAATTTTAGGTTGATTGGACAAAAATTTATTTTGTGGGACAACTGAAACCGTTGAGCCCAGATCGGTCCACGAAAAGCGACTAAAACTGGGTCGGTATGTGGAAGCTTTTTTTCAGGCGATCGCACGCTTATGCCTAAAACAAATTAAATCACGCTAATCTGTCATGTCCACTGCTTAACTCTCTTCAGTTCTGAGCTGATTGAGCAAAAAGGAAATTTTTGACAGCGTCCTGAAATGCAATCTCTATGGATGTCATTTTCCATAACCAGATTTTCCATAGTTTTCATGCCCTCTAAATCACAATTGCCACACGGCTGTTGATAAAGTCCTTTTATTTATCAGATACAGCAACACTTCCGCTACAAAATGGCAAAATAAAATTTTGGTTAACTTTAATTCCATCCTGCTGGGAGCTCCAAACGTGAGAGCCACTTGAGCTCCTAAATTGACCTCCTGACACTTTCAAGCTACGAGCCGTAATCAACAACAAGACAAACAGCATCCTCTCTAGACAGAATCATTTGCTGAAATCAAGTAAAAACCCGAATTATAAGAAAACATTCTGTTCCAGTGGTTCTCAGGATCATTTTTTTTTTCCGTGTGAGAGGCGATTTGAGTTATATATTTTTGCTCAGACGCGATTCCCTGTCTGCAAAATTAATTGTCAGGGCCAAAATGAATAACAAATGGTAGAATTACAGAACAAACTTCATGCACTTGTAAATTCCAGTGCTGTTCACATACTAATGAAATGAGAGAGAATTCATTTCTTTACATAACTTTTCCTTGATATGCGATTTCTCAGCATTGAAGGTGCTTGTAGTGATTTCAGAACTTTAAAACTACAGAGGAGTGAATTCCTCTCAGTCGATCAACATGACATATGGTAACAATAACATGACCATAGGAAACCCACATGTCCCAGGTCTTCACAGCCGCGGTGCAAAGAGTTTTTTTTTTTTGTGGCAACGTGGCAATCAAATCACCAAATTAATATTCCAATCCAAATATACTGAACTGATTTCTGATTTATAAATATTACCTTATTGACAGAACTATATATCAATCAGTGCTAATACCATCTTCTTATACTCGTGTGGATTTTTCCAGAATTGCGACCGCACCTTCAAAGGTACCCATTTTGATTGGCATTCATGAGAGATCCTCTATTTACATCTGTTGTCATGCACCCCTGCACCAAGTACCGTGCACATTCACTGACAGAATAACTGCTCCAGCAGCGATAATTCTGACATAATACAATCTTAGAAGATGAGATGTGAGATGTCCATTTACTGCATTATAACATTCAGTTGCAATCAAAATTATTCAACCCCTGTTGCAAATTAGGTTTACTGGCAAAATTTACAAACTTTCAGCTGTTTGCAGTGAACAAATCAAACAAGAACAATTTAAATGGCTCAACACAACAAATATTACGAGTGGCTTCTCCACATTCAATACAAAATGCCGCTTTTAATGAGTACTGCAGGCTCAAAATTATTCAACCCCTTCATGACAAGCATCTTTAATACTTTGTAGAGCACCCTTTTGCTGCTATGACCTGCTGGAAATGTGATGCATAGGCAGACAACAGCTTCCGGCAGCATTCCCAAGGAATCTTAGCCCAGTCCTCATGGACAATGGCCTCCAGTTCACTAATATTCTAGGGTTTGCGTGCTGCAACTGCTTTCTTCAAATCCCCGCAGAGATTTTTTATGGGGTTCAAGTGAGGCGACTGTGATGGGCACTCTAGAATCTTCCCAGACTTCCCCTGAAATCAGGGCTTGGTGGATGTTGAGGTATGCTTAGGATCATTGTCCTTTTGGAAGGTCCAATGATGCCCAAGCGTCAGCTTCCCTAAAGACGACATGACATTTTCTCCTTGGATACCCTGGTACTTGACTGAATCCATCTTGCCCTCCACACTTTGCAGGTTTCCAGTGCCAGAGGAAGCAAGGCAGCCGCAGAGCATCAAAAAGCCCCCACAATTCTTCACTGTGGGCAGGGTGTACGTTTCAGCATATGCTTCTTTATTCCTCCTGCAGACATACCACTGATTCATAAGCCTGAAATATTCCAGTTTTGTTTCATCACTCCACAGAGCAATATCCCCAAACTTCTGTGGCTAATTTATATGGTTTTGAGCATATTGGAGCTTGTGCTTTTGGATCAGTTGTGGTGTATGTCTTGGAGATCTTCAGCGTTTAGTATGCGCCCTACAGTGCGAACTGAAACCTCAGTGCCTCCTGCCTCCAAGTCTTGCTGCGGGTCTCCTACAGTCACTCGAGGGTTTTTGACCATCCGTCTCCTCAGGAATCTGGTGACAGCCATTCATAGCTTCCTCTTTCTGCCACATCCTGGTACTGTAGCCACTCTTCCTTTAACTCTGAACTTGCAAACTATGCTTCCAACTGTATCTCTATGAAAGTTCAGTGCCTGATTAGCTGCATTAGGTGTGCCTGAGACAACACCTTATTTGCAAATATGCTCTAATGACGGATTCTATTCGGGGGGTTGAATAATTTTGAGACTGCAGTAGTCATTAAAATGGCATTTTGTGTTAAATTTGGAGAAACCACTTGCAATATTAGTTGTGTTGAGCTATTTAAAATGTTCTTGTTTAATCTGTTCATCACAAACAGCTGAAAGTTTGTAAATGTTGCTATTAAACCCAATTTGCAATGGGGGTTGAACAATTTTGATTGCAACTGTATTCTTTTCACTAAATACTTCCAGGTTTTTCTCACTAACACTGTAGTACTTATCTAGCAACAAAGGGACAAAATTGCCAACAAAGATGCCTTGCGCAAGACATGATTTTTTTTGCGCCTCATCTTGTTCATTTTACCCGAAATTTTAACAACACGCAGACCGAGCGCACGTGGGTTGCCAGTGGTGAAGCAGACACACATTTCATTTCTATGTCCATACAAACTGAGACGGGTAATTATAATTCTTAGGACTCACATCTTTTCAGTATTTTCTTATTTACAATTTTATCCTTGAAAGAAAACTTTTTGCCAGTTTGTGAGGACCTGGGACATCTGATTTGTGAAGACCTGAGACATGCGGACCTGGGACTTCATTTCAGCAAATGATTCTGTCTAGAATGGATGCTTTTTGTCTTTGTTGTTGATTACGGCTCGTAGCTTGAAAGTGTCAGGAGG